>CM018680.1:96796658-97280278 GCA_009363875.1 Mikania micrantha
CGGTACTAACACTCGTCTAACATGACTAACATAGTATAGCTGACACGCTCTAACACACGACATTGGTTTCTGACTAACAGGATCGCAAGGCAACAATAACAAGGGATGTTCATCATTTAAATCCTTTCTGAACTGTCACCCACATAAGTTCAAGGGAACATAAGGAGCGGTCGGAATGCTCCGTTGGGTGGAAAAGATTGAATCTGTATTCGCCATGAGCGAATGTACTGAAGAGAACCGGGTTAAGTACGCAACCGGTACACTCGAGGGAGCAGCCCTCACCTGGTGGAACACCCATGTGCAAACCCTGGGGGTTGGACGGTGCCAACTCCATGTCATGGACTGACTTCACCCGACTACTGCAAGAGGAGTACTGTCCTCGTGATGAAATCAGGAAAATGGAAGCCGAATTTTGGGTGCTGAAGATGGTGGGCTCTGAGATCGAGCAATACTGTACTCGATTTCACGAGTTGTGCAAGCTATGCCCGGCAATGGTGACGCCGGAATACAAAAAGATCGAGCAGTTCATCTGTGGGCTGCCCGAGCAAATTCAGAGCATGGTGACTGCGTCTGACCTCACCACCATCCAACCACTGATCAGACTAGCTCACAAGTTAACTGACCAAGCGGTAGCTCAGGGCAAGCTACCCAAGCGAGGCGAACACCTGAAGCCTCAAGAAATCCAGAAGAGGAAGTGGGAACCCAGTCAGCACCAATCTCATCAACCCCAACAACAACAACGGTCAGCACCTGCAAGAGCCTTTACTGCCACCCAACCCGATGACAAGGGGAAGGGTGTGTATCAAGGAAAATATCCTCTTTGTAACAAATGTTCCTATCACCACTTCGGGCAGTGTGAACGGTATTGTTGCCTAAAGTGCGGACGACATGGCCTTATGGCCAAGGATTGTAGATCAAAGCTTCCCAACAACAACCCCAACCCCAACCAAAACACTCTCAAGGGGTGTTATGAGTGTGGCAAACCGGGCCACATGAGGAGGGATTGCCCTCAGTTGAAGAAGGCCGGAGGGGGAGCGGCAAAGGGTCGAGCTTTTGTGATTGGCTCGAGGGAGGCCAAGGATGACCCAAACATCGTGACCGGTACGTTTCTTTTAAATAATGTCTACGCTAGTATATTATTTGATACCGGTGCCGATAGGAGCTTTATATCTTGTGAGTTTAGTAAATTGCTAGATATTACCCCAACACCACTAGACTATAAGTATACCGTAGAGTTAGCCGACGACAAACTGATTGAAACACAACACGTCTTTCGAGGATGTGTCATGGTTTTGGCAGATCACGAACTCGAAATCGACTTAATGCGGGGACTCTCGGAAGCTTCGATGTGGTCGTTGGAATGGATTGGTTATCCGCTAACCAAGCCGAGATCGTATGCAACGAGAAGATCGTACGAGTAACGTTGCAGAACGGAGAACATATCTCAATTCAGGGGGAACGGCGGGGAGTACCTCTGAACATCATGTCTTGCATGAAGGCCAACAAGTACCTTCAGAAGGGATACACTGCGATACTAGCCCTTATCACCGAGCAACCAAAGACAGAGAGAAGGATTGAGGACATCGCCGTGGTTCGCGATTTTCCGGAAGTGTTTCCTGAGGATCTACCTGGACTACCTCCGAAACGACAAGTCGAGTTTCAGATAGACCTCACTCCTGGAGCAGCACCGATTGCTAAAGCTCCATACCGTCTAGCATTAACAGAGATGCAAGAACTGTCTAACCAGTTGCAGGAACTGTTAGACAAGGGATTTATCAGACCGAGCTTCTCACCTTGGGGAGCACCGGTCTTGTTTGTGAAGAAGAAAGACGGATCATTCCGTATGTGTATCGACTATAGGGAGCTGAACAAGGTGACGATCAAGAATCGATACCCATTGCCACGAATAGACGATCTGTTTGACCAGTTGCAAGGGTCAAGCTACTATTCGATGATCGATTTAAGATCAGGTTACCATCAACTAAGGATACAAGAGAATGATATTCCTAAGACAGCCTTCAGAACCCGATATGGACACTATGAGTTTTTGTTATGCCCTTTGGACTAACCTACGCACCCGCAGTATTCATGGACCTCATGATTAGAGTGTGCAAACCTTATCTTGAAAAATTCGTAATAGTGTTCATTAACGACATTCTGATTTACTCAAAGAATCGGGAAGAACATGCTGAACACCTGAGGCTAGTCTTGGAATTGTTGAAGAAAGAGCAGTTGTACGCAAAGTTTTCAAAATGCGATTTTTGGATTCGCGAAGTCCAATTTCTTGGACACGTGGTCAACGAGCAAGGGATACATGTAGACCCAGCCAAAATCGAAGCCATTAAGAACTGGGAAGCACCCAAGACTCCAACTGAGGTGCGACAATTCCTAGGTCTGGCCAGGTACTACAGAAGATTTATTGAAGGATTTTCAAAGATTGCTCAATCACTGACATCCCTGACTCATAAAGACAAGAAGTTCGATTGGGGAGAGAAACAAGAGGTTGCTTTCAACCTGCTAAAACAGAAGCTATGCACTGCACCTATCCTATCCCTGCCGGAAGGATGCGACGACTTCGTGGTGTATTGCGACGCCTCGAAACAAGGACTCGGTTGCGTGCTGATGCCACGCGAGAAGGTGATAGCATACGCTTCACGACAACTGAAGGTGCATGAGAAAAACTACACGACTCATGACCTTGAGTTGGGAGCTGTGGTATTCGCCTTGAAAATCTGGCAACACTTCTTGTATGGCACGAAATGCACTATCTTTACCGATCATAAGAGCCTGCAACACATCTTCGACCAGAAAGAGTTCAACATGAGACAACGAAGATGGGTTGAGCTCATCGGCGACTATGATTGCGCTATCAAATATCATCCCGGTAAGGCCAACGTAGTGGCCGACGCACTAAGCTGGAAGGAAACGACAAAACGCGTGCGTGCCCTACAACCCACGATTCATTCTGAATTGCCAAATCAGATCCTAATCGCACAACAAGAAGCTCTGAAAACTGAAAACCTCACTCTTGAGGCCATGCGCGGCATGGATAAGCAAATGAAATAAAGGACGACGGAGCTTATTACCTAATGGATCGAATTTGGATTCCACGCTACGGAGGATTGAGAGAATTAGTGATGGACGAAGCTCACAAGAGCCGGTATTCCGTACATCCGGGCTCTGACAAGATGTATCACGATCTGAGGACAACCTACTGGTGGCCGAACATGAAAGCTGAGATAGCAACTTACGTGAGTAAGTGTCTAACATTCTCAAAAGTCAAAGTTGAGTACCGGAAGCCATAAGGGTTACTTCAACAACCCGAAATACCGATGTGGAAATGGGAACAGATTTCCATGGACTTTATCACTAAACTGCCAAAGACTGCAAGTGGTTGCGATACCATCTGGGTTATCGTAGACCGACTGACCAAGTCTGCCCATTTTCTACCCATCAAGGAGACCGACAAGTTGGACAAGCTCACTCGTTTCTATCTGAAGGAAGTGGTCACTCGACATGGAGTACCAATCTCGATAATCTCTGACCGCGATAGTCGATTTACGTCGCATTTTTGAAAGTCCTTGCATAAGGCTCTAGGTACGAGATTGGAGGATGGGCAGAGTGAACGGACCATACAGACACTGGAGGACATGCTTCGGGCATGTGTTATTGACTTTGGTAGTAGCTGGGAGACTCACCTACCGCTAGTTGAGTTCTCATACAACAACAGCTACCACACTAGTATACAGGCTGCACCATTCGAGGCACTTTACGGACGTAAGTGTCGATCACCCATCTGCTAGGCGGAAGTTGGGGACAGCCAACTGACCGGTCCAGAGCTTGTGCACGAAACAACTGAGAAGATCGTGCAGATACGCAAACGGATGGCAGCAGCTCGGGACAGACAGAAAAGTTATGCTGACAAGCGACGCAAACCGTTGGAGTTCCAGGTGGGAGACCGAGTATTACTCATAGTCTCGCCCTGGAAGGGGGTAATACGGTTTGGCAAACGTGGCAAGTTGAACCCTCGATACATTGGACTGTTCGAGATCACTAAACGTATAGGCCCGGTGGCCTACGAACTAAACCTGCCAGACGAGCTGAGCAGTGTACACAACGTATTCCATATCTCAAACCTCAAGAAGTGTTTATCCGATGAGACCCTTGTCATTCCTCTCGAGTAGATACAGATCGACGATCAATTGAACCTCGTTGAGGAACCGGTGGAGATTATGGACCGGGAAACCAAGAAGCTCAAACTCAGTAAAATACCGATTGTGAAAGTGCGATGGAATTCGCGACGAGGACCGGAATTCACGTGGGAACGTGAAGACCAGATGAAACAGAAGTGCCCACACCTGTTCGCGGAAAAGACAAACACTGGCAACACAAGTTGAATTTCGGGACGAAATTCTTTCTAACAAGGGGAGGATGTGACACCCCGTAATTTCCAGGTCAGCTTTTATTTAATTTAAATGTTTATTTAAATAATTTATGTACACGTGGCACTAGAATTAGATTAATTTAGTGTGGCATGTGGCACGGCAGTACTAACATTTACACACAACAGGATAATCCAAGGGATTATCCGAAACCGCACACATGTGTCAGTAGTCACAAACGTTGGTGAACGGCACAACATCTAAGCACAGAAACACTTCACAAGTCAGTTATGGTGAATAATTGTCAAGTAGAGTCCAAACGATGCTCAAACGATGTTCTACAGTCGAGAAACGGGCGAAAATGGACCCAGAACCAACAATAGGCTTATTGGGCCTGAAAAATGGGCGAGGCGCAACGCCTGACCCGGAGACATGACCCCTGGCGATCCGGGCCGATGGAACAAGGAGCGCCTCATCCGGCTCACCCACGCATAACGACTGGCGCCCACTCCCTCTCGTCAGGCGATATGCCTGGCAGCTAGGATCGCAGAAAATTTCTTAAAAACCACAAAAGCCATCATTTCACCTATCTTAATCATTTTAAACACCCTTGCACGCCATTAATCCGACTTATCTCGATCAGAATTCCCTACTATCACCATCTTCACTCAAAGAACCTCCATTGACACCATAGTTGAAGCTTGGGTTGAGATTCAAGCTTGAAGACATTGAAGGAAGCCATTGTTGGAGCTTCGCACCACTATCACCACCATCCTCACGACTAGGAGAAGGATTTGAGAACTCCAGGAGCTGTTAGCATCACATTTCATCAAATCGTGGGACATTTGAGGTAGTTCTATGGTTAAAATGCACTTTTCACACCTCTTACACACACATGCATGTGTAAATCTCACATACAAGCATCTTTGTGGCACATGCACGAATTTTATTTCTGGGTTTGATAATTTAGATGTGATATTTGATGATCTATAATGTTATAACAAGGATTTATGATGATCCAAGAGGTTGAGGATATGTCTTGATGCTTAGAATGATGATTTGTGATATTATATGTCCATGCATGTATGATCCATGATTGTTGGGTTGACTTTGGATGTTTGTAGATGCTTCTTGATGACATTGAGTGTGTGTAGCATGATTAGATTTAGTTTAAAATGGTTAAAATGAGATTATAGTAGGTTCCTTCTATTTTTAGAAACTTTTATTTATAAAATGGTGTAATGGGTGATGATATGAACATGCATGTATGAGGAAATTGTTATTTGGATTATATCATGATGATTAGAAACTTAGGAATATGATTCTAATGTGGTTTAGGTCATTTTTCAACATAGTTACTATATTTAGTAACTTTTTGGGTCAAGATATTGGTAGATGATAAATTTGGTTATATGTACATGTTTAAATGATGTTAAGTGGTTTATTATGATGATTTATGGTGTAAAAATGGAATAGGATGATTTAGGACAATCATTTGTATGTAAAATGACATAGTTACTGTTTATAGTAACTTTATTTTTCAAACTACCAAGTTATGAATATGTTGAATGATTCGAGCATGCTAAATGGCTTATTATGTTGTAATATGATGATTAGATGCTAAGTAGATGGTTTCCGATGTCACGTATGCTATAAATGGAAACTTTCCATTCTAGGAAACTTTTGTGTGATAGCATGATGAAAATGACTTATGTGATTTCGTATGATGATGTGTTATGTGTTAACATGATCACGTAGGACTAATGAGCATGCTAGAACTCTAAAACCATTATGCTTTGTGAAACTTTCCATAAATGGAAACTTACTATAAACAGTAAGTTGTCCGTAGACGCGGCTTGCGCGTATTGCACACGACGAGCACTCACACGATTGCTACACGATTCACAACCGTCACACGGTTCACCAACGG
The DNA here is from genome assembly GCA_009363875.1 of Mikania micrantha. Taxonomy (NCBI): domain Eukaryota; kingdom Viridiplantae; phylum Streptophyta; class Magnoliopsida; order Asterales; family Asteraceae; genus Mikania; species Mikania micrantha. The sequence goes on from CM018680.1 coordinate 96,802,971, forward strand.
GTCGTTGACTTGACACGATCAACTTTGGTCAAACTTGGTCAAACACGGTCAATGTGGACCAACACGAGCAAACACGGTCATTGTGGACCGACACGGACAAACATGAACAACCGAAGGTTGTTGGGCACAAACACGAGCACTAACACTAACACTAGCACGGTCACTTACACAAACTCACGTACGATGTACGATATAGGTTACCGGTGAGCGGCGCGTTACTTACTTCAGGAGCTTACGCTTTCACTCGACTACTTCACTAAGGTGAGTTTACGGCCCCTCTTTACTCTTTTAAATGCTTTCAAATAGGGGGAGAATACTAGTTGAATCGAATCAAACATTATTGCTATTACAAACATTTTTGTGTATGCTGGTTTATTAGACAAACGTTAAGTGTTGAACTTGTAACAAGTCCTCACAAAGTCTTACCGTTAATGTACGAACCACGCGGTAGGTTTGAATGGATCCATTAGGGAATGACTAACCCCACGGGGCACCATGTTGACTGGATGTCATAATTTGTGCAAACTTTGACCTAACTTGCTATGTATACGAGACATAGCGGAGGCAAGGACAAACAAGTCTAGTTCGGTAGTGACGCACTGACATTTGGAGCCTTGGGCTCAGTACTAACATATGATAAACAGCATGACACACTTTCTTATTATATATGTATATCAAAACCTGTGAACTCACCAACCATTGTGTTGATACTTTTTCTCAAACTTGTATTCTCAGGTAATTAGCATGGCAAGCACTTGGAACAGGAATGCACATAGGGGATTGAGCATAGGACCCCGCATGCATTTTGTTCATCCTTTGAAAACTATTTCGTTTGATTTATGTATTAAACAATGCTATGTCTGACAATTTAGTTTCCGCTGTTTAAACAAGTATTTTCCGCTGCATGTATCAAAAATCTTTATTTCCGCTGCTATGATTTAATATTCCGCTGCTATGATTTAATATTCCGCTGCAAACTACTTTGTTAAGTGAGTGTGTCAAACATTGTATTTTTAAACGCATATAGAGGTGTTCTATATGACCTTGAGCTGTGATTCTGGCCACGTCACACCCACGTGGACTGACACCATGTGTGGGAATTTGGGGGTGTGACAACATCAATCTGCCATTTGTTGAGGCACTTGCTCAAATGCCTAAGTATGCAAAGTTTTTGAAGGACATCCTCACCAACAAGAAGAAGTTGGAGGAGTTATCTCATGTTACATTAAGTGAGGAGTGTTCTGCGATCCTTCAAAACAAACTTCCTCAAAAGATGAATGATCCTGGGAGTTTCACGATCCCGTGCTTGATTAGAAGTTTATCAGTCAGTAATGCATTGGCTGACTTGGGGGCTAGCATCAATCTAATGCCCTGTGCTGTGTTTGAGAAACTTGGTGTTGAGGAACTTAAGCCAACCCGAATGAGTATCCAGCTGGCCGATCGGTCAGTCAAATATCCGAGAGGCATAGTTGAGAATTTGTTGGTTAAGATTGATCGGTTTGTTTTTCCTGTGGACTTCGTGATCCTTGATATGGATGAAGATAAGAATGTACCTCTCATTCTTGGTCGTCCATTCCTAGCCACTGCTAGAGCCCTCATTGATGTTTGCTCGGGCAAACTGACACTTAGAGTTTATGATGAGGAGGTGACCTTTGATATCGGAAGGTCAATGAGGCATCCACAGAGTCAGGACGATTCGCTCTACTTCATTGATGTTGTTGATTCATGTATGAGTGATCCATCACAGGATGGGTGTGTTGTGGAGGTGTTTGACACCCAATTGTTAGGAGGGGAGGATGTAGACCCAGTCACCGAGGGTCGATTTGATGAGGAGATGGTGGCATTGCTGAGCCACGATCCTTCCCCTCAGGATGAAGTGTTTGAAGTCATGGATCGCAAGGATGAGCCTAAGGCATTACCTTCTGTTGAAGACCCACCATCTGTTGAGCTTAAGGAGCTTCCCGGTCATTTGGAGTATGCATTCCTAGATGGTGAGTCTCGGTTGCCCGTTATCATCTCGTATGCGTTGACGAGTGGAGAGAAGGCCAAATTGCTTGAGGTTCTGAAGATACATAAGAAGGCGATCGCATGGAAGATCATGGACATCAAGGGCATCAATCCATCTTTTTGCACTCATAAGATCTTGATAGAGGAGGAATTTAAGCCTGTAGTTCAGCATCAGAGACGTCTGAACCCCAATATGCAAGACGTCGTGAAGAAGGAGGTTATCAAGTTACTTGATGCAGGTTTGATTTATCCTATTTCTGATTCCCCTTGGGTGAGTCCGGTGCAGGTTGTCCCGAGGAAGGGTGGGATGACAGTGATTACCAATGAGAGAAACAAGTTGATTCCTACTCGTACTGTGACCGGATGGAGAGTTTGCATCGATTACCGCAAACTGAACGATGCCACCCGAAAAGACCATTTCCCCTTGCATTTTATTGATCAGATGTTGGAGAGATTGTCCGGCAAGACGTACTATTGTTTCTTGGATGGTTTTTCGGGATACATTCAAATCCCAATTGCTCCTGAGGATTAGGAGAAGACGACATTAACATGTCCCTATGGCACATTCGCGTATAGGCGAATGCCCTTTGGACTGTGCAATGCCCCTGCCACATTTCAGCGTTGTATGGTGGCTATTTTCCATGATATGATCGAAGACTCCATGGAAGTATTTATGGACGATATTTCTGTTTTTGGGAGTTCCTTTGATCATTGCTTGGAGAATCTTAGGAAGATGTTAGCTAGGTGTGAAGAAGCTAACTTGGTGTTGAATTGGGAAAAATGCCACTTCATGGTGAAGGAGGGCATTGTTTTAGGGCTTCAGATTTCACGTGACGGACTTGAGGTCGACCGAGCCAAGATTGAGACCATTGTCAAGCTTCCGCCACCCACTTCTGGGAAATCTATTCGGAGTTTCTTAGGGAACGCGGGGTTCTATAGGCGTTTCATAAAGGATTTCTCTAAGATAGCTCGCCCCATGACTCAGCTTCTTGAGAAAGATGCCCCGTTCGTGTTTTCTGATGAATGCCTTCATGCATTCAGGTTGTTGAAGGAGAAGTTGGTTAATGCTCCTATCATGATCGCCCCCGATTGGGCACTCCCGTTTGAGCTTATGTGTGACGCAAGCGATTTTGCGGTTGGGGCAGTCTTGGGTCAAAGGAAGGACAAGCACTTTCACTCGATTTACTATGCAAGCAAAACTCTGAATGATGCCCAGGAGCACTACACCACCACTGAAAAGGAGCTCCTAGCTGTGGTCTTTGCGTTCGATAAATTTCGTTCCTATCTTGTCCTTTCAAAGACCATAGTGTTTACCGATCATGCAGCCCTCCATTACTTATTTAGCAAGCAAGATGCTAAACCCAAGCTGATTCATTGGATTCTGTTGTTGCAAGAATTCGACATTGAGATCCGTGATAAAAAGGGAGCTGAGAATGTTGCAGCAGATCACCTCTCCCGTCTCGAGTGCTCAGCTTCATCAAAACTTGTGGGGTCACACATAAATGAAAATTTCCTCCACGAGTTTCTCATGCACATACAGACGCAGGATGAGGATTGTCCATGGTTTGCTGATTTCGCGAATTATCTCACGTGTGGGATTGTGTTGAAGGGCTTGACACATCAACAGAAGAAGAAGTTCTTTTCTGATGTCAAGTATTACCTGTGGGAGGATCCTTACTTGTTTAGGATTGGAGCTGATCAGATTGTGCATAGGTGCGTGTATGGAGGTGAAGCGCACAAGATTTTGAGGCATTGTCATGAGGGACCGACTAGTGGTCATCATGGAGCGACTCTTACTGCGAAGAAGGTTTTTGACGCCGGATTCTATTGGCCCACCATCTTCAGAGACGCTCATGATATGGTCCGAGCTTGCGATGCTTGCCAAAGGGCAAGCAACATCTCATCACGAGATGAGATGCCCCAGAATGGAATCCAACTTTGTGAAATTTTTGACGTCTGGGGTATTGATTTCATGGGGCCGTTCCCAACATCTCACGGTAACCGATACATTCTAGTTGCAGTCGACTACGTTTCCAAGTGTGTAGAGGCCCAAGCCTTGCCCACCAATGATGCTAGAGTGGTCGTGAGATTTCTGAAAGAGTTGTTTTCTCGCTTTGGTGCCACCAAAGCACTCATTAGTGACCGTGGGACTCATTTCTGCAATTCCCAACTCGACAAGGCGTTGTCACGCTATGGAGTGAACCATAGATTTTCAACGCCACACCATCCACAGACCAGTGGACAGGTAGAGATCACTAATCAGGGCATCAAGCGCATTTTGGAGAAGACGGTTGGTCAAAACCGTAAGGATTGGTCAGTGAAGCTGAATGACGCGTTGTGGGCATTCCGAACGGCCTACAAAACTCCCATAGGAACCACACCATTCAAATTGATTTATGGGAAAACGTGTCACCTCCCCGTTGAACTCGAGCATAAAGCCTATTGGGCACTGAAATCCATCAATATGGATTTAACTAGTGCGGGGGAGAGCCAATTCTTGCAGATTCATGAGGGTGAGGAGCTAAGGAATGATGCTTATGATAGCTCCAAGAGGTACAAGGAACGTACAAAGACGCTACACGATTACCACTTGAAGGACAACAAGCAATTCCAAGTGGGTGATCGTGTTCTGCTTTATAACTCGCGTCTTAGGTTGTTCTCGGGCAAACTGAAGTCTCGATGGTCTGGCCCGTACACAGTTCGTGAAGTCTTTCCATATGGAACTGTGGAGGTTGAGCATGAGGATGGTAGAATTTTCAAGGTAAATGGCCATCGGTTGAAGAAATACTTGTCCGGACCCGTCGAGCAGGCGTTGGAGGTCGTCGTACTCCACCCCAAGGACAACTGAATTCGGGGACTCGAGTCTAGCTAAGGACTCAGTAAACTTAGCCATCCCGAGAGGTTCTCGGTTCTTTAAAAAAAAATCTGCAGGTTCGCACGACCGTGCGACTAGCTGCACGGCCGTGCGCCTTTGCTGATGCACGACCGTGCGGCCCGTACGCACGACCGTGCGCCATGTCAGATTTGCCCAATAACTACCCCACTTGACACCATCTCTCCTATAATTCACTTCCACATTTTCAGAAATGGTTCCCCATCGATTTCTCTCGTTTTTCATCTTCCAATTCAAGATTCAAAGGTATTAATCTCCTCCAATCCTTCAATTGATCTTTCTTTTCAATGAAATTCCTAAACTTCTTAGATTTGTTCAAATTAGGGCTTGTAAATACACCATTTTGGTTTTGAATTGTTAGGGTTTGTATAATTTTGGTTAAATCTTGGTTTGTTGATGGAAAATCTCGTTTTTGTTCAACTTTGAATTCGGTTCTGCACATTGCATGACCGTGCGACCCGTACGCACAGCCGTGCTCCTTGATAGTGCTCCTTTGGCACTGCCTATGCAGACCCAAAATCAAAGACGCACGACCGTGCACGACCGTGCTCCAAGATAGTGCTCTTTTTGGCACTGCCTATGCGATGAACAAACTCGAGAGGCGCACGACCGTGCTCATAACCGCACGACCGTGCTGATAGGTTGTGCCGGTTCTGCACTGCCTGTGCTGGGTCCTTGTAGGCTCTGCACGACCGTGCCAGTTTTAAGCACGACCGTGCCAGTTTCCAGATCAGCCCAGTTTCTGTTTTTGATTTTTTATTTTTGGCGACTAATATTTTTAGGAATTTTATTGAACAAATGGATCACCCATTCCTGCATTTCGATCCGAATGACGAGCGCGACGCCCCGTGTATTCCCATGCTTCATTCTTTATGGGGGTGTCGGCGCCAAATCGAGCCTATGAAGTGTCTTAGTTGGGACTTGGTGGTCAACCTCAATCAACAAACGAGATTACAGCCATTAATCACCGAACCATGGTCTTGCCTATTCTACATCAACCGTCCGCAATATCGCGAGCTGCTAATGGAGTTCTTTTCCTCATACTCCTTTAGTTTCCCCTCACAGAACGTTTACCGGAAACGTTTTGGGTTGACCTTCCGTTTGGGGGGAAGATGGAGGAGATTGTCAGTCGCGCAGTTCGCGACCAGGATGGGTTTGTACACGGAGGGAGAGTTTGATTCGGAAATATTTGATGGACTGCATGATTTTGAGGATGAGATTGAGAAGGCCACGTTCTGGGCCGAGGTTGCTGAGGGGGTATATGATCCCAGAAGAGCTAAGGCCACGAAACTACGAGACCCGCTTCACAGGTTCATTCATCGGATCCTGGTCAACACCATCATGCAGCGAGGTGACAGCTTGGGCAATGTGCCCACTAGAGATTTGTTTTATCTCTACTGTTTGATTAGGGGCATCCATTGCAATATTGCCCATTGCTTAGCCTATTTTCTCACGACCAGTTCAGGAAAACTGGCGTCCAGCCACATTTGCGGGGGCGCTTACATCACATAGCTGGCTGACTCGTTCGGTCTCTTAACCGAAGAGAACATTGCTAGCTTTACTCATGTGTGTGACACGTCTCCGCTTGATATGCGGACTCTGCGTTACATGCAGATAGTGGAGCAGACGCCAATGGGTATGCGTATGAGAGGTCGGGATGGTCGGATCTGGGATCCAGTCCCTGAGGAGAATGAGGAGGAGGAAGAAGAGCATGAGGAAGAAGGACACCACGAGGCGGAGGGCCCACTTGGTATGGGACTCGGGGTATTTGACTACGGATATCCCCCTATGATGAGTATTTGAACTTTGAACCCACTCATGGTCCAGACCTCCCGTCCAATTTGGACTTGTGGCACAGGTTTGCGGGATTGCAGGTGTCCCAGGAGGAGCTGCACGCTGAGCAGCAACGATTTGATCAGCGTATTGATAACTTTCAGACGGAACAGACTTGGCAATACGAGTTGCTGCATCAGATTCAGAATGATCAGCGAAGGAGCTTTGAGTGGCTCTTTGCCTCGCATCAGTCGTCAGCAGCTTTTCATCAGTTTGACGTTTCTGAGCCACCCCGGTTCGACTATGGATATGCTTCGGGTGGCGCGCAGAAACGTTCTCGGGGAGGACATGATGGTGAAGCTAGCGGATCTGGTCCACACGATGATGATGAGAACTAGTCTGATGTTCTCCCTCCCCGACAGCCTAGCTTGTTCCTTGATTAGTTATTGATATTTTTTTGAGAGTTATACATTTTGCTGTACGTACTAACTCTGTTTATTCTGTTTATTTGTTTTTTGTTAATTGGGTTGTAAACAATGTTTTTGGTTGGTTGTTTTTATGGATTGATGGATCTTTTGCTTTGGTGTTGGTCCCTTGGTTGTTGTGAGTTGTTGCTTTCAGCTTTGGTTTGTAGATGATTTTCAGTGCAGGTACACGGAATGCCCTTATCGTTGCAAGGCTCATGCATTATACACGCCGGTCTCTCCAAGGACCCGTAGGAAAGTGTTATTCCTTTTCACACTCGTGCATGATCACTCTTATTTTTATTGCATGTTTTTTGTTGCACAATAGGGACATTGTGCAATTCAAGTGTGGGGAGGGGTATACTTTCGAGGTATACGTTTATTGTTGATATAGCTTTGTTTGTCCAAGAGTAATAAACATTTTTGCAAAGAACCTTTTATTGTTTTTGGTGCAATTAATTTTTTTTTTGTAATCAACAAGTTAAGCAAACAAGTTTTTAATAATTAAAAATGAGGTTTGTTTTGATAAGGGTATCTTAATTTGGAATTCTTAACAAGTGAAATAAATTTTTTTGTTATCATCAATTGTGATTAGACGAAAGGAGGAACTACAAGTTATATCCTATATTTTTTTTTACCCATTCCTTCCATTTTTTGTGAGCAAATTAAACCTTGAGCATTAGTAGTCATTGCATATTTTATGGATTGAGTGTGCCGGATGTTTCATTCAAATTAATATTTGTTAAAAACATACATCTCCATAGTCATAAGCTTGAACAAAGTTGTATTTAATCAAGGCATTCAAACAAACCCTCATCACCACTTTCTCCATCAACCCATTTCTTTTATTGAAATCCAATTTCAAAGTTGGCAAGAAGTTATATTTTCTTTTAGTAGTTCTTGTGAAACAAATAACTAAGCAACACAATGTTTGCTTATTGATGTATATAAGTTAAAAAAAATAAAAATTCTCGTTTAAGCCAAAAAGGCTTTGTAGTATATATTTTGTTTGCAAATTCTTAGCCAACGGATTTCCCTTATCTCAATCCTTGTATCCCCAACCATCCTCCAACCCAAACACAACTTAATAAAAAAGCATTTGGATTAAATTAAGCTTTGTTTTTCCTATTTGATTTAGAGTTGATTTTTATTACAAATATCATATTTTTTGATCCATTGTCTTGGCAATTGAGTGTTCTATACATACACATTACATGTATGAATCCGAAATAGACCGAGTATGTGTGAACATTGTGAGAAATATAAGGTGTAACATGTTAGTGAATCCTCTTGTTTATAATTCTTGTTGATAATTTTGATTTTATTTTCTTGCTTAAAATTTCAAATTCGGTAAACCTTTGAAAAACAATCTAAGTTAAAATAAGAAAAGGGTCCGTGTACGCACCTTTGAATGCAGTAGAATGATCAAACACACATGAAATCGCCTAGATAATCCTCTACGAAGAATCTGTGTTATAGCAATAACGTTGCGTTATTCGTAATGTTAAATCGTGTTTGCAGTCACATACGTGTCAACACACGTAGGTTAGAATGTTTGAAACGTACATACAAAAGTATGCGCGAATTTGTGTTTGTTTGTTTAACTCGTATAAGCATATACAATTTCGTTATATCACGCGTAATTATACGCGATCATGTTTTTGGTCAAAAATATACTTTTTATCGTTTCATTTTGTTCGGGATTCCGTTACGGTTCCAACGCAACTTGAACGAGTCAAATCGGTTTTAAAACGAAGAAGTTACGATTGAAAAATTAAAGTCGGTTTAAGGTGTGGCTCGAACCCACGCCCCCCGGACTAAACACACACCCGACCAACTCCTCCGCAATTGATTTCGCAACAAGACTCTAGTTTAATTGTTTTTAAACATCAGTTCATCCAATTGGGTTCGAATAGACCCACCATTCGACTGAATTAGATCACCAACCCTTAGGGCTTTTATTCCCGTGGTTGAGGCGCATCAAATGGTGATTTCAATTTGATTACCAATCAATTTCTTATGTCCCAATCGATCCCGAATAAGAATACATTGACCAGCACACCCTTAGATCCAATTAGACCAAATTCACTTCTGTTAAGTCTCAAATTCATAGGGCTTTTCATCACAAGATCAAACCGAATCCAAGGGTATAGTTTAATTGAATTTTGAATGTCAATTACTTAAAAAACCCCAACTCGTCTTTCATTTGAAAACGTGAAATGTAGCACATAAAATGTAATGTAACACAATGTTTGTAACAAACCAATTGTATAAAGTGTTTGTACTTACCGTTTGAAATCTGAAGTGTTGAAGTGTGAAGTATCACATCATCCCCTTGTTGAAGGAAATTTCGTCCCGAAATTTAACGTGCCTTCTCAGTGTTTGAAGTTGTTGTGTAACATCCCAAATTTTCTAATACAAGTCACTTGAACTTACGAATGCGTAACGAACAAATAACTTGCTAGAAAAGGACGGAAAATAACCGAGTGAAGCTTAGAAATCGTGTACTCGAAATTTCAGATTTCGTGTACACCAGAATTCGAGTACACAAGTTCTCGAAATTCAGTCCCAGTTTCGAGTACAAGGACACTGCCTATAAATAGGAGTGCCTTGGGAAGCGTGACAGGTTTTGGCTGGAAGCTTATCTGCTCTCGAGTACTCGAAGTTTAAGTCCAAGAAATTCAAGAATCGAGCTTTGATCGACCAAACGGAAGGGGATACACACGAGAATCTACAGGAGTGCTCATCTACCTTCAAGTAAGGGTTCTAAACCAAAAAGCTAGGATTTTTAGGCAAAAGTTAGGATGGTCATACAAAAAGGGAACTTATGCATAACGCTCACGCCGTTATGCATAAAGTTCGTAACTTTGAGGTTCCAATACGTTGGTAACAACCTAAGGAACCTAGAACTAGCTCCCCAAAGTCTTGGATGAATTTCTGAGATGGTTAAGGACGAAATGATGAGTACACGAAATCATGAACAGAGGGTACTCGAAATCATGCATGTATTTCGAGTACAGTGTATTTCGAGTACATGCCTATTTCGAATACAAAGTGCCATTTCGTGTACATGGCCATTTCGTGTACAGAGGTTATTTCGTGTACCCTGATTTCGAGTACAGGAGTAACTAATGAACTTCTAGTGTTTCGAATACTTAGCTAAGTTTCGAGAACTGGAAGTAGGATGGGGAAGCTAGTAGCGATGGGGACTTAGAATAAGTCTAAGGATGGAATGTGATAAGATGATGTAATGATGTAGGTTCCCGGGTCTTAACTAAGGAGTTCGGTTAAGAAGACAAGGATCCATTATCAGGTGAGTTCTAGACGCCCTATTTCATGTTTAATGTTTTGGGCTGGTATACATGCTTATTGTGATATGTTATGATGTTATGTGCTTACGATGATGATAAACGAATGATGATATGCCAGGACTATGTATGCATGTTTATGTGTTAGCATGATGTATGCATGAAAGTATGCTAAGTATGATGAATGCATGATAAATGAGTTATGATAATGAATAACATGACATGACAATGATGCTAGCATATGATATGATGATGACCTTATGATAACATGTTTCCTGATGATAACTATGAGAACAGTTATAGGAACATGGCAAGGTCCTAGGAGGCTAGGACGATAGTATGATACCATGATGTTATGATATGATAACGATGCTAGTATGTTATGATGGTATGATGGAATGATGTTAGTATGTTATGTTGGTATGATGAAATGAGGCTAGTATGACATGCCTAAGATGCCATGATTAACACGATGAATGATGTTATAATGCTAACATGAAATGTATGATGATTATGATGAATGATGATATGATGCTCGTGTATCATGAATGGTGAATGAATGAGGTCCCTATACGTGCTATAGGATATGTGAGAATGATGATGCTCCGGTACTTGTACTAAGTATGAATGATGACCTGATTATATCAGGATATGAACAGTCGATCGGACTATAAACATGGAGTCGACCGGACTATAAACATGAGAGTCGATCGGACTATAAACATGGAGCCGACCGGGCTATAAACATGGAGTCGACCGGACTATAAACATGGAGTCGACCGGACTATAAACATGAGAGCCGACCGGGCTATAAACATGAGAGCCGACCGGGCTATAAACATGAGAGTCGATCGGACTATAAACATGGAGCCGACCGGACTATAAACATGGAGCCGACCGGGCTATAAACACGGAGCCGATCGGGCTATAAACATGGTAAGAGCCGATCGGGCTATAAACATGGTAAGAGCCGATCGGGCTATAAACATGGTAAGAGTCGATCGGACTATAAACATGGAGCCTTGTGCCGGCATAAGCCCACTGCTCATGTTGATGACAGTGGTATTGATGATGATGATGGTTAGACGGCAAGACGATGAAATGGTTATGTGCTATGGTTTATGTGTATGAAATGATGCTTTCACAATAATATGTTTAACTCACTAAATGATTATGATGTTTTATGAAAACTAGAACTCACCAGCGTAAGCTGACTTGATTTAGCATGTATGTCAGGTTAAGGCTAAGGCGAAAGAAGTTATGGAGCTCGGGGCATCAAGATAAAGAATTCGTGGGTTTTGGCAATCCGATATGATTTCGATACAGACATGTTATTGATTTCTGTTTATCAAACTATGTTTACATTTCCGCTGCATGATTATGAAAGTTTTTGGTTTAAGAGCTATGTGTTATGACGAAACCAACCTCTGCGAGGTGCCCGGTTTCGGGGCCTCACAAGTTGGTATCAGAGCCATAGTTTGAGAGATCTTAGCATCCCAAATGCTAAGACTTAAACTGAGAATGGGATTAAAGGATGCGGATTGCCAACCACGGATGAACGAATGCCACGAGCTAAACGTTTATGTATGAGTTAAGGGTTAGATGTAAGGTTATGTAAGTAGTTAGTGTCATGCACATTGTAGAGATGGGATGGGAAACGTTTAGAGCCTATGAGTTGGGTAAATGGTTAATAACACTTGATCAACGTCATTAACGATTTACAACACTTATTCCGTGCTAAACTGATTCCTGTACTGACTCATCAATTGTTGCATTATGTAGAAAGTTAAGATGGCCGGACAAAAGGGTAGACCACGTAAGCAACCACAGGAACCGGAAGAACCCCGTGTCGAGAATGGAGAACCCGTCAACGAAGGCGACCACGAGCACAACGAGCAACCCGAGAATGAGGACGAGTTCACTCTAGAGCCTATCGTGGTGAAGGCTATTTCTGATGAGGTCTGCAAGATCATGGATGAGAAGCTACCAGCCTTGATTGCTAAGGCACTGAAGGATGCTTTAAAAGACAAGTCAGAGGGAACTAAGGAGAGCACCAAAGAAGATGAGGTGGTGATCATTGAGACAAAGAGCGGCGACTCTATGACTGGGAAACTGAACGGCTGTGACTACAAATCCTTCAAAGGATGCAACCCACCAACCTTTGATAGGAAGAAGGACGCAGTGGCCACCTGCCACTGGATTTCTGCGATGGAGGCTGTTATCTCCATCAGTGAGTGCCGAATTGACCAAGCTGTCAAGTTTGCAGCTCACTCTTTCGTTGAGGAGGTACTTCACTGGTGGAACACCATCAAACAATCCAAGACTGCTGATGATATGGAAAAGATGACTTGGGAGGATCTAAGGGAACTGGTCACTAAGCAGTTCTGTCCCAAGAATGAGCTTGATAAGGTTGAGAGGGAGTTTCTGGTGCTGAAGGCGGGAAGCCTGAATCACAGGCAGTACACTTCGCGATTCAATGAGATGGCAAGACTTGTTCCTCATCTGGTTTCCACCGAGGAACGCAGGGTGAAGTTGTACATGGAGGGCTTGCCTCCAAAAGTAAGGATTCATGTCAAGGCCAATGCTCCTAAGACCTTTGACTCCACTGTTGAACTCAGTGGTATTGTATGGGATGATGTGATGGCCGATGAGCCAGTGAAAGAGGAAACCAGGGTGAAGGAGTCTTCCGGGACTAAGAGGGGTCGAACAGACCAACGAAAGTCTTCTGGCAAGAAGATCAAGCGAGAGGAATCAGGTCTATGCCGTAAGTGTGGCAAGAGCCACTCGGGGCTGTGCCGTGTGGGCACTAACTTATGCTTTCGATGTGGAAAGGTGGGGCATTTTTCAGCCAATTGCCCCGGTGTTATGAGATGCTTCAACTGCAATGGGTTAGGACATATGTCCAAGGATTGCAGGCAACCACGGGCCGATGCTTCGGGCTTGGGTAAGAAAGAGGAGAAAGGAAAGGAGAAGCAGAAGGCTAAAGCACGAGCCTTTACGATGACGAAGGATGATGCGATTGTGGACCCGGACGTGGTCACAGGTACCTTTTCTATCAACAATATTCCTGCTTCTGTATTGTTTGATTCTGGTGCCAGTATGAGTTTTATATCTTCTACTTTCTGTGATGGGTTATCTGGGAATGTTAAGAAGATAGATCGGGTATTTGATGTAGAGACGGCTATTGGTAAGATGACCAGGGTGACTGAGCCTATAGATGACTGTTATGTTGAGATAGAAGGTCATAGGTTCCCTGTCCGATTGTTTCTTATTACCTTAGGAGGATTCGATGTGGTTTTGGGTATGGACTGGTTAGCCAAATATGAGGCTAACATTGTATGTCGACGAAAGATGATATGTTTACGTGCGATGGATGGGAGCTCCGTAACGGTTTATGGTGATAAAGCGATGTATGCGCCGAAGATCATTTCGATGATCAAGGCTGATGTTATGATGAGGCGAGGGTGTGTAGCCTACTTGGCCTACGCGATTGAGGAACGTACGGATATGAGGACGATTGATGATGTTCCCGTGGTGTGTAACTTCCCAGATGTATTCCCTGAGGAATTGCCGGGATTACCACCCGAACGGGAAATTGAGTTCCAGATCGACTTAGTGCCGGGGGCACAACCCGTTGCCAAAGCACCTTACCGTTTAGCTCCAACCGAGATGAAGGAAATGATGACCCAGCTACAAGAACTCCGTGATAAAGGTTTTATACGACCGAGTGTCTCTCCGTGGGGAGCACCGGTGCTGTTTGTTAAGTAGAAAGATGGAAGTATGCGTATGTGTATCGATTACAGGGAACTGAATAAGTTGACCGTAAAGAACAGGTATCCTCTACCTAGAATTGATGACTTGTTCGATCAATTGCAAGGTGCAAGCTGGTTCTCAAAGATAGATCTCCGATCCGGTTACCATCAGTTGAAAGTTCGAGAGCAGGATATTCCAAAGACTGCTTTCCGTACGCGTTATGGACATTACGAGTTTCTCGTTATGTCGTTTGGATTGACGAACGCTCCTGCAGCATTTATGGATTTGATGAACAGAGTATGTCGACCGATGCTGGACCGATCGGTGATAGTGTTTATTGATGATATTTTGATTTATTCAAAGAACGAGGGAGACCATGCTTGCCACGTACGTGAGGTATTGGAAATCCTGAGGAAAGAGAAACTTTATGCTAAGTTCTCCAAATGCGCTTTCTGGTTACGAGAAGTACAGTTTCTGGGGCACGTGGTGAACCCAGACGGCATTATGGTAGATCCAGCTAAAGTTGAAACGGTTATGAAATGGAGTCCTCCGAAGTCACCTACGGAAGTACGCAGCTTTCTTGGTTTGGCCGGTTACTATCGGAGATTCATTCAAGACTTCTCCAAGATAGCGACGCCACTGACGAAACTCACGAAGAAAGACGTAAAGTACGAATGGGGTCCAAACCAAGAACAAGCGTTTTCAGTGCTAAAGGAGAAACTTACCCAAGCTCCTGTTCTAGCACTGCCGGATGGGAATGATGATCTTGTTGTGTATGCCGATGCGTCACGACAAGGGTTGGGATGTGTACTAATGCAAAGGGGAAGGGTGATAGCTTATGCTTCGCGCCAGCTAAAGATTCATGAGGCTAACTACCCGACCCACGATCTTGAACTCGCTGCAGTGGTGTTTGCATTGAAAATATGGAGACACTACTTGTATGGAGTACGAAGTACCATCTATACCGACCACAAGAGCTTGAAGTACTTCTTCGAGCAAAAGGATTTGAACATGAGGCAGAGACGATGGCTTGAGCTGCTAAAGGATTATGATTGTGATATTCTATATCACCCGGGAAAGGCTAATGTGGTGGCGGATGCTCTGAGTCGCAAGACTGATCATCCTGCCATACGAGTAAAATCGTATAGTTTGGTGATAACGCCAGACTTCCTGAACGAGCTCAAGCAGGCGCAACAGGAAGGATTGAAAGAAGGGAATGTGGGTTTTGAACGCGTCTTCGGTCAAGTCAAGAACTTGGAAGACAATGACCATGGGATAAAGCTACGATTCGGTCGAATGTGGGTGCCCAGAAATGGGGACATTCGAGCGAGAATTTTAGATGAAGCCCACAAGTCACGTTATTCAGTGCACCCCGGTGCGACGAAGATGTATCAAGATCTTCGACAGGATTATTGGTGGCCGGGCATGAAGTTTAATGTGATGCAGTATGTGAACAGGTGCCTTACTTGTGCGCAAGTGAAGGCTGAACATCAGAAGCCCTACGGATATGTGCAACCTCTAGAGATACCGGAATGGAAATGGGAACACATCACCATGGATTTCATCACCAAGCTACCGAGGACAGCTAAGCGGCATGATACCATATGGGTGATTGTGGACCGACTGACGAAGAGTGCACATTTTCTTCCTATCAGGGAAACGTATACGTCCGAAAGTTTGTCTGAGTTGTTCGTGAAAGAGATTGTGACCAGACATGGAGTTCCTGTCTCCATTGTGTCAGATCGGGATACGAGGTTTACTTCCAGATTCTGGAAGCAGTTTCATGATGCTATGGGAACGAGGTTAAATATCAGTACCGCCTATCACCCTCAGACTGATGGACAGTCAGAAAGGACTATCCAAACGTTGGAGGATATGCTTAGGGCGTGCATTATCGATTTCGGAGGAAGCTGGGATGACCACTTGCCATTGGTTGAGTTTTCGTACAACAACAGCTACCACTCCAGTATCGGAATGCCCCCATATGAGGCGTTGTACGGAAGACGATGTAGGACCCCAGTATGTTGGGGTGAAGTTGGACAGAAAGAAATGGGAAACAAGGCTGCTGTGATTGATATGGCAGAAAAGCTACGGGTGATAAAAGCACGTATGAAAGCTGCACAAGATCGCCAAAAGTCTTACGCTGACAAGCGCCGAAGACCAATCGAGTTTGATGTTGGCGATCGAGTGTTGCTGAAAGTATCACCATGGAAGGGAATCATTCGATTCAGGAAGAGGGGAAAGTTGAGTCCTAGGTACATCGGACCATTTCCGATAAAGGCAAGGGTAGGGAAGGTCGCGTATCGACTGGACCTACCAGAGGAGTTGAACGGGATTCATCCTACCTTCCACGTGTCACATCTTAGGAAGTGTTTGGCGGACGAGCTAGCACATGTTCCTTTGGATGACATTGAGGTAGATGACCGACTGAACTACATTGAAGAACCAGTCGCCATTGTGGATACGAAGGAAAAGCAGCTACGGAATAAAACGGTTCGTCAAGTAAGAGTTCAGTGGAAGCATCGGAAGGGTTCAGACACGACGTGGGAATTGGAAGACGAGATGAGGAAGTTGTATCCTCATTTGTTCGATATGTAACGAGGCAGGTTTCGGGACGAAACCTATTGTAAGGAGGGGAGACTTGTAACATCCCAAATTTTCTAATACAAGTCACTTGAACTTACGAATGCGTAACGAACAAATAACTTGCTAGAAAAGGACGGAAAATAACCGAGTGAAGCTTAGAAATCGTGTACTCGAAATTTCAGATTTCGTGTACACCAGAATTCGAGTACACAAGTTCTCGAAATTCAGTCCCAGTTTCGAGTACAAGGACACTGCCTATAAATAGGAGTGCCTTGGGAAGCGTGACAGGTTTTGGCTGGAAGCTTATCTGCTCTCGAGTACTCGAAGTTTAAGTCCAAGAAATTCAAGAATCGAGCTTTGATCGACCAAACGGAAGGGGATACACACGAGAATCTACAGGAGTGCTCATCTACCTTCAAGTAAGGGTTCTAAACCAAAAAGCTAGGATTTTTAGGCAAAAGTTAGGATGGTCATACAAAAAGGGAACTTATGCATAAAGCTCACGCCGTTATGCATAAAGTTCGTAACTTTGAGGTTCCAATACGTTGGTAACAACCTAAGGAACCTAGAACTAGCTCCCCAAAGTCTTGGATGAATTTTTGAGATGGTTAAGGACGAAATGATGAGTACACGAAATCATGAACAGAGGGTACTCGAAATCATGCATGTATTTCGAGTACAGTGTATTTCGAGTACATGCCTATTTCGAATACAAAGTGCCATTTCGTGTACATGGCTATTTCGTGTACAGAGGTTATTTCGTGTACCCTGATTTCGAGTACAGGAGTAACTAATGAACTTCTAGTGTTTCGAATACTTAGCTATGTTTCGAGAACTGGAAGTAGGATGGGGAAGCTAGTAGCGATGGGGACTTAGAATAAGTCTAAGGATGGAATGTGATAAGATGATGTAATGATGTAGGTTCCCGGGTCTTAACTAAGGAGTTCGGTTAAGAAGACAAGGATCCATTATCAGGTGAGTTCTAGACGCCCTATTTCATGTTTAATGTTTTGGGCTGGTATACATGCTTATTGTGATATGTTATGATGTTATGTGCTTACGATGATGATAAACGAATGATGATATGCCAGGACTATGTATGCATGTTTATGTGTTAGCATGATGTATGCATGAAAGTATGCTAAGTATGATGAATGCATGATAAATGAGTTATGATAATGAATAACATGACATGACAATGATGCTAGCATATGATATGATGATGACCTTATGATAACATGTTTCCTGATGATAACTATGAGAATAGTTATAGGAACATGGCAAGGTCCTAGGAGGCTAGGACGATAGTATGATACCATGATGTTATGATATGATAACGATGCTAGTATGTTATGATGGTATGATGGAATGATGTTAGTATGTTATGTTGGTATGATGAAATGAGGCTAGTATGGCATGCCTAAGATGCCATGATTAACACGATGAATGATGTTATAATGCTAACATGAAATGTATGATGATTATGATGAATGATGATATGATGCTCGTGTATCATGAATGGTGAATGAATGAGGTCCCTATACGTGCTATAGGATATGTGAGAATGATGATGCTCCGGTACTTGTACTAAGTATGAATGATGACCTGATTATATCAGGATATGAACAGTCGATCGGACTATAAACATGGAGTCGACCGGACTATAAACATGAGAGTCGATCGGACTATAAACATGGAGCCGACCGGGCTATAAACATGGAGTCGACCGGACTATAAACATGGAGTCGACCGGACTATAAACATGAGAGCCGACCGGGCTATAAACATGGAGTCGACCGGACTATAAACATGAGAGTCGATCGGACTATAAACATGGAGCCGACCGGACTATAAACATGGAGCCGACCGGGCTATAAACACGGAGCCGATCGGGCTATAAACATGGTAAGAGCCGATCGGGCTATAAACATGGTAAGAGTCGATCGGACTATAAACATGGAGCCTTGTGCCGGCATAAGCCCACTGCTCATGTTGATGACAGTGGTATTGATGATGATGATGGTTAGACGGCAAGACGATGAAATGGTTATGTGCTATGGTTTATGTGTATGAAATGATGCTTTCACAATAATATGTTTAACTCACTAAATGATTATGATGTTTTATGAAAACTAGAACTCACCAGCGTAAGCTGACTTGATTTAGCATGTATGTCAGGTTAAGGCTAAGGCGAAAGAAGTTATGGAGCTCGGGCATCAAGATAAAGAATTCGTGGGTTTTGGCAATCCGATATGATTTCGATACAGACATGTTATTGATTTCTGTTTATCAAACTATGTTTACATTTCCGCTGCATGATTATGAAAGTTTTTGGTTTAAGAGCTATGTGTTATGACGAAACCAACCTCTGCGAGGTGCCCGGTTTCGGGGCCTCACATGTTGTTTTTAACAGATGAGGATACTTCTTCATCATTTGATCTTCCCTTTCCCATGTGAATTCAGGTCCACGTCGTGAATTCCACCGGACTTTGACTATCGGAATCTTGCTTTGCTTGAGCTGTTTGACCTCTCGGTCCATAATTTCAGCTGGTTCTTCAATGAACCGTAACTGTTCGTCCACTTGTATTTCCTCAAGTGGTACAACCAATGTCTCATCAGAAAGACATTTCTTTAAGTTCAAAACGTGAAAGACATCATGAACTCCGCTGAGTTCATCCGGTAATTTGAGTTGATATGCTACCGGGCCAATCCTTTTCAGGATCTCAAAAGGTCCTACATAGCGTGGGCTAAGCTTCCCGTGCTTGCCGAATCGTATCACACCTTTCCAAGGTGATACCTTTAAAAGAACTCTTCTGTCGATCCCGGGCCGCTGCCATACGGTTCCAGATTTGTACAATCTTATCAGTCGTTTCATGTACTAGTTCAGGTCCTGTAATGTGACTGTCACCAATTTCAGCCCAACAAACCGGTGAACGACATTTGTGACCGTATAAAGCTTCAAATGGTGCCGCTTAAATGCTTGTGTGATAACTGTTGTTGTAAGAGAATTCCACTAACTGTAAGTGGATTTCCTAGCTATCACAAAAATCAATGACACAAGCTCGTAACATATCCTTGAGCGTTTGAATTGTACGTTCACTCTGACCGTCGGTTTGTGGATGATAGGCAGTACTCATGTCTAAACGAGTTCCCAATGACTTATGGAGAGATTTCCAAAAGTTTGAAGTGAATCGAGCGTCTCGATCCGATATGATGGATATTGGAACTCCGTGTCGCGACACCACCTCCTTAATGTAAATACGAGTCAACTTCTCCATTTTGTCAGTTTCTTTAATTGCCAAGAAATGTGCGGATTTTGTTAATCGGTCAACAATTACCCATATCGTATCACAACCACTTGGTGTACGGGGTAACTTAGTAATGAAATCCATTGAAATATGTTCCCATTTCCACATAGGTATATTTGGTTGTTGCAATAAACCAGATGGCTTTTGATATTCAACTTTGAACTTGGAGCAAGTCAAACATTTGCTAACGTACTTAGCAATGTCGGCTTTCATGTGAGGCCACCAATACAGTGCCTTTAAGTCATGATACATCTTGTCTGATCCCGAATGGACTGAATATCTAGACTTGTGCGCTTCATCCATTACGAGTTCCCTTAAACCACCATGCAAAGGTATCCAAAGTCGATTAATGAAACAACGAGTTCCATCAGGCATTGACATCCAATTGTTTTTCCATTCCTCGTAAGGATTCATGTTCCAAGTTATCCTTTTCTAAGGCTTCAAGCTAAGCACTACGTACCTTGTCAGGTAAGTCAGTATGTATCGTCATCATAAGTGCGCGAACCCGTCTTGTTGATGTTGTGTCTTTTCTGCTTAGAGCATCAGCTACCACATTAGCTTTTCCCGGATGGTACTTGATTGCGCGTTCGTAGTCATTCAACAACTCGACCCACCATCGCTGTCTCATATTGAGCTCCTTCTGATCAAAGATATGTTGTAAACTCTTATGATCAGTGTAAATGGTACACTTGGTTCCATATAAATAGTGCCTCCAAATCTTCAAAGCAAAAACCACTACTCCTAACTCGAAGTCATGAGTAGTGTAATTCTTTTCGTGTGGTCGCAGTTGTCGTGAAGCGTAAGCAATCACTTTATCATGTTGCATCAACAGACATCCCAAACCCTGTGCAGATGCGTCACAATACACCACAAAGTCTTATGTTCCTTCCGGCAAGGACAGAATCGGTGCACTGTAGAGTTTTTGTTTCAATAGCTGGAATGCAGCTTCCTGTTTATCCGTCCAATCATACTTCGTCCCTTTGTGAGTAAGAGATGTAAGTGGTTGAGCGATCTTTGAGAAACCCTCAATGAATCGTCGGTAGTAACCCGCTAAACCTAGGAATTGTCATACCTCGGTAGGGGTCTTTGGTACTTTCCAATTTTTAATCGCTTCAATTTTCGCTGGATCAACATGTATGCCCTTTTCATTGACTATATGACCCAAGAATTGAACTTCTCGCATCCAGAAGTCACATTTCGAGAACTTAGCGTACAATTGTTCTTGTTTCAGTAATTCTAACAGCAACCGAAGATGTTCAGCATGTTCCTCCTCAGTCTGAGAATAGATGAGGATGTCATCAATGAAAACAATGACAAACTTATCAAGATAAGGTTTGCAGACTCGATTCATGAGATCCAAGAATTCGTAATGGCCATAGCGCGTTCTGAATGCTGTCTTTGGAATATCTTCTTCTTGAACTCTGAGTTGATGGTAACCCGATCTGAGATCAATCTTTGAGTAGTAAATCGAACCTTGTAACTGATCGAACAGATCGTCAATTCGAGGTAACGGATACCGGTTTTTGATGGTAACCTTGTTCAGTTCCCGGTAATCGATACACATACGGAAAGTCCCGTCCTTCTTCTTAACAAATAAGACTGGAGCTCCCCAAGGTGAAAAACTAGGTCGTATAAAGCCCTTATCCAACAACTCTTGCAGTTGTGTAGATAGCTCTTGCATTTCAGATGGTGCAAGTCGATAAGGCGCTCTAGCTATCGGTGGTGCGTCTGGCGTAAGGTCGATTCGGAATTCCACTTTTCTGATAGGTGGTAATCCCGGTAAGTCTACTGGAAACACTTCAGGAAATTCACAAACCACTGGGATGTCTTCAATCTTCTTTTCAGCTACCGGCTTTTCAGTTATAAGTGCTATAACTGTTGTATGACCTTTACGCAAACATTTGTGTGCCTTCATACAAGATATGAGACGCAGTGGTGTACTGATTTTCTCGCCTTGTACATACAGTGTCTCTCCATGTGGAAGAGGTATACGGACGATCTTTTCATGGCATACTATTTCAGCCTGGTGTTTCAACAACCAGTCCATGCCAATGAGTACATCAAAACTGCCTAAAGTGATAGGCATAAGATCAATTTCTAGTGTTTGACGCATCAAATCAAGGATACATCCTTTAAGGATTTGTTCAACTACAATTAACTTGCCATCAGCTAGTTCTACAGTGTATGTGTTTTCTAAGGCAGTAGGACTAACATTTAGCAACTTAGAAAATGAACTAGATACAAAACTCTGTTCTGCACCAGTGTCAAATAGCATAGAGGCAGAGTGATTATTCAAGAGGAACGTACCCGTAACAATGTTGGGATCCTCCCGTGCTTGACGTCCTCCAATCACGAATGCCCTGCCCTTAGCACCATTGTTGTTGTTATTATTGTTGTTATTGGTGCCGTTACCGTTGTCGTTCGTATCATTAGCCCCACCCTTCTTGAGTTGTGGGCAATCCTTTTTGAAATGCCCCGGCTTGCCACACTCATAGCACCCTTTCTGATTATTGTTCTGATTGGTGGGGTTTGTTTGCAGTTCCCCACAGCAGTCTTTGGCTGCATGCCCTGCTTTACCACACCGTTGGCACCGGTACATATCACACTGATTCCCAACATGATGGAATCCACACTTGTTGCACTTTGGGTATTTACCAATATACCCTCCAGATGCTTGCTGACTGCTGCTTGAATTGTGATAAGTCTTGTTTGACTCCTGCTTGCGGTTCTGCTGAAATGATTGTTGAGAGGTGTTTTTGAAATTGCTGCTCTCCCACTTCCTTTTGTGGTCCCCCACTTTAGTAGCTGCTGTTCTTTTGGGTAAAGTTCCCTGTTGTACTGCTTGATCAGTCAGTTGGTGTGCCAACCGAACAACTTGTTGAATAGTTGTGGGATTTGCATAAGTGACTAACCCCTGGATCTGAGGCACTAATCACCCAGTGTGTCTCTCAATCCACTTGCTCGTGCAGTCAGATGAGTGATGTTAGTCTCCATCTCGTGGACTACGTTACGAAGCTCTGCGTATCGAGGGTTCACATCTCTGAACTCCTGTGCAATTTGCTCGATCATATCATGAGCCCACTTTGCCTCCCAGGTCAGTCGGGCTATATCATCAGACTCAAATCGCGGCCTCTTAGGGGCACGCAATGTAGGTGGCATACGGTGGGAAGACTCCTCATCGGGATCCTCCTCAGGATCCTCCTCAGGATCCTCCTGTAGGTCCTCCTCGCGCTCCTCCTCCGGGTCCTCCTCGGTATCCTCCTCTGGGTCCTCCTCCGGATCCTCCTCGTAATCCTGCACTGCTGGAGCTATCGGCTCCTCATCATCAAGTACGATCACGTGCGGTGGTGATGGTGCTGCCATATTTGTTACATAATACCACATGTAAATACTATGCAAAACTCAGATGTGTAAACAGTGTCTAATGTGTAACAGTTATAGTCTAAGTCTACTAATGCAAACCTAGTTCGCTATAACCAATGGCTCTGATACCAATCTGTCACACCCCCAATTTTCAACTAACGGAATCATACCGTTTAGGGCGTGACAATCCAGGATCTCAGTCATTAGACACAGCGAAAGACCTCTATATGATTTTCAAACATAATTTTGGTCTAAACTGTAATATCAAAGTTTCAAAGTTTGCGGAAGCGTTTTAAAACAAATAACCAAACGTAACGGTTTGTGAAACGTAAATTACAAATCAAAGTCTTAAATATCCAAATTCAAAACACATGAATTAAAATATATGCATGAGACTCCACATTCTAGTCTCATGCTTGTCCTTACTTGTGCTATAGTGTACTGAGAAAACATGTAAATCAAGTCAACACAAAGGTAGGTGCATACACAGGTTTGAATAATCACAAATGTTTGAAACAACTGTTTGAAACGAAATGTTTGCAGATAACATAATCACACATGCATAGTCATGATAGCTAGTCATTTGTACTATTTACATAAGCGGTCGACATCGAAGCTGACTGTTAGAATGTAATTTGCCTTTCCACTATTGTCTAGCACAAACAATAGAACTGTTTGAATTGGCTAGTCAAACACTTCGTAGACCTACAATCTACCAAGTGAGGTTTGTCAAACCCAATAGATCTATTTCCAACTACCACGCTTTGCACTACGACAAACTAAACGGTTCGATATGTAAGGACTTGTAATGTTATGTTCGCACTTATCGTAAATAGCTAACTCGTGCAAGTGATATGTATCTAAAATGTTTGTTTGCACATGTTTTCTCCCCCAAAACAGTTAAAATAAGAAAAGGGGTCGTGTACGAACCTTTGAATGCAGTAGAATGATCAAACATGTTTTCTCCCCCAAAATTGTGTTTGTTTGTTTAACTCGTATAAGCATATACAATTTCGTTATATCACGCGTAATTATACACGATCATTTTTTTGGTCAAAAATATACTTTTTATCATTTCATTTTGTTTGGGATTCCGTTACGGTTCCAACTCAACTTGAACGGGTCAAATCGGTGTTAAAACGAAGAAGTTACGATTGAAAAATTAAAGTCGGTTTATTTGTACAAAACCGGTGGAGGTGTGGCTCGAACCCACGACCCCCCGGACTGAACACACACACCCGACCAACTCCTCTGCAATTGATTTCGCAACAAGACTTTGGTTTAATTGTTTTAAAACATCAGTTCATGGCTTCCCCTTTAGTTAACCGAACCGAACCCAATTGGGTTCGAATAGACCCACCATTTGATTGAATTAGATCACCAACCCTTAGGGCTTTTATTCCCGTGGTTGAGGCACATCAAATGGTGATTTCAAACTGATTACAAATCAATTTCTTATGTCCCAACCGATCCCGAATAAGAATACATTGACCGGCACACCCTTAGATCCAATTAGACCAAATTCACTTCTGTTAACTCTCAAATTCATAGGTCTTTTCTTCACAAGATCAAACCGAATCCAAGGGTATAGTTTAATTGAATTTTGAAGGTCAATTACTTAGAAAACCCCAACTCGTCTTTCATTTGAAACGTGAAATAGTTTCATATCCAATTCAAGGTTGTTTGATCAAATTAACATATGGTTTTCATTAAAGTAATGAATTCGAAACTATCTGTATAGTTTAATTTGATTTGTGTGTTCGTTTGTATCAAAAACCTCAAACCGTTTCCCCTATGAACCCTAGAAACTTGAAATCATCAAATTCGATGTTGTTTGTTAGAATAATCATAGAGCTTTCGTTCCATGGAGCCTCACGAAGCTACTGATGTGCTTTAATTTGATTTATAATCATGTTTGAGCAAAAATCCCCAAATCCGTAGTCGTGATGAACCCTAATAATCAAAGTCCTTCAATTCGTTGTTGTGAGTCCACAAATTCATAGGGTTTTCATTGAATAGGAAATTTCGAACCCATCTGTAGTGGTTAATTTGGTTTTTAAAAACATTAGCATAGAAATCCCCAAAACGTTTTTGATGATAAACCCTAGAACTCGAATTCGTATAATGTTATATTAGAACTTGAATTTAGCATCGGGCTATGTTTAGTCGGCCTGTTTAGGTTATATAGAAGTCGATTATTACCTGGTTTGATGTCGGATTGAAGTAGCTCGACTTGGGGCTTGAGTTCGGTCGATTCTCAATCGATTTCTCTATCCAGCCTGCCTCTGTTTGAATTGATGTATGGAACAGGTTCTAAATGTGCCGATTAAGTGTTTTGGGATGCCAATTTTGTGATTTAGGGTCGAGATGTATGGTTTAGATAGTGAAAGGCTACGGCTTCATCTTTTAAGTTGCAAGTGAGTTTAATTCGATGACTAATGGTTTCATTAACCGTTGATCATGGTTAATAATCATTATTGTGATAATTATTAGGGTTTAATTCGAGTAATTACACTGATTTACTATGAATTTTGAGTTTGATTGCTCATATGGCCGAAATTTTGACTTCTAAAGTCAAAATTGAATTATCTATCTAATTATAAGTTAATTTCTTATAACTTAACTGTGTTTGAACTTATTTTGTTAAATTCTAATCTCTCCAGTTTGATTTTGTTTGATTCAGAATTGTGTCTGTTAATTTTTGACTAACGTGGTTTATCCGAAAATGTCGGATTGTTACACTAATTATCGTTTATCATTCAGAACGTTAAACTTTCAGATATATTCATACAGATCGTCACCTATATGAATAATCCGTCGATTTAGCATTCACGTAACGACATCCGTGTTGTTTTGTTCTGTAAAGCCTCACATACGATTATACGTAATAAAATCCTAACAATTAATCACATGATGGTTCTGTATTGCCAGATAATTATCTGACTGATAAACCAAAGTTCCGAACTTCGTTTCAATGAGATGATTCGGAATTTGCTGTTTGATAACACGAAATGATTATGAAACATGATATGATTATGATATACTATGAAACACGTATAGTTTGTACCTGATTACTGTTCATGTTACTTTAGATATCACTGTTCCGGTGACATTTCTGGCACTGATGTTACATGCGAAAACCGTTTTTTTGGAACCGGTTCCGGTTCCAATCAACAAAATTAATAACCAGTTCCAACCGGTTTTTGGTTTGTTCCGGTTCAGGTTTTGTCGCGTAAAGATGGAACCGGTTCCACTTCTTCCGGATTTTTTGCCCTGTGTCGCAACTCGCAAGAGGAAAGGTGTGGTGTGGATGTTTCTAACAATGATATGTGTGGTTGTGATATGGTTATAGAAGTCACTAAATGTTGCTAGTTCGTTCGACTGAAAAGTAGGGAGTACTTGACCAAATTGATAAATATTCGAAAATTACTAGATGAGTTACGTGAGTACTTGACCTAGATAAAAACTACTCGAAGAATACACGGAAAGTACAACAATATGTGATAGTGATGGTGGATATATGCTGACAGAGGGAGAAAAGGCAAAATTTTGTTCCCTTTTTCATTTATTTGACCTTTTCTTGTTTGACTTTGTTTTATTTATTTTAATTAAAGGATCCAAATTTAATAGAATACTTTGATAACATCCAGGACGAAAAGTGCACGTTTTTGACAAATATTTGGGACCAAAAGAGAAACAATTCAAACTAAAGAACCAGGAATGAAATTTGTATAAACACAAGGATCATTCAAGTAATTAACTCAAAGAATTATGACATCATAACAACTAACAAGGCATATAAATATTTTCTTTGTATCATGTAATGAAAAAACTATTGTTTATTGTGACCATTTGAAAACTCTAACGGGTGTTTGTTTACTTTATAAAACCTAGGTGTAGAAATCGATGTGATTTGGCCAGTTTCGTTCAATTCTTGAGGCGGGCAACTATAGACAACTAGTTTTATACCCGTCCTGTGAACGTATATTTTAACGTCTTAATAACATATGTATTTTTATTATAAGAATAAATAAAAACATTATTTGTTAATGGAATGAAAGAAATAGCGTAAAAAAGAACAAATGTGTTGGGTTTAAAGGTAGAATTAAGATTTTACAAATTGTCAAGAAAACCCATTTTTATTCTAAAACTAAAGAAAAAAGTTTTATAAAACATAATTAGATTCGGTGAAAACATATTGTATGTTAAAACTTATATTTATCAAAAACCTTATTATTTGTACATCATTTTTATAATATGAACATCATATATTATAATATATACATATATATTATAATATACATTAAATATTTTTGAACATAAAAAAAGCTAGTTTGTATGATTGTATGTTTAAGATGTTATATAAATAAAAATGTAATTAATAGAGGTAATTACAATTAATTTTATTGATAGAAAGTAAATGTATCCCCAAATTTGTAATTTGGACCAAACCAATTGATTTCCTTAAATCAAAGCGTCATTTTGGTTTATCCAGTGAAATCATTCAGCCACCGTCCCTAGTACTTTCCACCCTTCAAATTTCCCCTCATTTTATCCGATTCTTACATCCTGTAACACCTGCAAATCAACCCCAACAACACCCACAACCTGAAATGTAAAAATGAAGGTTTCTTTCGAATTTTGTGCTTGTTATCGTGCATCCAGAACTTAAGAACATGGCGTTTCACATCTGTTTCCGTGCAGAATTGCAGCATGGCGGAGTCGTCTTGTTTATGGATACACCACCCTAAGGCCTCCGAGAATGTCATCATCTAGTCCCTCTGATCCGTCGTAAATTTTGTTCAGAATCATTTTTTGAATTGTTTCCGAGCTAGGGTTTGAGATCTCTTCCATATCCTGTCGAGATGTTGACGACAAAGATAGCCACAGACGCTGGTCGGTTGTGGTGATAATGGTATTACGGTTGTGCTTTGATATATTAATTTTGCAATCGTTATTGTTGGGCTTCTACATCCTTCCCGTGAAAGTTCCGGTGGCAATTGCAAGCGGCGTACTTCGTCTAACGTATTCCGGCGGCCTCAAACTCTACACTGATGTCTTGTTCTATGAATGAAAATTGTTGGTGGCTTGGCGGTGGGAGAGATGTAGGGAGAAGGGAAGATTTCAGGTGGGAAAATGGGGACGGTGTTGAATAGTGGGACACGTGTCAACGATCTGTATGGTAACTAAAAAACCACCGAAAACCGCCAGAAACCGCTAAAAACCGCCACTTAATCGACGTAACCGTCTATTTTGAAGGGTCAGGATTGAATCTTGATGAATTTCAACGGATGAAAAGTCATCTAGAGGTGGTTGATTTCACCGGCGTCTATATATATATATTGTTTCGGGTAAAAATTAACAAGTATAACTTTTAGCAAAACCGAATTAGTTTAGTGGGGAGTTGTGTTTTATAATCAAGAAAACATTTTATAAGTGAAATTCAATAAAATTATCCCTAAGGATCCCTAGGGATATTTCAGAATATAAAATGAAATGAACAACTTGCACACGAGATTTATACGAGGAAAAGCCATTAATACCTTAGGATTGTCGGCATAAAAACCTCGGAAGGTGACAATCGTCACTCTGCCTTGTTTATATTTAGTTTATCTTTTGAAATATCCGTATATATCCCCAAATATTATAAGGTTTGATGTATATATTGATAATATGTAGAATACGTATGAAACTTAATTTTTCAACTGTTCTCGTGAGTTTTCAAGTATTATTGAGTATTCTCAATAATATTTTAAATACTTCGTGTTTCAGGTAAAAATTGATAAGCTTAATTTTTAGCAAAACCGAATTAGAAAAGTGGGGTATTGTGTTTAACAAGTAAATATATTGAGTATACCGAATATATGTTCAGGATATCCCCGAATATCCCTGGGGATATTTGAATACATCAAGTATAAAAACAGCAATACACACGAGATTTATACGAGGAAAAGCCCTTAATCCCTTAGGATTGCCGGCATAAAAACCTTGGGAGGTGACAAATGTCACTCAGCCTAGTTTTATTAACAAATCAATAATTCAATACAAACAAAGAGCGCAAGTTGATCGATTCTAAATAGCCAAACAAGCTTCAATGAGTGTTGTGTGTGTTTTCTGAATCACCAGTGTCCTATATCGATCAATAGCCTCGGAATATATACATAAAATCTAAAAAAGGACGTTTGACAACGTTCATAAGGCAGTTCCGACTACTCCGACACTTTCCAATCGTGGGAGACTGATTCAAGTTGAATACACAAATCTCTCTTAGATTCCTCTTTTAAGTTAAGTTAGTTGACACGTGCTTCCGTGATATTAGGGACAGCTTTTAGACACCCTATCAATTCCTAAAATCTCGTAATAGATGTTAAGCAACAAAGATAATTGTTAGTAATGATTCATATCCTTAAAATATCCCCGACCCCGAAATATCCCGGATCCTGAAATATCCTGAGTGAGAATATTTTGCGCCTAACAATTGCCCCCAATTTTACAGTTGAGTTTTACAGCTGTAAAATTTAAAGAATTAAAGTTTAAAATTTCGAAATTTGAAATTTGAATTGACTGTTTTATTTTTTAATTGGACGGTTAGATGAGGATAGCGGTTACTGATCTTGTTAGAATACTGCGCATATAATGATCACGCGTCTTTCCTTTCTTATCACTTATCTTCTTCGATCATCTTCTCCGGTAAGTTTTCTATTTTAAATCCTCTGTTTTTTCTTGATTTTTAATTTAGCAAAAATTTCGCATTCTTCTTCTCCTTCCGAAGCAAGCAATTTCTTTGATCAGAATGTTCTTCCCTACACTGATCAAAACGCACGCACCTTCGATGATGACCATATCGAGGTTATGCAACTTTCCCGAGCATTTCCTGAGGAGACCATCTTTCGCAGATATGATCCCGCCTTAAAAGCTGATCACAGTTCAACTAAGTGGGTTTGTTTTCCTGAGTACCCCTTTTCATTAGGTTTATCCTTTCCTTTCCCCACTCTAATCTCCGAATTTTTTCGAATCACACGTCTTTGTTATCCTCAACTTATGCCAATGGGTTGGCGGTTGCTTGTTACTCTTCATAAACTAAACCACATATATGGTCTCAAGATTGGGGTAGCCGAAATTTCTTCATCATACCAGCTTCGTACTCACGGGTACTCCCGTTTTTTGCTCCAAAGGCGAACTAGTGCTCCTATCTTAGTTCATGGGATTACCATGAACGAGGATGAGTGCAGAGACAAATTTTTCTTTGTGAAAAGGAATTCTATCCCTGGGATAATTTCTCTTCCAATTAGTTGGTTGTTAAAGGGTAGGATATTTTATGAGTTAAGTGCTTTTTTAGTCCTTGTTGTTAATATTGCCATTTTAGTCCAAAATCTTCTTTTATTGCTTGTGATACATTGTGGTTATCACTTTTTTGCCATTTTAGTCCATCCACTAACTCCATCCAATTTATTTGTTAACTCAAGGGTTATTTTAGTCTTTTTCTTAAAATACTTAATAAGTGATTAAATTTACACAATATTAACCCCACCCTAATTCCCTTATGATGGCATGAGCAAAGATGTTACGGTTTGGACGGACCCAAATTTAGGGTTGTCATAACGGGTCATACACGACCCGTCAAGACACGAAACACGAACTTGTTAGACACGAACACGACACATCTTATCGTGTCTGTTTTTTCAAACACGAACACGACCCGTTAAAAAACGTAAACACGAAAAGACCTGCTAAGGAACCCGTTAACAGTTAACACTATAAATGACCTGTTAAAACCCGTTAAAGAATCTGTTAAGGAACCTGTTAAAGAACTAGGGTTAGACAATTATAAATTTTTTGAAGCTAATCGGTTACCCATATGGCCAAATATTTTATGATATTATTTATTTTAAATTTTAAACAGGTCTTAACATGTCTTAACTGATCTTAACAGGTTTTAACAGGTCTTAGCTTCAAAATAAATAATTTATAATTGGGTTAAGACATGTTAAGACCTGTTTAAAATTTAAAATAAATAATATCATAAAATATTTGGCCATATGGGTAACCGATTAGCTTCAAAAAATTTATAATTGTCTAACCCTAGTTCTTTAACAGGTTCCTTAACAGATTCTTTAACGGGTTTTAACAGGTCATTTATTGTGTTAACTGTTAACGGGTTCCTTAGCGGGTCTTTTCGTGTTTACGTTTTTTAACGGGTCGTGTTCGTGTTTGAAAAAACAGACACGATAAGATGTGTCGTGTTCATGTCTAACAAGTTCGTGTTTCGTGTCTTGACGGGTCGTGTATGACCTGTTATGAAAACCCTAAATTTGGGTCAGTCCAAACCGTAACATCTTTGCTCATGCCGTCATAAGGGAATTAGGGTGGGGTTAATATTGTGTAAATTTAATCACTTATTAAGTATTTTAAGAAAAAGACTAACATAACCCTTGAGTTAACAAATAAATTGGATGGAGTTAGTGGATGGACTAAAATGGCAAAAAAGTGATAACCACAATGTATCACAAGCAATAAAAGAAGATTTTGGACTAAAATGGCAATATTAAACAAACCACAAGGACTAAAAAAGCACTTAACTCGATATTTTATTTTATATTATTACTGTTTGAATTTTTTATCAACTAATTTATGTTTGTTATTGTGTTTCAGCACCGAAATTCGAATCACTCATTGCTGAAAACCAGGATACTCAACAAAGGGTTCAATCTCTTTTGGCAATTGGGGAAAGGGGACAAAAGTTTGCGGCATCCTCCAAAGAAGATATCCCTGTTTCTTCTCCATCTCACAGTACCTCTTCGCAGCAATCCCAAGCCCAAATGACATCAGGTATCCCGAAGTTAGTTTTTAGGTTCTGATTAGTCTTCAATTTTTTTATATTTTTGTTTATTTATTTAGAATCAGCTTTTGATCTTGAGGACCTCACTGACTTCTTGACTATCAAAAAAGAAAAAACTAGCCCTGTTGCCCTCAAGGTAAGGATTATGCATACTTGCTCAACCAAGACCTCAAAGAAGCGCAAGGGTGCTGATGTCGTCAATGTGGATGATATCCCTGATTTCCCAGCTGTTGATCTTATCCACAAGGTAGACTTTTATATTATCTAAATTCTCGAGTAACTATATCCTCATATTATCCTTATTGTATAGGTTATCTCGAAAATATCCAATGACAAGGAGGCCTACGAAAAGCAGATTGAAGATCTCGAAGATCAAAAGAAAATAGCTTTCGCCAAGGCTGGTCATTTCGAGAAGGAAGCCTTGAAGTTCAAGAAGCTGGCCAAGGATAACGACGCTGCCCATAAGCTGAAGGTAAAAGAGATCATCAAAGGGACAAAGAAGTCTGTTGCTGCTGCTATCCTCAAGGCGAAGATCCAAATGGCAGAGAAGTCAAAACAAGAAGGCTCGGACTTGTGGGACAAGGACCTTGCCGACTGGGTTAAGGTTTTGGCTAAGCTGACTGGGGATATGGCGGAGACTTCTAACGCAGCGGAGAAGACGAAGAGTGTGGTGGAGACCAGTAAGGTGGCAGGAGGCGAGATGTTGGAGCAGGTGGAGGCGAAGAGAGTGCGATGATGGGCGATGAAGATAGAATTGATAAGGTCTGAGCCCATTATGTTTGAGGTTCTTGGTGTGGTGATATTTAGTTTTTTAAACAATATCTTGATGTTAAGTCCCTAGATGGGCAGGCAATTTATGGGATTTAAGGTGGAGGGACCATGTGTTTACATAGTGAAACCTAAAATTTCTTTGTTTTTCTTGTCTTGACACTTTCAGTATATTGGGTGGAGGGACCATGTGTTTTCATGGCTAAGCCCGATATATTGATTTTATCTTGTTAATCTTAATGAATGCTTTAGGATATTATGTTCATTTATATTTGGTGAAATATATTAGGAATATGTTTTAATTAAAATATTCTCATTGTAGCTTATAAGTTTTCCTTATGAGAAATTCATTTATATTCAGGATACTTGAAAAGCAAATTTGATCAGGATGCTAATTGTGAGAATATTGAGGATATTATTGTAGTTTTCATAAAGTCGAATTCAAATTTTAAAAACATTTATTCAAGGCTCTATTTCAGGATCAGATATTTGCAAAGGGTAATAGTATGATTAAAAATAAATATGTTTAATAAGTCAAGAAATAAATACCAACTCCTTGAACGAGTAGATTTATTTTCGAAGCCCTTCTTATTCCTGTCAGGATAATGTAGGAATTACGTACCTTAACATCTTTTGTCACACCCCGAGCCGGCGGGGTTGGATCGGAGTCCCCGTCGGGCGGAAGGTTCTCGGGGCGCGATATCGTGAGTGATAATCATGATGATCAGATTGTTTACATAGCATCAATGTTTAAGAATAACTAAAGCACAATCAAATGTTAACTAGGATTACAAAGTTAAATTACAACATCAATGTTCAGCAATTTAACTAAGTAAACCTAACAAAAGAATCAATGTTTATATCTTGTAACTGTACAAGATATCATAAGTGTTTCGCATCCATAGCAAAATATGTGCTTCTCCAAAAATCTACTAGGTCTGCTAATTGGCCTCCTAGTATGCAATCCAAAAGCTTAAGCCTATTCCTATGCGTTACCTGAGAAAGCATGTAAGAAAACAAAGTCAACACAATGGTTGGTGAGTTCATAGAGTTTATAAGTTTAAAAGTAGTTTTAGCAAACCTCTTTCGGGAAAACCTTAACCTCATTAACAACACCTGTATCATCCAACTCGGTATGCTTATATATAGGGCATACCCCTGAGTCGAGCCTACGACCCGCCCAGACGCCGTCCCACCACATACTAAGTCACATAGGACATTGTTATTAATGATAATTAAGCATTTTACCCACCATTCGATTCATTCTTCATCATAGCTTTAGGTTACTGTTTCAAAGTTTACAAGTCTATAGCATTCGTATGTATTAGCTTCGATATAAGTTTAATAAGCATTGTGTTTAAAAGTTTATGATATCGACTCAAAAGCATTTATGCATCCCTTTGGTAACAACCTTAATCTAATTAACACCACCTGTATCATCCAACTCGGTATGCTTATATATAGGGCATACCCCTGAGTCGAGCCTACGACCCGCCCAGACGCCGTCCCACCACATACTAAGTCGTATA
Organism: Mikania micrantha; assembly: GCA_009363875.1. NCBI lineage: Eukaryota > Viridiplantae > Streptophyta > Magnoliopsida > Asterales > Asteraceae > Mikania > Mikania micrantha. Next base: position 96,837,562 of record CM018680.1, read on the forward strand.
GGACATTGTTGTTAATGATAATTAAGCGTCTTACCTACCATCCATTTTGTTTATAGCTTTAGCATTATGTTTAAGTTTATAGCTCAAGTGAACATTGAGGAATCACTGTATGGCAAGCACTGAGTGGCCATCAGTCTACTCCTCAAGTCATGACTATGAAGGTCACCCTATGGCAAGCATTGAGAGGCCAACGGTTCGTTCCTTCAAGTCTCAACTATGTAGAACACCCCATGGCAAGCACTGAGAGGCCAATTTACTAGGTTCTAACATAGTTAATAGCTTTAGCATTCAAGTTTGTAGTTTTTAAATAGTTTAACAACCGGTGAGGCAAGCACTGAGAGGCCAAACCGTTGCTTTAGCATGACAAGTTTATAGCATTCAAAGTTTAACAACCGGTGAGGCAAGCACTGAGAGGACAAACCGTTGCTTTAGCATGACAAGTTTATAGCATTCAAAGTTTAACAACCGGTGAGGCAAGCACTGAGAGGCCAAACCGTTGCTTTAGCATGACAAGTTTATAGTATTCAAAGTTTAACAACCGGTGAGGCAAGCACTGAGAAGCCAAACCGTTGCTTTAGCATGACAAGTTTATAGCATTCTAAGTTTATAGCATTTTGAGCACTTCAAGCATTCGAGCATAGTAAGCATATAGTATTAAAACGTAGCGTTAGCGCTTAGCATTAGTATTCAGTGTTTGCATGTAGCATTAGCATCTAGTGTTAGCAAGTAGCATTAGCATTTAGTATTTGCATATAGCATTAGCATCCAGAGTTAGCATGTAGTATTAGCGTTTAGCATTAGCATGTAGCATTGTAGCATTAGTATATAGCATTAGCATGTAGCATTAGTGTTTAGCTTTAGCAAGTAGTATAAGCATTTAGTATTTACATATAGTCTTAGCACCCAGTGTTAGCATGTAGCATTTGCATTAAGTATAATATTCAAGCATCTAGTTGTTAGCATAAGCATCGCATTAAAGCATCAAGTCTCATGTTTGAGCATATCGTTTCATAAGCATCAGGTTTCATGTTTGAGCATATCGTTTCATAAGCATCAAGTCTCATATTTAAGCATATCGTTTCACAAGCATCAAGTCTCATGTTTATTCATTTCGTTTCACAAGCATCAACGAGTAGTTTCAAGTCTCAAGTTTGAAGTATAAGTTTCAAGTCTATTGCTTTTCAAAGTATAATAGGTTCTAAGCATAAGTATCAATAAAAGCATCATGTTTATGTTTAAAAACATTAAATAACATCTCAATGGTTTCTTGAAAATGTTTAACATGTTTCTCAATCCCGAAGTAAAACAAATAAGTTTGAAAAGGGACAAATGAACTCACATTGTGTTCGTAGTAGTTGACTATGTAAAACAACAATATGCTCGCTCTTTGTTTGCCCTTTGTTGTAATGTTCACGATCCTGTATTGATTTCATAGTGTTGTAGTTTATAAGTATAAGTTTGTAAGAGTTGGTTGTAGTGTTAGCCTTAAAATTGGCTAACACTAGTGAGTCATGGTCTTTATTCGGCCCCTGTTTTTATGTTTCACTTGCATTTCCCGTGACAACTCGTTAAACTTTACAACTCAATGATATTCCTAAATATAACTTAGGTTTTTGTATAAATCTTAATGTGTTCCCTTTATGATCCTTTGATAAAATGTTTAATTTATCATAAAGTGTATCATATCATGAAAATTGATACTCAATTTAGTTTCTAGTAATTCATTTCGCCATCTTGTAGTAACCTAATGATCACCATACTAGTTATCTCATTAGGTTAGTTTACTTGTAGGCCTATAAATGAACCGAACAGTTCATGAATTGTTCGTGAACTGTTCGGTAAGAAGTTCGTTTATGTTCGTTTATTTAATAAATGAACGAACACGAACATAAAATTTGTGTTCGTTTAATTAAATGAACGAACATGAACACACTTGTGTTCGTTTATTTATGTTCATGAACAGTTCGGTTATGTTCGTTTGTTTACGTTCGTTTATTTGTGTTTGTTACTGTTCGTTTATGTTCGTTAACTATATAATGTTAGTTTTTGTTAGGTTAACTGACTAATTTACGAATGATATGTATTTACATTTAAGAGGCTTGTCGTTTGTGCTCGTTTATACTTGTTCAATTGTGTTCTTTTATGTTTGTTCAATAGTGTTCATGTTCGTTTATGATTGTTCAATGGTGTTAAAAAATGTCCATTTATGTTTGTTTGTTTATTTTAGTTCGTTTGTGCTCGTTTATGTTCATGAACAGTTCGATTAATTTATTAATGAACGAACACAAACGAACACGAACACAAAATTCATGTTCGTTAAGGTGTTCGTGTTCGTGTTCGGTTAAGTTTAAATGAACGAACACGAACATGCCTATGTTCGTGTTCGTTCGTGTTCGTTTACAGGCCTATTTACTTGTTTTGATTCCCCAACTTAATCATATGGGCCGAATAGAAATGAATTGGGTATTAATTAATTGGGCTTAGGCTACAAATGGGCCTCAAATGTTAGTGGACCGAACCAATTGTTCATTGGGCCGGTTGTGTGGCTTATAGTTTTCGATTGGGCCGAACAAGGGAATTGGGCCAAACATGAACGTTGATTGATTAAGTATTTTGGGCTAATAAGGAGTTGGGCCGGTTATCAATAATGCGGCCCGATTAAAGATGGGTCTCATGGAATTCCCTTGGGCTGAATTACACAAGGGTCTTGGGCTTGGGGTGTAGATAGGCTAATCGTTGAGCCAATATGAAATGGGTTAAGCCGACTGCACTGTTTGATCGAACATTCACATGAATTCGTCCCCAAGGCAGCGAACCTTTAAGGTTAAGGTTCGTGGGTTTAGCTTCAGTGGTTCGTGGCACATTAGGTTCGGCGGCTAGTCGAAGGTTCGCCTGCATCAGTCGAGCTCGACCCAAGGTTCGTAGCCTATGGCTTGAATAGTAGGGTTCGGCCATGTGGGTGTCTTGCAGATTGAGGGTTCGGGAGTTGATGGTTGTACACAAAGGTTCACCCAAGTGGCCAAGGGTTCGGTGGTGGTGGTCGCATCAAGGGTTCGGCTACAGGAGAAAGGTCCGTCCCTTAAACACAGGTTCGGCCACCCATAACAGGGTTCGGCCAACCCATGGTTTGCAACAACAGCTCGCCATCCTCCTGCAACTTAGAAGGTTTGGTTTTCGTCATCCTTATACAGCTGCTACACGTGGACTAGTTTTCAAGAGGATGGGTGTTCGAAGAGGAAGCCACTTAGCCGGTTACGAGTGTGTGAGCATCAACATCTAGAAAACCCTATTTTTCCAGAAACTTTGTGGTTCAATACCTGCGTTTTGGATGTATAACTCTTCCGATCAGTTGTACTTCTATGTAGAGGGCTTCAAGATGGTCGTTTAGGCTCAAGAATCATCGAATTTAATTGTGTATTGATGAAGATATGGAGCTTTGAAGTTCAACAATGGTGGTGATTTCTAGTGAGAGAAAGAAAACGGGAGAGAGTGTAGAGAGAGAGGGTTTGTGTAAAAGTGACATAAATGCTAGCATTTGAAGTTTAAATATCCCGAGGGTATCCGGGTTCGTTTCGGTTGCTCGGTTCGTATTTTCGTCGCGTATTCGGATCGTAACGCGTGAAATTTCGTAATTTAAATAAAAGACTTATTTTGAAATGTTTGGAAGTTGTTTATTTTTAATAATGTGTTTAAATATTATTTTCTTGAATTAACTGTCGAAATTTATTATTTTTACGCGTTTCATCATTTATTCGCGTATTTTGTTTTACGCGCCTTAAATTAAAATAGTTTCGTTTTAAATTTCTTTCTAATGAGTTTCAAAATTGTAAAACAGGAAATATTATATTTCCTTAATTTTATTATCGTTCGTATCGTCTTCGTTTTCGTTTCGTCAGAAAACGTTACTTACGCGCGTTTTCGTACAGAGCGCTAACTGTACGAACACGATCGTACGTTTCACTTTCTGATTTTGTTTTTCTACTTTTCAGTCATCATTTCAGACTGTTAAACCCTCAGATTTATTCATACAGATCGTCACCCATACGAATAACTCGTCGGTTTGGCATTCTGTAACAACAACTGTTAAAGTTTTGTTCTGTTTATCCTCACATACGTTTAAACCTAATAGTTTCAAATCAAACATGTATGTATCTGTTCATTGTTGTCTGATGTGTTTCTGACTGTTCAAACCATAAGGTTTAAATCAGGATTTCAGAAACATCGTGTAATAGTTTATGTTTAGCCTCGGATGTTAATAGCTTCTAAGTATTTCTCCTAGTTTGCACCTGAGTTACTGTACAAGTTACTGTACAGTTTACTGTTCCGATAACGATTCCGGCACAGATGTTACATCTTTGGACATTTTATGACTATACTTGTGTAATATCCTGAAATAGTCTAGAAACTTGAGTCCATTTCTTCAATATCCTTAGGCATATTCCAAGTAGAAGTCATCTCCCTAAGTATCCTTGAGAGTTTGTTCCTGCACATGTTCAAAAACAAAAAGATTGGGATAATCCCAATATTCTGGCGACTAAGGCCGGTTAGACTGGCGACAAGGCCGAAAATACTGGCGACAAGGCCGAGAATACTAGCGACAAGGCCGAAAAAACTGGCGACTATGGCCGGAATACTGGCGACAAGGCCGATTATACTGGTGACTAAGGCCGAAAATACTGGCGACAAGGCCGAAAGATACTGGCGACTACGGCAGGAATGCTGGCGACTAAGGCCGGGATACTGGCGACTAGGCCGGAATTCGGTGGATCCCTGGTTATAGTCTTTGAAAATAAAATCGTCAACCACTCATACGTGTACTGGTCCCAAAATCTCCAACTATACCGGGATATTACGGAGGATCCATAGTTATAACCCTCGATAATGAAATTGTCAGCCACTCATGCGTGTACTGGTCCCATTATCTTGGATTATAGCAGGATATACGTGCGCTAGTGGCGAGGGTATGAACCCTAAGTCTTCATGAGAGACAAAGGTCTCTTGAGTTTTGATTTCAGGTCAAAACTTTGCAGCTAGACATAAAGTCAGTGCGGGGTCTTCAACAAGTTTTGATTTCAGGTCAAAACTTGGGCTGAGACATATAGCCTCGTATCTTCTCCTGCTATTCCTGCAAAAACGTAAAATATTTTTGCAAAGGTAGGCATTAGGGATCCCTAAGCCTCTCCAATGCTTGAATTAGTATTAGGATATGAATGTAGGAATATTTAAAGAATATGAGTATATGTATAAGATAATCATGCGGGTAAGGATAAATGTTAAATAAAATAAATCTTAAGATGAATGGCATTCCATGCCCTTGGGAGAGGTTCACCGTTCATAGTAACTAATCTATATGCCCCCTTTCCAGCTTCGGAGTCGATTTTATAAGGTCCTTCCCATTTTGGGGCAAGCTTACCATCTGTTGGGTCAGTAGTATTCTGGAATGCTTTTCTCAAAACTAAATCTCATACTTGAAATCTTCTGATCCTTATGTTCTTATTGTAAGATTTAGCTATCTTTTGCTGATATGTAGCCATTCTAATCTTCGCAATATCCCTGGATTCATCAATAGTGTCTATATCCTGGGATAATACTTCGTTATTAGCTTCTATAGTATGTAAACTTGTTTTTGCAGTAGGGATAATCATCTCAGTTGGGAGTACAGCTTCTGATCCAAACACTAATAACGAAGATTAGAATGGCTACATGCCCTTGGGAGAGGTTCACCGTTCATAGTAACTAATCTATATGCCCCCTTTCCAGCTTCGGAGTCGATTTTATAAGGTCCTTCCCATTTTGGGGCAAGCTTACCATCTGTTGGGTCAGTAGTATTCTGGAATGCTTTTCTCAAAACTAAATCTCATACTTGAAATCTTCTGATCCTTATGTTCTTATTGTAAGATTTAGCTATCTTTTGCTGATATGTAGCCATTCTAATCTTCGCAATATCCCTGGATTCATCAATAGTGTCTATATCCTGGGATAATACTTCGTTATTAGCTTCTATAGTATGTAAACTTGTTTTTGCAGTAGGGATAATCATCTCAGTTGGGAGTACAGCTTCTGATCCAAACACTAATAAGAATGGGGTTTGACCAGTCGCATTTTTTGTAGTTGTTATATCTGCCCATAGGACAAATGGAAGTTCTTCGGCCCATTTTCCTTTCTTAGATCCCAACTTCTTTTTGAGATTGTTTATGATTATCATATTGCTTGATTCTGCTTGACCGTTAGCTTGAGGATGTACTGGTGTGGAAGTAATTTTTTTATCCCACATGCTTCACAAAAGTTGGTAGTTCTTTTGCCAATGAATTGGGATCCATTATCGCAGGTAATCTCAGCAGGTATCCCGAATCTAGTCAGGATATTTCTTTTTATGAAGGATATTACTTCCTTTTCTCTAACCTATACAAAAGCTTCAGCTTCAATCCATTTTGAAAAGTAATCAGTCATGGCAAGCATGAATACTTTTCCTCCTGGTGCTTTTGGTAGTTTTCCTACTATATTCATTCCCCATTTCATGAATGGCCATGATGAGACTATTGGATATAAAGGTTCAGCCGATTGGTGAAGGATGTTGTTGTGTCTTTGACAGGCATCACATCTCTGGGAATAGGACATTGCGTCTTTCCTCATAATAGGCCAGAAATATCCTGTTCTAAGGATTTTTGAAAGCAATGCTCTGCCCCCAGTGTGATTTCCACAATCTCCTTCATGAAAATCCTTCAGTACTTCTAAGGTCTCTGGTTTTTCTAAACATTTTAAGTATGGACCAGCTACCGATTTCCTATATAGGATATCCCTAATGATTATGTATCTGGATATCTTGATTTTGAAGGCTCTATGGTTTGTTTCTTCATCGGGTATTTTTCCCGTTCGGAGATATTCTTTAATAGATGTAGTCCAGGATATCTTATGTGCATCAGTATTTTTTGGTTTATGGATTTGATTTGAATCTTCTATTCCTATAGCTGGATTCAGGATATGCAGGATAGGGATATTGATATCATCACAAATTTTCAAAGATGATGCTAGGTTTGCTAATGCATCTGCTTCATCATTCTATTCTCTAGGGACTTGTGTGATATCAAAAGTATAGAAATATCCTAATATCTCTTTAACTATCTCTAAGTATTTTGCTAATTTATCCCCTTTAACCATATAGGAACCATTAAATCGGTTTGCTATTAGTAAGGAATCAACAAATACATGGAGATTTCTTATGTTCATATCCCTAGCTAATTGGAGTCCCGCTATCAAAGCTTCATATTCAGCTTCATTATTAGTTGCTTGGAACTCACAACTGATCGATTGGGGTATTATGTCCCCCTGTGGCGATTTTAGTATTATCCCTAAACATGTCCCTCTTATATTTGAGGCTCCATCGGTGTGTAGAGTCCATTCACCGGTATCCTCATCCAGAAGTTTAATTTCTGAATCTGCTTCTGGTTGAATATCACTACTAAAATCTGCCACAAAGTCTACTAGTTCTTGAGATTTAATTGTTGTTCTTGGTACATAGATTAAATCATAAGTGCTAAGTTTTACCGACCATTTGGCCATTCTTCCTGATAACTCAGGTTTTCTTAATACCGACTTAATTGGGTAATTTGTTTTAATGTGTATTCTATGTGTTTCAAAATAGTGCCTAAGTTTTGTTGATGCCATAATCAAAGCTAAGATTAATTTTTCTAGGTGAGAATACCTAGTTTCGGCATCTAATAGGCTTTTACTTACATAGTATACTGGATGTTGTGATCCTAGATAGTCTTTAACTAGCACCGCACTCACAGTAGTTCGGGATACTGCTAAGTATAGTGATAGTGGTTCATCATCTTCTGGTTTCATGAGTAATGGCGCTGAGGATAAGTACTTTTTCAACTCCTGTAGTGCTTTCTCGTGCTCTTCATCCCATTGAAACTTCTTGTTCGTTTTAAGGATATCATAGAATCCTTTGAATTTTTCAAAAGACCTTGAGATGAATCTGTTAAGCGCTGCTATCCTTCCTGTCAATCTATGTACTTCTTTCACATTAGTTGGGGATTTAAGGTTCAGGATAGCTTGGATCTGTTCTGGGCTGGCCTCTATTCCTCTTTTGGTGACCATATATCCCAAGAATTTTCCTGATCTTACTCCAAAATGACACTTAGAAGGGTTAAGTTTCATATTGTATCGATCCAGGATATCTAATGATTCTTCGAGATCCCGAAGATGATTTTTGGTAATCTTAGATTTGACTACCATATCATCAATGTATACCTCCATAGTGTCCCCCAGCTTATCCTTAAACATCATATTGACAAGCCTTTGATAAGTAGCTCCTGCGTTCTTTAAGCCAAATGGCATTGTTGTATAGCAATATATCCCTGTTGGTGTCATGAAAGCAATATCTTCTTGGTTTGAAGGCTCCATTTGGATTTGCTGAAATCCTGCCAATGCATCCATGAAGGTTAACATTTCATGGCCTGTTGTAGCATCTACCATTGAGTCTATGTGTGGTAATGGAAAGGGGTATTTAGGACAAGCTTTGTTTAGATCTGTGTAATCTACACAAACTCTCCACTTTCCATTTTTCTTTTGAACCACAACTACATTAGCCAGCCACCTTGGAAATTTTACTTCCCTAATCATCTTGGCTTTAAGAAGTTTTTCAACTTCTTTTTGGATGATTGCATTTCTCTCAGGAGCAAATTTCTTCTTTTTTGGTGGATAGGCTTGTAGCTTCTATCTATTCCTAGGTTATGTGTGATTACATCTGAGGATATCCCTGTCATATCCTCATGCTTCCAAGCAAAGGTAGAAGTTCTTGATTTCAGAAAAGAAATCAGTTTCTCCTCAATATGTCTCGGGATCCTCAGGATTAAGTAGTATTTCCTTTACTTCTTTTTCCTGGGATTCCTGATTATCCCCAAGGTTGCTCTTTGATTGCTATGTTGAAGTTGTTTTCGTCGTCGCCTTCATCGAGGACGAATAACACTCTTTGGCTTCCTGCTGGTCGCTATCGATCTTCACAACTCCCCATGGTGTAGGTAGTTTGACGCATTGATGATATGTCAAAGGAACTGCCTTCATATCGTGAATCCATTGTCTACCTAATATGATATTATAACAAGACAATGAAACTATAATACAAAAGCGTTGCATAGAATTTACCCCCTCGATATACACTAGTAGTTTAATTTTCCCAATGGTAGCTTTGGCTTCTCCGTTGAATCCAACCAAGACCAAAGACTTGGTAGTTATTTCGGATTCAGGGATATTCATTCTCTTGAGTGTCTCTAATTGGATGATGTTTACTGAACTTCCTCCATCAATAAGTATACTGCGCACATAATGGTTAGCAACATATAAAGTGATCACTAACCCATCATGATGAGGATCTACGATATTTTCTCGATCTTGTTCTTCGAAGGATATAACAGTATCCTTAGTTATCGTTGAAGTCTTTGTGAGTCTTTCTCCATTCTCCAATTTTGCTTCTTTAGCATGTCTCCTAGCTGCAGAATAGGAAGTACCACATATGTCAGATCCATCGGAGATAAAGTTTATTACCTTAGCATCCTTTGGTGGGGATGCAGCTCTTTTTGGGAATCCGTCAGGATCCTGCCTCCTTTCTTTCTTTCTACCAAGCAGTTATTTGAGATGGCCTTTGCTAAGTAGATAGCTTATTTCTTTTCTCAAGGCAATGCAATCTTCGGTTATATGTCCAAAGTCTTCGTGAAATGCACACCATTTGGACTTATCCTTTGCAGCGAACTTCTTGTCTTTAGGAGGCCATGTAGCCTTTTCTCCTAAATCCTGCATAGCACACATTAGTTCAGGGATATCTACATAAAAACAATATTCAGATATCCTGGGATAATCTTCATCATCCTCATCATCTTCTATAGAGTTGACTTTGTGGTTGTCAGACTTATAGTATGGCTTAGATTTGAATGACTTGTTGGTGGGTGAATCGAACTTCCTTTTGCCTTGGTCGTTGGGAGGAGTTGTAGTAATCCTCTTCCAACCTTATGAACCTCAATGCTCGATTCCGGACCTCGTCCATGTTCCTACAAGGATTCATAACCAAATCATCATAAAAAGATGAGTTTTTCTGTAATCCCATCTTGAAAGCTTGAACAGCCGTAGTGATATCAAGATTAGGGATATATAAGGATTCTTTGCCAAACTTGTTCACATAACTCCTTAGAGTCTCATCCGATCCCTGTGTTATCCTGTAGAGATCACTAGTTAATCTTTCAAATGTCCTGCTACATGAAAATTGATTATTAAATAAGTTAATGAAATGAGCAAAAGAAGTAATCGAGTAAGGAGGAACATTGAGTAGCCATTTTAAGGCTGCTCCTGTCAAAGTTGAGCCGAATCCTTTGCATAAGCAAGCTTCTTTCAGATGTGGGGGAATAAGATTTGTCTCCATTCTTTCCCTATATTGGGCTACATGCTCTTCGGGATCCGTGGTTCCATCATATAACTTCATGGTGGGAGTTTGGAATCTCTTTGAGATTTCAGCATCACAGATTGGTGGAGCGAATCTGGATATCCCGTGGGTGATTGCTGGTACTTTCGGAATAGGCTTGACTACTCCTGGTACACTTGAGATCATATCCCAAAGTTTCTGGATTTCCTTAGCCACTTGAGGGGATATTCCTGTTTCCTGCGATGAACCAAGGTTAGTAGTGTCTAATGGAGAATAATTATAAGTGTTACCGGTAAATGGCATAGGGAGTGATGTTCTAGGAATAAGGATATTATCCCGGGATATCCCCAGATCTTGGGATCCTAAAGAAGTTCCGATACTGGTCTGCATAGGGATAAAGTCTCAAGAATGGTTTCCGGTCATCCCTGATGTTCCAAAATCAATGATCCTTGGAACTATTGGAGTGGTGGCTTCCGGCTGTTTGTTCTTTTCAGCCTTCAAATTTTCCATTTCCCTGAGAAGTCTTTGATTCATTCGTTGTTGATCTATCATCTGCTGCAGTACCTGTTGAAACATACTCAGAATATCTTTGTTAGAGATAAGTACAGGAGCAGAAGTGTTCATCTTTGTAGATCGAACACTATCAGCAACAAAAGTGGTCTTCTTTCCAGAATTATCTGGTTTCTTCGTGAAAACAGAAGTCTGCGAAGGAACATTAGTAGTAGTAGCAGAAATAGTAGGTAATGAAGAAGTTGATCTCGGTTGTGATGCCATTTTTCCGATATATTCCTTCTGAAAACGCCTTTAAACAAGGTTTTAATTATCAAAAACACAAGTTTGCCCCACGGTGGGCGCCAAATTGTTTCAGGTAAAAATTGATAAGCTTAATTTTTAGCAAAACCGAATTAGAAAAGTGGGGTATTGTGTTTAACAAGTAAATATATTGAGTATACCGAATATATGTTCAGGATATCCCCGAATATCCCTGGGGATATTTGAATATATCAAGTATAAAAACAGCAATACACACGAGATTTATACGAGGAAAAGTCTTTAATCCCTTAGGATTGCCGGCATAAAAACCTCGGGAGGTGACAAATGTCACTCTGCCTAGTTTTATTAACAAATCAATAATTCAATTCAAACAAAGAGCGCAAGTTGATCGATTCTAAATAGCCAAACAAGCTTCAATGAGTGTTGTGTGTGTTTTCTGAATCACCAGTGTCCTATATCGATCAATAGCCTCGGTATATATACAAAAAATCTAAAAAAGGACGTTTGACAACGTTCATAAGGCAGTTCCGACTACTCCGGCACTTTCCAATCATGGGAGACTGATTCAAGTTGAATACGCAAATCTCTCTTAGATTCCTCTTTTAAGTTAAGTTAGTTGACGCGTGCTTCCGTGATATTAGGGCCAGCTTTTAGACAACCTGTCAATTCCTGAAATCTCGTAATAGATGTTAAGCAACAAAGATAATTGTTAGTAATGATTCATATCCTTAAAATATCCCCGATCCCGAAATATCCCGGATCCTGAAATATCTTGAGTGAGAATATTTTGCGCCTAACACTTCGCAGGTTATACATGTGATTAATCCTTGCATAATTTTCATCAGATTTTGAATATATCTAAATTAATTATACATACCTTAATATATTCAAACATTTCCAATGTTTCTATTGAGGAATTTTTAGAATACTTTTTATTAAGTTTAATCTATATTGAATATACTTAGGATTCATTAGGAATAGTTCAAACTAAACTTATCCTAATTCGACCAAGGTTTTCATTACTTGAATGATTATGTATATAACTTAGGCATATAGCTAAATATTACCATCAATCTAGAATTATATTAGCACTAATAATTTGGTTTAACATAGAAGTGTTCGACATATTCCTAAGTAAATTTAAGCACAATGCATATACAGAAAATAATTCAGGAATAAAGAATGATTGAGAAACAAATACCAATTTCCAGGGATAACAGGTTTAGTTCGAAGTCTTCTTTGTTCCTGTCAAAACATCAAAAGAATCTCATACCTGAATATTCCCAAGTATGTTGCGATATTCCGAAGTATCCTTGAAAGTTAGTCCTGCATAAACAAAAAAACAAGAAAACTTGGGACAAGCCCGAGATACTGGCGACAAGGCCGATTAAACTGGCGACTAAGGTCGAAATTACTAGCGACTATGGCCGGAATACTGGCGACTAAGGCCAGAATACTGGCGACAAGGCTGAAAGATACTGGCGACTAAGGCCGGAATGCTGGCGACTAAGACCGAGATATTGGCGACTAGGCCGGAATTATGGCGACTAAAGCCCGGTTGTATAGCATATGAATGCTATAATTCGGAGGATCCCTGTTAATAGTTTTTGAAAATGAAATTGTCAGCCACTCATGCGTGTACTAGTCCCAAAATCTCCAACTATACCGGGATATTTCGGAGGATCCTTAATTATAGCCATCGATAATGAAATTGTCAGCCACTCATGCATGTACTGTTCCCATTATCTCAGACTATAATAGGGTTTTATTTGATAAAAACATAAGTTACATAGTATAATCAAATATCTCATCATGAACTTTATACAATTTTTTCATAAAAACATAAAATCATACAAAACCTCATAAATATCTTATAAAAATAATTTAAAAAAATTACTCACAAACGCTTTATCACCGGCAATAAATCGTTTTAATTAAAAAAAACCCCAAATGTATAAGCAAATCTCTCAAATTTAATAAAACCCAAATATTTAAGCAGATTTTACAAAATTTAATACTTATTATCTCTGTTTAGTAATTTTCAAAGTTCAAAATTTCTGATAGTTTAAGTCTAGATATTTAAAACGTTAATACAATGATCAGACATCTAAATTATATATATATATATATATATATATATATATATAGGGAATGGTTCAAATGATAACCCTCCTTACGGCGCTAACCCATTAACTTTGGCAAAAAATGGCCGAATCTTGAATTTTTTTTTTTAAACATCATTGTAACACAATTTAAACCCCATGTTCAGTTTTGAGTTTTGGCTAATTCATCACCGTTTGGGCTCTTACAGTACTGTAGGTGTTTAAATATTTAAAACTTACAGTACTGTAGCAAAAACCTTACAACGATGATATTTTTTAAACGGTGATGAATTAGCCAAAACTCAAAACTGAACATGGGGTTCAAATTGTGTTACAATGATGTTCAAAAAAAAAAATTCAAGATTCGGCCATTTTTTGCCAAAGTTAATGGGTTAGCGCCGTAAGAGAGGGTTATCATTTGAACCCAATCCTATATATATATATATATATATATATATATATAGGAATTGAATCCAATGAAAACCCAACCTTAGAGAGAAAACCCTTAAACCCTATGTGAGCCACTCATTTGGAATCTTGAAAATAAATATGTGGTCCACATTAACCCACATTAAAAATGATTTGTTTATTCAAAACCCAATTTTTTATTCAGGTTTAATGTGGACCACATATTTATTTTCAAGATTCCAAATGAGTGGCTCACATAGGGTTTAAGGGTTTTCTCTTTAAGGTTGGGTTTTCAAAGAATTCAATCCCTATATATATATATATCCACTCAATACTATATATAAATATATTAAATTTACTATTCAAAATAATATTAATATAATTATTATTCCTTTGTAATGCATTTTAATATATAGTATATGTTTCGGGTAAAAATTAACAAATGTAACTTTTAGCAAAACCGAATTAGTTTAGTGGGGTATTGTGCTTAACAATCAAGAAAACAGTTTATAAGTGAAATTGTATAAAAATATCCCTGAGGATCCCTAGGGATATTTCAGAATATATAACGAAATAAACAGCTTACACACGAGATTTATACGAGGAAAAGCCCTTAATCCCTTAGGATTGCCGGCATAAAAACCTCGGGAGGTGACAATCGTCACTCTGCCTTGTTCTTATTAATACAAAAATACAAGATTACAATACAAGAGCGCAATGAATCGATCACTAAGTGTTCTTGAACCATGAATGCTGCAAATAAGAGATAATCAGAAGTAGACTAAGTGAATTGTGTGTGTTTCCTAGATCGAAATTGCCTCATTGTATAGTCAAAATGATACAACGATAGTCAAAAGTCGTTCCTCATAACTCGGACCAGTCTCCAATCATGTGTCGAACTACTTCCAGTGAACGTTATCAGCTTGACCATGTAGTCCATGTTCTTCTCCATGTTCCGAATAAATAGGCATATTTGTTGTTTGTAATCTGTTGACTCATTTCAAACGTTAATAGCACGTGTTGAATAGAATAATAATAATAAATTATAGGGGCAATTACATATATCCCCCTACAAATTTCATTTATTACACATATACCCAATCCAAAATTTTAATTACATATATCCCCTCCTTTAATGTTAAAATTTCAAATATACCCATTTTAATTAAAATTAATTAAGGAATTACTATTTTACCCTTACTTTAAAATTTTTATTATACCTATTTTACTATTGCTTCAAATATACCCACATTTTACGTTTTTTCCTTTTTATAGTGTTTTTGCGTTTTTTTTCCTTTTATTTTTCGTCTATAATTTTTTTCATTTTAATCGTATTTGTTTTATCCTTGTTTTCTTATTATTTTTTTGTGTTTTTTGACAATCATCAAATTGAATGAAACAATAGCTAGTTTAATAACACATTATAATGCCAAAAATTATGCCAAAAAACATTCTTCAACAATCAATGTAACAATGTTCCAAAAAACAAACAAACAATAAAAAAAATCAATTATTCAAACTTGCGGTGTCGAATTCTTGCATGTTTTTTCATGGTGTCCATACTCGTAACAACGCGAGCATTTATGTCTTTTCCTGGGCTCGTCATGTGATTTAATTATGTTCTTTCTTGGTCTTCCAGATGGTCGTTTAATAGTAGGCGGGTATATCTTCTCACCGGTATCTATATGCACCCATTGATCCTTTGCAAGCATCGGAGCAATTTCTAAATCATAAGCCGCTTTAAATTTCTCGACAGTGAAATATGAATCAACATACTTATCCCAATTTGCATCCCTAATGAAAGCAATAAAAGCAGCTGCATGCACACATGGAATACCTTTAACTTGTCAAACCCGACAACTGCAAAAAAAAAATATTAATCAGATTAATGAAAATTTACATAGAAAACACATTCTTGAAAGCTACCTCAATCTTCATTATGCAGGAAATTGAAATTCCACATATAACCAAATAGATGGGCCCTCAAAAAGTTGCTGACGATAGCGACATATTATTTGAAGCAAAAATAATAATACATTATTTGAAGCAAAGCCAGATGTTGCAGACAAACAATTTTTTCCCAAGCAAATCGAGATGTTGCAGACAAACAATTTTTTCCCAGACCTGATCGAATGATGCTTGTATGGAGGGATGACGATGGTGCCCTAGAGATGTTGCTGATGCTCGTACGGAGGCGACGGCCACACCGCAGGGAGGGGCGGCGGCAGTCGACGGCGATTGGAAGGCGGCGGCAGGAGGAGAAAGCGGGAGACGGTCGTATGGGGTGGGGGGAGAATTACGTAATGGGAGGTTTACGACTTTACGTATCTGATTGTGGAATTCAAAAGGGATAGATCAAAGGGTATTTTCGTCAAACTAATTAATTGGGTATATATGTAATTAAAAATTTCAATTGGGTATATAAGTAATTAGCTCTCAAAAGAGGGGGAAATATGTAATTCTACCTAAATTAGAAACCATCATTATTTATTATTCAAGTCATCAGATCATATAAATTTATACACGTAAATATTCCTAATTATCCCGAAATATTCCATATCCTGAAATATCTCATATCCCGAATTATTCTGAATTATAAGGATAATTTTTACAGGTATAATAGTATAATTGCTACCTATCATTAAAATCAAGGTTTCACTTATTTACATTTAACTTGTAAAAGGGTAAGAATAAAATGTTATAAGTAGAATATAGAGATATACATGACGTTTAACTATAAAAGGTAATTTTATTAAATTTTTATTATCAAAAATGTTAATATTTAAATTGTTTTTACAAATTGTATTTTTGAATAACGATTATTATTTTTAGAAAGTTTAACAAATTTTAATTTCTTAAATATTCTATTTTTGTAATAATAACACAAATGTATAATCATAATAATTGTAAATATAAAATGATACAACACATATTACAAAGAATCAAATATAATAAACAAAAAGCAAATATAATACTAATTATAAATGCAATCATATATACATAACAAACATTGTAGAAGCTTAAGTATAAAATACAAACTACGGTACATATGGGCAGGCCCGGCCCCGAGAATCAAAAAAAATCAGGGGCCCACAGCGAGAAGAAAAAATAGGGCCCTCTTAAAAAAAAATTAACTAGTAGTTTATATATAAAAGGTTAGTAATATGAATATATTTGTTAAAAAATTAACAAAACAGAAGTATTGTAACATAATAATATATTTTAAATACCTAAGTAAACCGTGAGGCTATCCAAACATTTTTTGAAGCAAAAGTCTTGATTATCTATTCGGTATCCATATTTTCTAAGATGGCGTTCTCAATAGCAATCATTGCCAATCCGTTAAAGCGGTCTTGTGATATTGACGATCGTAAATAATACTTCAACAAATTCAACTTAGAAAAGCTTTTTTCTGCCAATGCCACAGTTACCGGATATTCAACAAAACTCTATATGCAATTAATTGTAACATCACTGTACTTTCGGTTGTCCGTACATCCGTACATCCGTACGATTGTACTGTACGACCGGAGATTTATGAATATTATTGATTATAATATTATTGTTTGACTTTGCTGATATTGTCACTGTTACTGGTATGCATGATTTTATAATATATTATACGCGTAAACCTTGGGAAGTTTAGTTGAAATTTAACTGAACAGACCCATAGAGTTTATCGCAGTGTTATTACTGATGATTATGGATTAATGGTTTGAGAATGGTTTTAGGATGGAATTGGGAGTTTGTTATGTTATGGTTGCTAAACGTAGTCAAGGACACATGGTCATGGTTTATCGAAATAGCGGTGGGACGGTGTAGGGGAGGTTGCGATCTACCTCTGCATATGCCCTATACATATGCATATTTCGGTCTATCATGGATGTGTCAGTGACTTGGTTTAGTGGGTTGTGGTTTGGGAATATAATATTTAAGTTAATAAATAATGAGATTAATAATTACGCGATGTGAGGTTACGGATATCATTTAAACGAGAATATTAATTCAGAAATATTAACTTAATAAATGTATTCGCGTGGGTGACGATTCACACGAATATAATTATTAAGAATAATGTTCTGAAATGATATTCCATAAATAATAAATCAAATCGAAATACGGTACGAGCATCGGATTCGCAAAGGTGACGATCTTTACGAATACGTACGCGAGTAACGCGTTTCGACGAGATAAGTAAATAATATCTCACGATATAAAATTTATAAATAAAACTTAAAACGTTTATTAGGAATCACAACCTAAAACGTTTTCGAATAAATTAATTTATTTAAATAATTATTTAACGGAAACGAAACGGAATTTATTTTACGAAATAGTTTATTGGACATCGTTTTCTTTTAAAACCATTTTTATAAAAACGAAACTTAATTATTTAAACAAGTTATACTTTAAATATGTTATGTTTAGAAACCGAGCAGGTTGTTACATTTCACGCGTATTAAACGAGATCTTTTACGAGACAAAGATTATTTAAAACTCAATTTAATTAATGAAACCATGTTATTTAAACGCTTTACGATTAAATACGATTAATGTGCAAAAACCGGATATTCGTTATATGTCATCGCGATAAAAACGGGATCGGGTACGCGGAGATGATACGCGGTATAAGGAAGACTCCATCTTCCTTATTTTTCATTCTCCACATCTTCTCTCTCTCTCTCTACACATAATTTTCGTCACCAACAAACCCACCCAACTTCTCTCTAGCTTTCCTCCTTCATTTCTTGACGGATTTTCGAGATCTCGGAGCCTACGCGTTCATGTGAACGAGAGGAACAAGGAAGTACAAGAAAATCTTGCATTTGAACATTGTTTTCGAGGTAAACCGAAGCTTTACTTTTCAGATTTGTTTGAAAACCCTATTTGAATAGATTATCATATTTGATACAACATTATGAGTTATGGATATATTAAACGAGATTAATCCTCATCTGTAACAACCATAGATGAATCTAATACCATATAGGGCCGATATTAATGATGATGAACAGCAAGTTTCAGCTACAGAGGTGCGTGGGACATGGGTTCGTCGGAGATAGAGATCACCGAACCCACAGGGTTCGCCGAGGCTAACAATGGCCGAACCTTTGGAACCCGAACCCAGGCGAACCTGTAGGCTTCCAGCCGAACCATTGGGTTAGGACGAACCTTCTGAACGTAGTAGCTGAACCATACTCGAACGAATCTGTAGTGGTAGTTAACGAACCTTAATGCCTAACTCCTAGCTGCCGAACCCTTATTTGGTACAGCGAACCCTAGCCAAACCCACGTGAACCTACGAACCTCTTAGGGGCTGCGAACCCTTAGTGCCTTTAGCCGGACCTAGGCTTAACTAGGTCTAAAGGTTCGCTGGTCTAATGGGCCACCGAACTTGAATCCATTAAACTAGTAGGTTAAGGGTAATTAGGGATTATGAAAATACATATACACAAGGATATATGAATACCCATGCATGCATGGTCAATTTGAGTTAACATTTTTCTAAATTACATAAGTTTAAACTATGAGATCTTGCATGTTTTTTTTTTTTAACATTCCATGTAAACGATCTACGTATCATCTCATTAAATGATAAGTGAATTGTGTAACTTATAATATGTGGTTAATAAAATGCAAATGGGTTAGAATAAACTAACAAAGACATTAATTGAATATGAAACACTCATGCTTATAAAAGTGGAAATCACACTAATTACAGATCCTTGAGTAATTCGAGTTACATACGCGAGTGCGCATCATACGAGAACACAAATACTAAGGACTTCAGGTGAGTTCTCATAACCTCCCTTTCTTTAAACTGTTTTTGGTTTTAAAACCCGGAGGTAAAGCATGTATACCAAATTAAATATTATTTTGATAACACAAGGTTAATACCTGTTTATCAATATGATATTCACATTTGAAATTATCATTATTATGGGATTATCTCTTATTATTTCATATCCATGTAAACATTGTTATTGACCTAGGTCAATAACAAAGATTACAAGTATTGTCACAAATCCCGAGAATCATCGCTCTTAACTTCGGTTAATTGCTTTGACATCGTGTATTGTCACGTGGACGGTTTCTACATCTGTGAAGCATTGCCTTTGACTTCGGTTATTTGCTTTGGCTTCATGTATTGTCACGTGGTTAGCGACCACTTCATGATTCATGTATCTAACTTATGTTAAATACATAAGGAATCATGTATAGTCACGAACATTGATTGAGAATATGATTGATTGAGCTTGGTTGATTTGTTGTGGATTGATTGACTATGTTTGACTATGATTAATTATGATTGATTATGAATGATTGGTTATGTGATTATGTGATTGTATATGTGTTTGGTTGTTGAATTGATGGATGTGTGTTGGATTATCTCATACAGGTATTCATATGGATTTTCTCAGGAAGATCATAAGTTTTATACTCGTTTTAAAACGAAACATTTTATAAAACCCTTTTAAGCATAAACTTTCGAACTCATTTTTACTAAAACATTTTTAAATATAAAAACTTATGATTACTCACCAACTACTTTTGTAGTTGACACTTGATTTCTTACATGTTTCAGGTGATGGAGACAAGTAGGATGAAGAGGATGATCTCTTCTATTTTGGACATCATCATCATATAGGATTCTTGGACTTAGTTAATTAACTAAATTTCTGGCGATTAGAGTTTAGTTAGTTTAACTAAATCTTTTGTGTATTTGATGTAATTGATTCATGATGAACATGATTTTTGTGTAATTATTGTGGTTGATTAAATGATATATGATGATATGATTTAGATGCCCATGAGCTTTTGAACAATCTACACATCCCTCGTGGCATCCCGATGATTCCGCCGTCGGTCGGGGTGTTACATTAATACATTCGGAAGAACCCAAGCTGGTTCAGCTTGTTTATACTTTATAGCATCAAAATGGTGATAAGTTTATAACACAAAAATGTCTCAAATAACTTCAACTCTAAATAAAGTTCATTCGCATCAATATCTTACTGTTCTTCATACTTCAATGTGTGGCTCGTTAAAGACTACAATCGAGGTTGTGCTCGATGGCTTGTGGCTGTGCAATTGAAGAAGTGGAGGCCAGCTGTAGAGGATCCGCTTTGTTGAATTTGGAAGTGGGACTGGAGGGGTGGAGTTGGACGCTGGTCTGGCTGCTGGAACACGTCTGGGAATTGGTAGAGTGGAAAGAAAAACTAATTTGAGGTAAAGTCAATAGAAACCTAATATATTTTTAAATACGTGAGACTTTTTTTAGGGATGATCCATAACCAATTAAACTATTTTCATTTTATCAAAATATGTTGGGTACTAAGTTCAATAATTTTTTTATAATATATAACTTTTTTTTTAAATTTCGGGACCCTAAAAACGTGAGGCCCGGGGCGGTTGCCCACCTCGCCCTCCCCCATGGCCAGCCCTGCATATGGGTAATGTGGGGGTGCTAGCGGGGAGGAGGCTTGGTATAGGCCTGCCTTGAGCGCTCAATCTCGCGTTCGATTATCGAGTCAATACAATCATCCACCTTATCAATCTGACGAGCAAACTCTCTTTTGGTCTTAAGAATCTCTTGTATCATGGCATTCACATATGCAGGAAGTCTCACAACTTATGACAAGGTGACATATACATGATGCTTTTCCATACCACAAAACTTGTAATATGGTCTTCTCGGTCACGAACAAATCAAGTGCTTTGTGTGAAACATTGCCTCTAAGATAATCGAACAATACTAGTATGTGATGACTCCAACGTTTTTTAAAAATATATATTATGTTATTTTAAGCAAATAATTATAAAATTCAAATTTAACTAGTGTAATACTTTTAATGTTATATATATATATATATATATATATATATTAAGAACTTTTTTTTAATTTTATTTCTAAAATTTTTCAATATGAAAAAGGTATAACTAATATTATTAGTTTTAATATAAGTAAATTTTAAAAGACGTGATAATATTTTAATTAAGTAATTTATGAAAACATAATTATAAAATCACATATTTTTTATTCCCAAAGCCGTGTAATACTCGGGTCTATATGTATGTATGTATGTATGTATGTATTTATGTGTGTACACACACGCACACACACAGATATATAATTTAGTTATTCTTAAACGAGCCAAAACGAGCGAGCCAAATACGCGACTATCTGAGCAAGTGACAAGCAATCTTACCTTGGCTTGTGCTCAGCTCGTTTTGAGACCAAACCGAGCGTGCTTGGATCCTTTAAAACTGAGCAAAATTTGAACGAGCTTTTCCCAAGCTTTTTTTGAGCGAGAGTCTAGCGCCGAGTATTTTGGGCAACCCTACTTACAGCAGCAGTGGGTGCATTTGGAGGTTTCCCAACTTTTTTTTCCTTTTGTTTTTTCTTTGACATAACCTCATTTTCAGAAACTAACTCACAATCAGAGTTGTTTTCATCATCAATCTAATTAGTAAAAGAATAAAGCTTCAAATTAGTAACCATAACTACTAAATTTCCAAATAAATAAAAAAAATGCACCAAGAAATAATTCAACAAATAATTTTCATGAAACTAATGTACTAAGTGAAGAAGTCATCTAAATAAATTAATTATTGCAATATAAAAGGAGAGGCATTTACCATGGGGATAAGCATATAAACGATCGATTGGGTTGGGGTTGTATCTTTGGTGGCACCGCTCGCCCGTGGGAGGCTAGGAACGGGAAGAACTTACGGTTTCTTTCCCTATTTGTCGAATGCAAGAAAATAATAATATCTGATCGAGAAGATTTAGATTAGAGATGGAGGATAACATATGTACATGGAACCATAATAACTCTAGTTGCATCCGTAAAGCAACTCCATAGACATCTTCAAGTCGCTTTTTCTTGGCAATCTTCCCAACCAAGTGCAACATATTGTTTTCCTTTGGATCTTTGATAGGAGTTATCAAATCGCTCATCGCGCCTATGTCATACAATATGTTGTAGATACCCTCGTGACGATGTTTTACGGCAATGTGAAAAATACTTTGATATATTGTTATCATTTACTTTCATATAAGATCCGTGTAACATTTAGGATATTTCGATAATAATTAAATTTATAATTGTGCACAAATTTTAAATAAACAAAAGTTTGGGAAGATTTTTTTTTTTTAAAATTTGTTATAAGTTTAAGGCAAACATTACAATGTTTATAAAAGATTCACTAAAACTCTTATCCCATTGATTATATGTAACGTAAATTATTGACTGTGTCCTTTAAATTTGTTGCTACTTGCTGATTTTGTCTTTTAAATTCAAAAATTACTAGAGATATTCCTATTTAAAAATTTTTGCACTGGTTTTTTTTCACTAACCCTGTTATAGGGTTCTGTCAAAAGTTATAAGGTTCCGTTAAAAGTCTCATGCATCATTCACGTGATGGGTAAATTCGTCAAATCACCCCCATTCTCCTCCTAGCAAACATGTAGCCCTTGAACTTCAATCAAAGTTGCAAGACCCTATAACTCAAATAAAAAACCCAACCGTTACGATCAAAACACCCTCACGTTCAAAATCCCTTCTTGTTTTTCTATTCATCTTCAACTCAATCGGAGAAGACGATGACTAAGAGATGGAGCTTTGGAATTTCGGTAATGACCCAAGTTGATATGGAAGAGATTTACGGTAACGTGTTATTAGAAGTTCATTGTTTTGCTCAATTGCATGCAAGTGCACACTTGACACTGAATGGATGTATGTACATGAGTCACCTTTTGGTCATTTGGCTTTGTCTCCTTTTCCACAATTAGACCCAACTTCCTCATTTAATAAATTCCCACAACATGAGTTACATTTGGGTCCTTTTGATCCTTTGGCTTTGTCAAGTGAATAACCGAAAGGTAATTTCTTTATTGGATTGTAGAAATTTTCTTTAGAAATTTTAATAGGATTGACTATCAAATTTTAATAAAATAAATATGAATGAATAAAGTTTACAAATACTAAATTATAAAATGTTTATAAACTTTTTCTAAAAATGTCTATAACATAATATAATAAAACATTTAAATAAGAAAATTTTATAAGTGTTTCTCGAGAAGAGATGAGAAACATGCTTATTTGTGAAGTTTATAAATTTATTAAGTTATTACTACTTAATAATAATTATATAATTTATTTTTTCAAATAGGAATGAATAAAGTTTACAAGTAATCATCATCAATTATCCTTTTCATTTCTCACACATTTAATAATAAAATTGGTAGTGATCAATTGTCTTTTTCATTTCATAGTCACACATTTAATAATAAAACTTGGTAGTGATGTAACCAAATACTATATTGAAAAATCACTTATTGGTTAAGTTTCATTACGTATGCTGACATGCTCCAAACATTATTTATTTGATGGAAGTATAATAATTGGGATGTGAAATATTAGTTTTTTAATTAATCAAGGAGAGAGAAATTTAAATTTTGACGATTGGACTTTCAAATTTTTTACTACGTCTGCCCCTATAATTTTTTATACATGGAAACCGGAAATCGTTTACCTCTTTTAGTATGGGCACCATAATCCAAGGAACAACTTGTTGAAATTCTAAATTTTTTTTTGAACGGCAATAATATCCTACTCCTACTCCTAAATTACACCCAATTTTTCCCTTGCTTGGATTTGAACCCAAGACCTCATTTCTAAGAGGCAATGCCTCTACCAACTTGTTGAAATTCTAAATAAATATGAAAAAAAGAAAGAAAGAAAAGAACATAGTATAAAATGTACTCAATTACGGCTTAATTTTGATTTAAGATGATTATTTAAAACAGAACAAAAGATTTAAATGGGTAATACATATACCTTGAAATAGAGTCATTTTAGGTAGGTTTGGAGTTTGGACCATGTCTACACTGTGGTTATAAAAGTTGTGTCATTTATTATTTGTCAGAATTTATTAATGTTAATGATTGAAGTCTTATATGCGTCATGTATGCTAGATGTATACAAGATCAAGCATTGTTAAATTAATAAATGTAAGAGGGGACTAGGGTTGTCTAAAAAGCTAGAAGCTCAGATTCGGCTCGTAGCTCGTTCGGATAAAGCTCGGCTCAGATAAAGCTTGTTTGTAACCGAGCCGAACCGAGCCGGGTCTGAGCCAAGGCTGGCTCGGCTCGTAGCTCGGCTCTTATGCTCGGCTCGTGGCTCGGCTCGTTTGTACAACATGCTATACTAAAATATAAAATTACAGGGTTACTTTCAATAATAAATATACTTTAGTATTATTTTGTAAGTATGATAAAAAAAGAAAAATAAAAAAAGAAAAGAAAAGAGAATAGAAAATATGAAATGAATCTCAATTCTCACGATTTTCACTAATCTTTCATTTCTAAATCATATTCTTAATTCTCAATTCTACATATTCACGTCTATTTACTCTTTCTTCTCAAACCATAAATCCCAAATATGTTGGAGCCACAGTCCTCACACCAGACGTTTCGTGCACGGTTACAGCCATATGACGGTTGGTCTTAGCCACATGCAGGTCGGATCTAACGCGGTCACAGCCAGACGTCGGTCTGCCACAGACAGCCAGACATCTCTCGCATGTGGCCTTTGTAGAAGTCAGGACTCAATGGAGAAAACGAGCCGAGTTAAGATGAATGCGATTCAAATATTAAATTTGTTATGTAAAAACCGAGCCAAAAACGAGTCGAGCCGAGCCAGCTCAGTTAAAAACGAGCCGAATCCGAGCCGAGATTTCAGGCTCGGTTTACAATCTGAGCCGAGCCGAGCCAGCTCGGTTTAAAAACGAGCCGAATCCGAGCTGACCCCTGCCTCGACTCAGTTCGGCTCGTAAACACCCCTAGAGGGGACATACATCTTGTATTACCAAACCCCAACTTTTAAATTAACTTGAAGTTAACGGGCCAAATAATTAATAAAAAACTGCAACATGTTTCAAGAATCTTGCGACGGCTAGTATAAGACCATCTGTAATACTCACCCCACTGAAATCTCATCCCACCCTAATTTTCTGTCACGTCATCACGTTACAGAAAACCTTAAAACCCCGTAGTGGTCATCACACTGTAAATGTGAGAGAGAGTTCATGGGGTGAGAGGAGATTGGAAACGGGGAGTGGGGGCCGCCCAAATCACAAATTCAATCCCGCCGGGGGCCACTACCTCGCCGAACCCCACTCGTCCCGCGGTGACACCATTACGGGTGGTCTAAGGTAGATCCAGATCAATAGTTTTTGCAATAATCCGTATGGAACAAATAATTAATAATTGAGTAAATTACGGTTTTAGCCTATTTAGTTTAAGTATTTTAACTATTTCAGCCTAAAATAAAATTTTTTATCAATTTTGTCCCTGTGGGTTTAGACAAGACAACTAACGTTTTTGGCTCCTAACCATAGTTAGATTTTAGCCCAAAACCGATAGTTGTCTAAACCACAGGAGATGAATTGATAGAAGATTCTATTTTTTTAGCCAAAATAGTTAAAACATTTAAACTACATGGCCCAAAACCGTAATTTACTCTTATAATTTTTTACAGCTTGATTTTTAAGAGATCAATATATTGTAAACGGGATGTGCTAACGAATTACATATTGTTTTTATTTCAAGTTTCTTTTGTTGAAATTTAAAAGTTGAATAATTTAAACAAATAAACAAACAAACATACACAGTTACATTATACTAATTAATATGGTATGAGGATGATACGAATACAAATCTTACCTTTGTTACAATAATATAAACTATAAAGATGTTGCATCTAAAGAAACCATCGGCTCAAAAGTGATGCAAATTTTCACAGATGACGGCATAAGCCAAGCATAACAAAAACATACAAGCAGTCTATGTAAACAAACAATCTATTAAACAATCGGTGTCTGAAAGTAAAATAATTTAAATACTAAAAGTAAAATAGTTTACTTTTCAACCAAATAAACTTCTGCTAAGTACAACTTATGATAATTTTATTGTATAAAATGTAGGTGCTTTTGTTAAAAATCAGTACTATCAATTTACTCAGTGTAACTTCTAAATAAAGTGTAGTGTTGAAAATTTTAATTTTAAGTGAAAATCTTTGTTGTTGTTTTTTTTTATCAAATATTCCATAACAAACCCTTTTGAATCTTTAGGATTACCTTTCACAGGTGTTGCTGTGTGAAACATTGTTTTCCTCATTTTTGGTTATATGCACCTTGTCAACTCTAGTTTCTTGCTAACCATTGCTTTAAAATGAATATGACCAATTTTGAAGTAATTTTCTCTAAGTTTGAACTTCATAGTAGTTCGGTTGTCTAGTAACATGTTTATCTCATTATTCTTTGATCTCAATTTTATTTGCATATGGGGATGTTTGAACCCTCTAATTTGTTTAGAAGCAAAAAAAAACCTCAAATTTGAAAATTCCAAGAAAAGGTTACCTAATGTTTTAAATTTTTTGTGTAATTGTTATTAAAAAAAACCCTCAAATTTGACAATGTGGTGTAGGTGTTAATTAGGTGTGTTGTCAACTATTGAAAACATGCCAACCACTGATAGGTGTTTATAGTGATTATTTAATTAAATGATTAAAACGAATATAGATTGTTGTGTGTGTTGATAAATATAAATTGTTGTATGTGTTGGATGTATCTTCTAAATTATCATACATACATATTTTAATTCCTCGAACACTATTATACAAAATTATTGTAACCTTTCTTTTTTATGTTTTTTTTGGTTTAATCATGTAATTTTATTTTGTTTATTTGTTTATTTATTTATTTTTGGGTTTATTCAACGAAGTCAGGCTTGAAGTTTTTTAATCATTTTTTCTTGTATTTATTGTTAGTTAAGGTTTCTTTTGGGACTTTATTGGATTGATTTAGATTTTATTCAATTTTTTTTTTTTTGGTTTGGTCAATTAAGGTAGGCAACGAAACTTGGCTTGAAAGTCGTTTTCCTTTTTATTTTTTATTTTGATTAATGTGAATGAGATTGCTTTTGAGACGAAATTCAATTGGTTTGGAGATTACAACGGATTTACATGTGTTGCGATGTTTATTTATTCTTATTTTTACTTTAATGTATGGTTTTACTTTTTATTTGTGCAAAATTTTATATAGTAGCAATGTGGGAGAATAGTTTTTTAGTAATTTATTTTTTAGTTACATTGTTAGTTATCTTGTATCCATGACCCAAATCACGTCCCAAATCATAACTCAAACCTTGACCTGACCTATGACTCGAATGACCCAACCCATAGCATGTACTATGACTCGAATCATACCCAACCGATGGAGTGAACCATGGTCTGACCCATGGCCTGACCCATGGCTTGACATATAACCTAAACCATGACCTGACTCCAAGGCCGGCTTTACTTAACAATAGCATAGGCAAGGGCATATGAACTCCAAATTTTTGAGGCCCCCGCCATTTGTTGTTATGTTCGAGTTATCGTTTAAGTTATTTATTTTGTTGTTTTGAATCTAAAAAATTAGAGAGTTCACTCATATTCTTATAAGAGAAAGTTTGTTTAAGGATCTTTCTTTATAAATAATTGCATCTTATATGTTTTTGTTTCACCTTTACTCGACGTTAGAATAATTTTTTATTAATGGTACATGTGAAACATTTTGACAAACTTTATAGTGGTAAATAAGGTAGTCAAACTAATTAATAAAGAGGAACATCGCTATAAAATATCATCAATAACTATTGTATTTTATATCGTTCTATTTTTATATCATTTATGCAGATTGAGACAAATTAAAAACATTTTTATATTTTTTTAAATTTGTAAACCATAATTTTTATTGTATACAAAAAATTATTTATGAAAAGAGCCTCATTTTTTGTATTTGCCTTTGGCCTCTGAAAAACTTGAGTTGGCCGTGCCCGACTCGTGTATTGTATTTTATTCCTTTATCTTTTCATGTCTACCAACACAACCTTAAGTAATCATTTATTTCATTTCACATGGTAGTCAAACAAAACAACAAAATAGTAATGATCAGTTTTTTTCTCTTGGTTCAGTTCGTTCCATCATCTATTTCATTTCATAACCTCGTACCAAACATGCCCATAAATTGTAGCCTCTTACCACTACGTTTAATCATATATTCAATCTAACTTAGAATCTTACCCAACAAATTCTAAAATTTAACCAATTTAGCACTTGATGACTAAACAAGTCACACTCTAATTAGCACCTAATGACAACAAGTGTCACTCAAATTTGCATACAAATAAACATATAATTATTAAACAAGTCTCACTAAAATTAGCATCTAATTACTAAACAAATCTTACCCAAATTAGCATAGTAATACCCTGGAAAAATCAACAAATAGTTCTTCAAAAATGCTATTCACTTTAAAATACACAACATCATCTATTTACACATTACAATTATATTACAAATTAAATACATCGTCACACCAACTCATTACAACCGGAAAACAAAAGCGGTTAAACCTTGGGATTTTCATAGTAAAGAACACGTTTCTTGGGCTTAAAGAGGTATCTAGAAGCATATGTTGAGCTAATTACATCTATAAACAGAGCATACTGTAACTTAATATATAGTAGGACAGGCAACACAGCAAACACACAAATAAGGATTGGCACCCATAACAGACCCTTATGGTAAAGTACAAAAAAGCTTATGCCAAAAGCAATTGTCATGGTTGTTATAGATAAGAAAAGAGTTGCTAGACCTGAAATCAATTTTTTGGGTAATGATTCCAGGAAATCGCGCTCAGCATAACGAGACGTGAGGATGGCTAAAAATATAAGAATCGAGGCAGAAGACGTGAATAGAGAAATGGCATCTGCCACGACGAAAACTATAAAGGTTGCTTTAGAATCAAAGACAGGGATACCATTGTTTTGGTCATATCCACCAGGTACCGTAAAAGCTGCAGCAAATACTATGGTTGCAATAAGTGCTGCAACAACCATACATTGATTTGCTGTTCCTTTCATCCACTTCTCACCTTGTGTAACCAATTCTTTGTGTTCTATTGTGAATAATTCATGCGGTGTTAGACCATCTTCGTTCCTTCGTTCTCTATAAGAAGGAGGAATCATATTCTTCACTTCCTATAATACAAGCAAACTGAAATAGTTATAAACTACTTTATGGTTACACTGATCCTTAAAAATATGAGAAAACATGTACCTGAAACCATAATAGTTCTCGTTGCATTTGTAAAGCAACTCCAGACACATCCTCGAGTTGTTTTTGCTTGGCGCGAGTACCAACTAAATGCAACATATTGTTCTCATGTTCATCTCTAAGAGGAGTTATCAGATCCTTCATTGCACCTATCTCATACAATAGGTTGTATATACCCTCGTGACGATGTTTCACAGCAATGTGAAAAATACTTTGATTGTTATCATTCACCTTCCATATAAGATCAGGATATCCGCGAATGAGCTCAACTAAAAAATTAGTATTGCCCATTTCTGCAGCAACAAACAGTATTCGGGAGGAGTGTGATTCCTTTAAAGTTTTTGCGGTACGCATTTTGGTAATACTTTTATGAATGTGTTTTTGAAGGTTTTGAGCTTGATTTTCCTTTTGCTTAGTTATGTTCTGGGTTTCGTCATGCATGTACACAATATGTTCAGAAATGAGCTTTTGTAGTTCTAGAGCTTGATCTCTCTTACCAACAAGTGGCATGCTTTCTTGCTTAACTATTTGCTCGGAAGCAATATGCATGTTGACAAGATATTCAGAAATGAGGTTTTTTAGTTGCAGAGCGTGATCCACTTTTGCAGCAGGAGGGTTTGCGTCTTGTGTCGTTGAATCGGGTTGTGCTTCAAATATCTTCTGGGTTTCAGCTTCCAATTTGTCAAGATGTTCAGCAATGAGTTTTTGTAGTTGCATAGCTCGAACCACCCTTCCGGAAGCTGACTTGTCTTGCTTGATAGAATCAGGTGGCCCTCTGAGTATCCTATCAATCTCACTCTTGGGCTTTTGTGCAATATCCTCCCAAATGATTCTTAATAATGACAATGCATTATTTTCCTTTTCATGAGCTCCCACTTTTGTAGGCATGAATGCAAAAACTACAAGAAAAATTGGTAATAATTATGGATGATGCAAGATTTTAGCAACCCACTTATCTGAATTTAAAACAATGCCATATGCTATACAAAGAGGCAGACTCACCTAAGAAACTCAAATATGGTGAGAACATAAGAACATATCACAAACATTAAGCATAGCAAAAACAGGTTGGATCGGGTAACGGGTCAGAATGGGTTCGGGTCAGGATGAGTGTTAAGCAAAATCAGTTTGGGTCTAAATGGGTCGTTTTTAAAAAAAAACCTCAATTTAGTTCAAGTTAAAATGAGTTGTGAGTAAACAAATAGTTTATTTGCATAATCTTTAGTAATTTTATCATCTAATATAATAGTGATAATTCTTACCCATTTGAATTTATTCTATTCTCATAGTTTTTAGGTTACCCGTCTTGACCTGCATTATGTTAAGGTGTTGCCTATCTTAACCCGTTCTATGTTATGATGTTACCCATTTCAATCCAACATACAATAATTGCTCACCCAAACCAACCCATTTATCTTGCTTTGAGTCAAAATTTTCAGGTCTAATTCGTCAAACATCTACCACCTTTAATCTTAAAAATCAAACATGACTGATTATTATGAGATGATTGATGTGTAAGCAAAGATGTTTACCCGACTTGACGGTTCTCCCTATTATATTAGATTTTGCTTCAGGAGATGCTTCAGGCTTATGAGCAAAACCTTCAGGTACATTCCCATTACCAGGTTGATGCTTATTTTCAGATGACTGTTGCGTAATATTCATCAAGGAGTAGAACTGTTTACACAACTTGATGGTTTTCCCAATGAAATTAGATTTTGTTTCATGAAATGCTTCAGGCTTACGGGCCAACAATCCAAGTACAGTTCCACCACAAAGTTTTGGATAATTTTTCACTATCTCCAGTGCAATATCTGCAAAAGATCTCAAAGTTATTTCACGAGGAAACATGTTACAACAAAGCAAAAACACAGAAAGCATATTGTATTTTCTTTTACATGACTCACATTATGATAAACAACAAAAAGATATGACACTTTAACTTAACACTTAGATGGTAAAATGCTTACCAAACATGTCATTCACGACACATTTCTCAAGAAGCCAGCCACGATTTTGATCTGTCCAACCATCATCACGCAACTCCTTTGAGTTTTCATAAAGATACTTCACAACATCATAATTTCCAAACAATGCAGCTGCATACAATGGCATCATTTGTCCTCCAGTACCAGGGATTGATATCAAGGTTGGGTTCTTTTTTAACATAATTTTAATGGTTTCAATGTTTCCAGCTACCGCTGCTAAATAGAGGGCGGTGTTGAAATTTTCATTTTCAAGTGCCAAATCTTCCTTATTCATCAACCCTACCAGATTGTCCACAAACTCTACCACATATGAACCTTTTGCAGATGCTGCTACATGAAGTGCTGTTTCACCATTTTCAGTGATGCTATACCTAACCAATTCTATATCTGGGTGCTTATCCAAAATGGCTTTAGCAGCCACCCAATCACATCTTATTGATGCTTCATATAAAGGGACACCAATTTTGAGGTATTCTTTTCTAGGTCCTGTAAAGTAGTTGCAATACAAACAGTTAGCACTCTGTTCATCTCATTATTCTTTCCCCCCTAAAGATTAAGCATCAATTCTAATGCATATACGCAGGCAAGACTAACAAAACGAGTCTTTATCATGTTTAACAAGTAAGAGACAACGCAATAAATGCAAATAACTTGTTTTACATTTGGAATGGTAATTTAAACTTTACGGTTCAATATTTCATATAACAAAAAGTTGAATGTTATTATTTAAAAAATGTAGAAAATTCGTGCCTTATCACTACCCCTGTTTTGTCAGTTTCAATTCTTCAATTTGGTTTGAAAAGATAAAATCAATCAAGCTATCATATCATATTATATGAAAAATAGAAAGCAATTCCATCTTTTCACGACTATAAATTTCAAAAACTTTACTCCTTCGGTGGCAAATTCATAGCCCTAGTGCATCGAAATCGTCCTTTTTTTTTTCCTGATTTGCAGTGAAGGAAAACATGACTATAATGAATAACAGAATTAACCGGTAAGCAGATGTCGACAAGGTAGATTGGGTGTCAATCGTCTTGCGTTAGGATTCGGTGGTGGTGGTGGCCCTGAGTTAGCCACCGGAATGTTAATCTGCTGATGGCTTAAGGAATTCTGCTCATCGATCGAGGCCAGTTGCACGCCTGTTTGGTTCATCTGTAAAGGGACATCATCAATGGAGATTAAAACTTAATTAGCTGACATAATATAATTAGATGGTTTGATTAGTGATAAAACCTTTGCTTCAGCTGGGGATTGAACTATTGAAGTGAGCGAATGAATGAGTGAACCAAGGCATGTGATTATTTGATTACTGATTATTAAACATGCAATTTGCATTCTATTATTTATTGCATTCTATTATTGAAGGATGCTATGCGTCAACGCCATCGATTCTCTTTATGGTCAATGTCGACGTTTGCAATACACCCGCTTTAAAAGCATATTTTTGTTACTAGTATAAGCCTCGTTTTAAGAACAAACAAATTTACCCAGTATATCATCGTTTTTTAGTAGGGTCTGGGAGAGGGGGAAATGATAGACACAAACCTTACGCATATCCCGGTTGGGATAGAGATGCTGCTCCGAATGAGTCCCTGGCTCAAAGTTATCGTTTAAAGTTGATCATCCCAACATTTTTAACGTTATTTTTCAAAATAAGTAAAATAACGTTAAAATTAGTGCAATTTTACTTTGGTCACTTGAGGGCCACACAAACATACATTATATGTGTGCACTACAAATGAGTCGTATGCCTCGTTTTAAGAACATTGGGTTTATATCGCCTTTGTGAATTATAGGGTAATATTTACTAGTAACAATATTATACACACACATGTTAGAGAAGGATTAAATAAACAACCAATAAAAGGTTGACATGTGTCAAGTTAAAAAGTTGAATGAATGATAATTTAAACATAATATCTTACTAGATTATTAGCCCGTGTACTACACGGATTGCATCTAAAATATTTCATAGTTTGTAATAAAATTTTGAAATTATAAAAAAAATATATTGATTTAAAATTATAGAATTAATACATAACCTTCTAGATTTGTGACAATTGAGATTTGTAAACTAATTGTCGTTAAAAACTTCATTTAGCATTACGTAAAAATTAACTGTTATGAATCAAGAGAATAAATATTATTTCTGTAATTTTTAAAGTTAAAAAATTCAATTTAAATATCATTAAACGTAAAGGAAACAAAATGTAATTTACCTTATAATTTTAATAAGTTTTTGTTTTATTTTTTTAATATTTGTTTAAAAAATGTTATTTTTTTTATAAAAACTCCGTTGCTTAAAAACTCTGGTTGATAATTTATTTCATTAAAAGTTTTGTTTTTAGGAAAGCTTGGTTTTTATAAAACTTTTATTTTTAAAAATCCGATTTAAAATATTTTCTTATTTTTTACACGTTTTTTATTTTTATAAATTATTATATATTATAAACTTTAAAGTGTGTTTTTTATTAAGAAGAGTTGATTCTTAATTAATTAAATAACTATTTTTAATATGAAAAATATAAATAACATAATTAGTCATTAAATATTATTATTTAATATGAGAGATACTTAAATTGTATAATAAAATGACAAGTGACATTATAGGCCTAAAATTGTTACATGTGTCATAATAGATGTTTGTTTATTATAATAGAAAGATTTTTTGTGCTAGATTTTTTCTTTTTTATTGATTTTTTTTGCAGTAGATTTTTTTACTGAATTTTTGTTCTTTTGTAATGAATTTTTATATTTTTTACTGAATTTTAAATTTTTTTATATTAGATTTTGGTTTTTGTACTGGATTTTGCCTTTTGTATTTAATTTTTGTTTTTATGTTTTTAACATGTCATATATTAAGCTCCTATTGGTTCCAACTAGGGGTGTGCATAAAACCAAAAAAACCGACCCAAAACCCAAAAACCGAAAAATCCAACCCGAAAAAACCGAACCCAAATAGAAACCGACGGGTTTGGTGTAAGTTTTCTAAAAACCGAAAGTTTGGGTTTGGGTTTGGTTTTACCTTAAAGAAAAACCGAAAAAACCGAATACATGCGTATATGCACATATATATATTACCTTTGAAAATTTTCAACAATTTATAAGCCGTTTATTTTTATTTTCTTATTTCTTGATATCAAAAGTTAAATAAAAATCAAAATTTTATAATTATTATTGGCTTAGGATACTAAAAACACGTATTATTTTTACTAAATTTAAATATTTCTGTATATATTTTTAAATATTAAGTAGTGTTGTACTTAAAATATTTTTAATACAAATATAATTTTTTAGTTTATTTTTTTATAAGCATAATTTAATGTCTAAGGAGAAAAAACCGAAAAAACCGAAACCCAAACCGAACCCAAATGGGTTTTGAAAAGATAGAAACCGAAAAAACCGAACCCAAATGGGTTTAAAAACCGAAAAAACCGAAATTTCGGTTTTGGGTTTGGACTAAGCCAAAAACCGACCCAAACCGACCCATGCACACCCCTAGTTCCAACCATTAAATATATATGTTTAGGTTCTAATAGAAAATTATATTTGTAGAAAGGATTGTGAAGTTGACATCTATCATTTCTCTAATATTTTAAAAAGGTATTTTTGTTATTGTGTATAATGTTTCAGATAATTGTTTAATATGTCTTTGTCATTGTTTAATATATCTTTATAATTGTGTTTTATTTGTATCTCATATTGTGTTATTTGTCATTGTTTCAATACATTAAAATAAACTTTTGTTATTTATTTTTTTTTATGTACTAATTACTAAAAGTACTAAATTGTTTTATTTCACCGTTGCATGAATAGTAAATGTGCTATGCATAATTGCATATATTGTAAGATTTGTAATTATGTTTAACGTAGTATTTATGTATTCACTGAAAATTAAAATAGATAAACAGATACAGCATCAAAATTGTATTTAATCAAGGATAATAAAAATAAATAAATAAATATATAGAAGTTATACAATTACCTAAGTGTCTTGTATATCAATTTTAAAATGATAGGCATATATTTATGGGATTTTCTACGGGTTTTAACTTTAAGTTTTATCCGCATTCAACATGTTAATAATCATAAGTCATATTGTCATAACAAGATCAAACAGCGTGTCATGGGTTATAACTTATAACTCGAGAGTGTGGGTGGGTTGTGCGAGTCAAGTCCTTCGCATGTGTGACTGGACCCGACCCATATGTGTTGTCTGCAAAGATTTGATAGAAAATTTTGTGGCCCTACCTTTACTATATAATGATATTTTTATAATAAAAAAAATCGGTTTAAATATAATAAAATGTTTAAAAGCGCACTTTTATATAATAATAATAATACAACAAATAAATATAACAAGTTTATATCTAAATAATTATATATGTATGAAATTTGTAATCTTACCATAAAATTATATAGTTTAATAAAATTGCAATCATTTTCATCTTTGTTCTCAAACGATAGCCAATTAGGGTTAAGCCAAGGCATTCTACTTTGTTCTCAAACGAGACCCTATGTTAAATATGCCTTGGCCAAGTTGTAAGGGCATAACTCATGCATAAGTGTGTCGTATGGGCATGACTCGTGCATAAGAGTGTGGAATTAAAAATAGACCTAAATGACAAATAAAGAAGTTAATGATAAATACAATTTATACAAACTCGGTTTGTATTTTGATTGTATTGTAGGCTATGCCTGAAAATTTTGACGGGTTGGGTTGGATAACGGTTCAAAATGAGTGTGTGTTAAGATGGGTGTGAATTAGGATTCGTTTTAAGCAAAATCAGTTTGGGTCCAAATGAATCGGTTTTAAAAAAACATCAATTTATTTTAAGTTAAAATGTTGTAATTAAACAAATATTTTATTTTTTATGATTTTCTCATCAAATATAATATTGATCATTCTTACCCGTTTGAATCTATTATATTTACATATTTTTTAAGTTGCTCATCTTGACTCGTATTATGTTAATGTGTTACCCATCTCAACTCATTCTACATCATAATGTTATCATTTCAACCTAAAATACAATAATTATTTTCCCAGATCTAATCATTTATCTTGCTATGAATCAAGATTGTCAGGTGTATTGTAGGCTACTCGATTTCTTACTAACTACTCCTCTTACAACACTAATAGGTTATTGAGATCAAGAAATCTTAAGAGAGATTACTTACATTACAAACAGTCAGGTAAATTTTAACATTGCTCAACCTTAAGGCTTTCAAATGTAGGAATTCAGGTAAAAAAATTCAGAAAAAACTCAAACGAAAACAAATGATTCCTTGCTAACTTTCTTTTAAATCAATTAACCTTTTCACAAAAATTACATAAACCTTGTCCATCTACTTATACTAAAATTTCAAAATAATAAATTTGTAAAATGTAACAACCGAAATTTTAGTAATTTAATAATAAACGTACGAGATTTCGGTTACTGTTGAAACTGTGACGATTGCGTACGAAAAATTCGGCATTTATGACGTGAGCACATTTGGTCGTGCTTGAAATCCACGAGGATTTAGCAACTTTGGTTATTGGAGATTGATAGTATGTGAAAAATGATGAACGTGGGCGAAAACCGTGCGCAAAACGGAGTTCGTATGCTCCCGGAATCGCAAAACGAAGTTAAAAATCAAAATGGTGACGAAAGTAACATGGGGCGGTACGCCTGGCGACATGCGCCCAGTTGGGGCGATGCGCCCCAGGTCCTAAGTCGGTTAAAATTGTTTTAAAGTGATCCGATCGCTTGGGAAGTCTCAAAATACGTTCTGCTCGACTTTTTCTTCACTCCAAACGTCCAAGAACCAGTTTTCTTCATCTTAAATCCATTTTGAAGGTCATTAAACGTACGGATCGCACCACGGATCGTGTTTTCAAGTCCTGATCGATGTTTTAACCGCAGAAATTCGTCAGATCAGGTAACGGTTCGTTTTAACCTTCTAGATTGATTTTGATTGATTAGATCTTGATTTTGAACGTAATAAGATAGTTAGGATTGTTGATTATTGCCTAGATGATGGCTAGGATTGATTAGAAATGAAGAACACGATGTTCTAACGGTTAAATCCTTGTTTTGAGCCGTTGTAATGCCCAGTTTGCATGAAATCACAACTATGATTATAATGGTTTAATCCATTTGATTATGACAATCTAGGTGATTAGCTTGGTTAATCTTTGAAATACAAAGGTTAAATCTAAGTGTTTCAAACTAATCACAATCATTAACATACTTATTGGAACGATTATATGATGTTGTGATAACAGTCAGATTAGTATGTTAAACATGGTTATTAAACCTATTCTAAGACTATGTTGTGATATTTCATGATATCTGGGTAATCAATGATAAGGATTATCATTTCTAAGCCATTAATCTGTTTAGGAACTGTTTTAGCATTATAATCAACAACATTAACTATTTGATGACTTTCAAGGCAATGTCTTTGACATTGAACGTTCAGAAAGATCTAATCAGTAGGTTAAAACATAAATGACTTATTAAGTATAAACGAATGCAGAAATTCACCATTAGTACCAGTTTGTGAGTGATCTTGCTACAGTAAGACATCAGGTGAGTTCTATGAGCCCTCTTTTACTATTTTAGCGTTTTAGGGCTGATATGCATGTTATAAAGTTATTTTAGGTAAATGATTGTTTTATCTGGCTACGGTCAGATAAGAGAATATGTTAAAGTAAAGAATGTTTCAAGTTGTAAAGTTAATGTACGAAAGTGACATTAACCTGATTAAGGTCTGGTAAAGAATGTTTTCAAGTAAAGAACGTTTCAAAGTAAATAATGCTTTAAGTCTCAACTACAGTTGAGAAGTAAATGATTTTAAGAGCCTCAGCTGAGATGTCAAGGATGTTTTAAAGACTCAACTACGGTTGAGAAATGAATGATTTTAAAAGTCTCGGCCGAGGTTAATTAGAAAATGCGATTTTGAAAGTCCCGGCTGCGGTTGGGCAAATGTTGAGCACTGCGGTGCGGATAATGATTTATGATTATAATGGTTTATGATTATGATGGTTTAAATGATTTAAACCATGTTATGTATGAATGATGTATGTCAAGAAGTCTTGTACCGGTATGAGCCGTCAATTTCGGTTGATGGTTTAAGAAGTCCTGTGAAAGAACAGGCATAAGTCCTGTGAAAGAACAGGCAGAAGTCCTGTGAAAGAACAGGCATAAGTCCTGTGAAAGAACAGGCCTGTCGACTGTGTGTCGCCAGTTGAGGAAATATTATGCATGCATAACGTGTTGACTTCGGTCAACAGAACAGGCTACATTTATGCACTGTATGATTGATGTTATGATGTCATATATGTTATGTATATGAAATGTTTTGTGTTTAGTATGATTGAGACTGTTGACTTCGGTCGGCAGTGAAGGCTAATGTTTTATGTATATTAAAGATTTAACTTTTATGAAAAGTTAACTTAGAACTCACCAGCGAAAGCTGACTTGTTTAGCATGCATATCAGGTTGAATGGTTAGAGAAAGAAGACCAGGAAGGCTCATGGCATATATTGAAGACTACCCCTGGCATAGACTGGCTGTATTATATAACTGTTAGAAGAGTGGGTTATGTTTAATGTGTAAAAGTTTGTTTAGATCTGTATGATATTTATGTTGTTACCCTACATTCCGCTGCTATGATAATGTAATTATGGTTTAAGTATTATGGGTTTGATGTTTTGCCAACTGAGGGGTTCGGGGCCTCTCAAGTTGGTATCAGAGCCATAGTTTGAGAGATCCGGTCATCCCTAATGACTGGACTTAAACTGAAAATGGGACAGAATGATAAGAATGCCAGTCAAGGGTAGTTTGATGCCATGAGCTGAATGTTATGTATGAGTTAAGACATAGGTGTAAGGTTAGAAAGATAGTTAGAGTCATGCACTTTGGGGTGACGTGATGGGAAACGTTTAGAGCCTATGAGTTAGGTAAATGGTTAATAACACCTGATCAACGTCATTAACGATTTACAAAGCTTATTTCGTGCTAAACTAAACCTGTACTGACTCTCCAAATGATGCATCTTGTAGGTAGTTAAATGGCTGGACAAAGGGGTAGACCACGTAAGCAACCACAGGAACCTGAAGAACCACATATCGAGATTGAAGAACCCGTCAATGAAGACGACTACGAGCACAACGAGCAACCGGAAGATGAAAACGAGTTTACTCTAGAGCCTATCGTAGTGAAGGCTATTTCTGATGAGGTCTGTAAAGTTTTGGATGATAAGCTACCAGCTTTGGTTACAAAAATACTGAAGGATACTTTGAAAGAAAAGTCTGAAGAAACTAAGGAGAGCACCAAAGAAGAAGAAGTTGTGATCACCGGAATTAAGAACAGTGATTATACGTCAGAGAAACGGAAGGGTTGTGATTACAAGGCCTTCAAAGGATGCAATCCACCCTCATTTGATGGTAAGAAGGATGCTGTGGCCACCTGTCATTGGGTTTCGGCTATGGAGGCGGTTATTGCTATCAGTGAATGCCGGGAAGATCAAGCTGTGAAATTTGCAGCTCACTCATTTACTGAAGAAGCTCTACATTGGTGGAACACTGTTAAGCAGTCAAAGACTACTACTGATGTGGGGGGGTTTTAAATGGGAGGACTTGAAGGAATTAGTTATAAAACACTTCTGTCCAAAGAATGAAATTGATAAAGTTGAGCGAGAATTTCTGACACTGAAAGCTGGACGTATGAATCATCGGCAATATACGTCAAAATTTAATGAAATGTCAAGATTGGTTCCTCATTTGGTAAGCACGGAGGAACGGAGAATGAAATTATATGTGGAAGGACTACCGCCTAAAGTCCGAACACATGTGAAGGCGCATGCTCCAAAAACTTTTGAATCAGCCGTAGAAATTAGCGGCATTGTCTGGGATGATGTTGTTGAAGCTGAACCAACAAAGGAGGAACCGAAGCAAAAGTGGTCACCTAAATTTAAAAGAAACAGAAATGACAAATCCGGACCCCCTATGAAAAGGTTTAGAATGGGAGAAATTGAAAAATGCCCTAAGTGTGGAAAGAGACATAGGGGAGAATGTCTTACGGGGACTACTTTGTGCTACCGTTGTGGAAAGACTGGACATCTCTCTTATGATTGCCCGAATATGCCAAAGTGTTACAATTGTGGTGGATTCGGTCATGTGAGCAAGAATTGCTTTAAACCAAAGACAACACCCACTGAAGCCAACAAACCTGAAAGTAGCAAGGGAGGGGAGAAGCAAAAGGCAAAAGCTCGTGCCTTTACTATGACTAAAGATCAGGCAGCCAAAGACCCGGATGTGGTGACAGGTACATTTTTGATTAATGATATCCCTGCTTCAGTTCTATTTGATTCTGGTGCAAGTATGAGCTTTGTGGCCACTACTTTTTGTGACAAGCTGCATGCTAGTGTTAGAAAGA
This sequence comes from Mikania micrantha, assembly GCA_009363875.1. Taxonomy (NCBI): domain Eukaryota; kingdom Viridiplantae; phylum Streptophyta; class Magnoliopsida; order Asterales; family Asteraceae; genus Mikania; species Mikania micrantha. Next base: position 96,878,848 of record CM018680.1, read on the forward strand.
TAGAAAATTCCTTTAACATAGAAACTGCTCTTGGTAAATCCACTAGAGTAATGGAGGTCATTGATGATGATTGTTATATTGATATAGAAGGTCATAGATTCCCTGTTAAGTTGTTTCTGATTACGTTAGGAGGTTTTGATGTAGTTTTGGGAATGGATTGGTTGGCCAAACATGAGGCTAACATTGTCTGTCGACGAAATATGATTTTCTTAACAGCTCTCAATGGGAGATCAGTAACGGTTTACGGGGATAAAGTGTTTAATGCGCCTAAAGTCATTTCAATGATTAAGGCGAGTGAATTTATGAGGCGAGGGTGTGGGGCTTATCTGGCTTATGTTATTGATAAAGAAATTAAGGTAAAAGAATTGAAAGACGTACCCGTGGTGTGTAATTTTCCTGATGTATTTCCTGAGGATTTGCCAGGAATTCCACCTGATCGGGAAATCGAATTCCAAATTGATGTTGTGCCAGGAGCTCAACCTGTCGCCAAGGCACCGTACCGTCTGGCTCCAACAGAGATGAAAGAATTAATGACCCAACTACAAGACCTTCTAGACAAAGGTTTTATACGACCGAGTGTGTCACCTTGGGGTGCACCAGTGTTGTTTGTAAAGAAAAAGGATGGAAGTATGAGGATGTGTATTGATTATAGGGAATTGAATAAGCTCACAATAAAGAATAAGTATCCGTTACCAAGAATTGACGATCTATTTGACCAATTGCAAGGGGCAAGTTGGTTTTCTAAAATAGATCTCAGATCAGGGTATCATCAATTAAAAGTGAGAGAACAAGACATTCCGAAGACAGCATTTCGCACACGTTATGGACACTATGAGTTTCTTGTGATGTCTTTCGGATTAACAAACGCACCTGCGGCGTTTATGGATTTGATGAATCGGGTGTGCAGACCTATGTTAGACCGATCAGTGATTGTGTTTATTGACGATATATTAATATACTCAAGGAGTGAAGGTGATCATGCGTGTCATATCCGGGAAGTTCTTGAAATACTAAGAAGAGAAAAGCTTTATGCTAAATTCTCTAAATGTGCCTTTTGGCTACGGGAAGTACAATTTTTAGGTCATGTTATTAGTCCAGAAGGCATAATGGTGGACCCAGCTAAAGTAGAAGCGGTAATGAAATGGAATCCTCCGAAAACACCAACGGAAGTTTGTAGCTTTCTTGGATTAGCAGGTTATTACAGAAGATTTATCCAGGATTGCTACACCACTGACGAAATTGACTAGGAAAGAAACAAAATATGACTGGGGTCCAACTCAGGTCCAAGCTTTTGATGAATTGAAAAAGAGATTAACCGAAGCTCCTATTTTAACACTGCCGGATGGTAATGAAGACATGGTGGTGTACTCAGATGCGTCTTATCTAGGCTTGGGGTGTGTACTTATGCAAAGGGGAAAGGTAATAGCGTATGCCTCAAGACAATTGAAAACCCACGAAGCTAATTATCCAACACATGATTTGGAATTGGCTGCTGTGGTATTTGCTTTAAAATTTTGGAGGCATTATTTATATGGAGTGAAATGTACAATCTACACAGATCATAAAAGTTTAAAATACTTCTTTGAACAGAAAGATTTGAATATGAGACAAAAAAGGTGGCTTGAGCTGTTAAAGGATTATGACTGTGAGATCTTGTATCACCCGGGCAAGGCCAATGTGGTGGCTGATGCTCTAAGTCGTAAAACAGAACACTCCGCTATACAAGTTAAGTCTTATAGTTTGGTAATAACACCAGATTTCCTGAATGAACTTAGGGATGCACAGAAGGAAGGATTAAAAGAAGAAAATGTTGGATTCGAAAGAATCTTTGGTCAAGTCAAGAATCTAGAAGAAAATGAATTTGGTATTAAGATTCGATTTGGTCGAATGTGGGTTCCACGAAATGGGAACATCAGGTCAAGGATTCTAGATGAAGCACATAAGTCACGTTACTCTATTCATCCTGGTGCAACAAAAATGTATCAAGACCTTCGAAAAGATTATTGGTGGCCAGGTATGAAGTTTAATGTAATGCAGTATGTAAATAAATGTTTGACATGTGCGCAAGTGAAAGCTGAACATCAGAAACCTTATGGTTATGTGCAACCTTTAGAAGTCCCGGAATGGAAATGGGAACACATCACCATGGATTTTATAACTAAGTTGCCTCTTACGGCGAAACGTCATGATGCTATTTGGGTGATTGTAGACCGGTTAACGAAAAGTGCTCATTTCTTGCCAATACGTGAGACGTATACTTCGGAGAAATTGTCTGAATTATTTGTGAAAGAAATAATTACCAGACATGGAGTTCCAGTTTCTATAGTATCTGATCGTGATACGCGATTTGTTTCAAGATTCTGGAAACAGTTTCATGAATCAATGGGTACCAGACTCAATATTAGCACTGCGTATCATCCTCAGACCGACGGACAGTCTGAAAGGACTATCCAAACCTTAGAAGATATGCTCAGAGCTTGTATTATTGATTTTGGTGATAGTTGGGATGATCATTGTGACGATTGCGTACGAAGAATTCGGCATTAATGACGTAAGCACATTTGATCGTGTTTGAAATCCACGAGGAATTAACAACTTTTGTTAATGGGGATTGTTAGAACGTGAAAAATGATGAACGTGGGCGAAAACCGCACGCAAAACGGAGTTCGTATGCCCCCGGAATTGCGAAACGAAGTTTAAATCAAAAATGGGCTGAAAATCGGGTCAGGCGGTACGCCTGGCGTGGGTGTACCAACCCAGGCGATACGCCTGGCTACTATGTCGGCAAAAAAATATAATTTGATGAGCAGATCGCATAGAATTGTCCAGAAACTCGTTTTCTTCGTCCCTGCATCACCTTTAAACGATAAACCAGCCATCAAACCTTTCTAAACTTCAAATCTAAGCTCCTCAAACATCTGGATCATCCCACGGATCGTATATACAAGTCCCGATCGTAGTTTTACCCGCAGGAACTCGTCAGAACAGGTAACGGTTCGTTTTAACCTTCTAGTTTGATTTTGATTGATTAGATCTTGATTTTGAACGTAATGAGATAGTTAGGATTGTTGATTATTGCCTAGATGATGGCTAGGATTGATTATAAACGAAGAACACGAAGTTCTAACGGTTAAATCCTTGTTTTGATCCGTTGTGATGCCCGGTTTGCATGAAATCATACCTATGATTATAATGGTTTAAACCATTTGATTATGACAATGTAGGTGATTAGTTTGATTAATCTTTGAAATGCAAAGGTTAAATCCAAGTGTTTCAAACTAATCATAATCATTAACATACTTATTGGAATGATTATCTGATGTTTATGATAACAGTCAGATTAGTATGTTAAATCTGGTTATTTCACCTATTATGGTACTACATTGTGATATTTCATGATATTTGGGTAATCAATAACAAGGATTAATCATTTCTAAGCCATTAAATCATCTAAAAATTGTCTTAATATTATAATCAATAATATTAACTATTTGATTAATCTGAGATTATTTAGATTAATCTAGAGTGTCATCAACTTTGTGTTAGGAACCTAATGCAATGTAGGTTCCTACATTATCATACATTGTATGATATAACCATAAATTGGTTAATGATATAATTAATATCGAGTTGATGATTTATTAAGAAATGTCTTTGACATTGAACGTTCAGAAAGATCTAATCAGTAAACTAGAACATAAATAACTTATTAAATATAATTAAATGCAGAATCATCTCTTTGTTGTTAGATTGGAGAGATTTTGCTACCTTATATCATCAGGTGAGTTTCGTACCACCCCTGTTCTTTTAATGTTGTATAAACATCGGGGTATAACTGCTAAACTTTTCTTGATCATATGATATGTGACACTGTTATCTGCGTGATTTCATGTGATTAACTGAATTTGTGGATTTCATGGGATTGTTGCCGTTAGTATCTCTATCATGATATCAAAGTCCTCATTCTTGAACTGTATCTAGTGAACCCATGTGTGGCCGAGCAGAAAACATTGATAGTACTATCGGTTGACACCCCATTCACTGGGAGGATTGCATCTCCCCTGGTGTGAATGTTTGTTATCTGTTTCCTGAACTTCTTAATGGTGTGATAGACATTAAGATAATGAGGCAATAAGATATTTACCGACGGGTAATATCGAGAACTGAACATATCGTCCGAAAGGAACTAGATACGGGTCCCATGGTTATCCGGAACTGTGAACATGTATTTGAACTTAACTGTTATATCATATGATTTAACTAAACTGTATGAACTCACCAGCTTTGTGCTGATGTTTTCGAAACTAAAACTTTTGCAGGCAATCAAGGACAACGGTGAGGATGCACTCACAACACTAGCAACAACTGTAATTAAATAAATTGTAATATGTATAAACTGTAATAATATTTGTAACCACGAACCTTGTAATGTAAGTTTTACTTTTCGTAATCTGTGTGCTATGATGATACCGGATCAAGTAAGTCACCCCTCATGCTCTGAGACATCACCACTATGCTTCCGCTACCCTTTTGATGACATCATTCTCAGGTGACGAGAGGTGGGGGTGTGACAGGGTGGTATCAGAGCCACAGGTTATAGAGAATTAGGTTGACTTAGAGACCTAGACTATAACCATAGGTTCGTATAATGACACAGAGAGCACTGAATACAACGAACGAACAAAACTTGTGTTGATTTAAGTTAGGATAATCGAGTGATCCAGGTTTCAGTTATGAGTGGCCAGCATAACTGAAATTTGTAATACTTGTGCATTCTAGTTTAAGTCAATCCAAGCTGAACTATAACAATTCTAAAGACTAATAGTTGCTTTGAGATAGGAAGAGATATCATATCATGTTTGTATTGAATATTATTATTCAATGTTTATTTCATGATACTGATCTAGAACTTTGTTTATTCAGCAATGGCGAACCCGGGAGAAAACTATATTTACCAGAGATTCCCTTACATCATCCTTGACGACACACCCAGTGACAGCTCGGGATCGAGCTCGGGTGCAGTACCATCTCATGCGTCTTCTGTATCATCTCAGGTGGGACCACAGCTACCAGCTACACCACCCGGATCTCCTTTTGTACCACCACTACCGCCCGGATCTCCGTTCATACCACCACCACCACCGGGATCCCCACCGGTGCACAGTCCACCCCACTCACCGCTGGCCGACGCTTCGGCCATGAGGAGGCAGAGCTCCTCACCACACAGAGCCCCGGCATGGGACGGGCTCAGGCGTATGCGGGGCCAAGCCCGCAAGACTACGGGACTACCTCCACGACGCCCTATGGCTCCACGGGACGAGCCAGCACCAGTACACGAGGTGGGAGAATCCTCCCACCAGGCTGAGCTTTGGGCTCAGGTACAGCAGGTATCTCAGGACCTGCTGGGCCTCCGACAGGATCTGCAGCAGCACCATGCCACGATGGAGGACACCCATAACACGGTGATGGAGATTCTCACGTCTCACCTGGCTCTTATGGAGCATGTGACTACTCAGGGTGCGGACACCCTAGCCTGGAGGGCGACCATTGAGGATCGCCTTCGGAGGACCTGGTGGAGGGAGATGATTGCTGCATGTAAGCAGCAGGTGGCAGCCTTTGGGGAAAGGCTGCAGGGACTGTTCTGGATGCTCGGTACGCTGAGCACCGAGGCTAGACTTATCTGGTTAGCTATAGTACTTGCTACTATAGCTATAGTGCTAGCCTGTTTACCGTATTTCTTACGGTAAGTCAGATCAGTTGACCCACATTTTTGGGATTTTCATTGTACATCTCATAGACGGATAGGTTGTTTGTATGAATGTATTATGAGGGCACTCTTTGTATCATAAACTTTATGGTTCTATAATAACAGTGTTGTTTTAATCAAACGTTTGTTTCTGTATATCTGTTGTATGTTATGTGAACACTATATCTATATCAGTATGAGAACGTATCTATGAACATATCAGTATGAGAACGTATCTATGAACATATCAGTATGAGAACGTATCTAACTGAAAACATATTGCGCTGATATACAGTACGAGAGCCATACTGTATGCGAATATGTCGAACTAAAAATATATATATTGTGCGAAAATACAGTACGAGAGCAATACTGTATGCAAATATATCTAACTGAAAATATATTGCGCTGATATACAGTACGAGAGCCATACTGTATGCGAATATATTTAACTAAAAACATATATTGCGCGAAAATACAGTACGAGAGCCATACTGTATGCGAATATATTAACTAAAAGTACAGTACGAGAGCCATACTGTACGAGAACATATCTGAACGAGAACGTATCTGTAATGTGAACGAGAACATATCAGTAACTAAAGTATAGTACGAGAGCCATACTATACGAGAACATATCAGTTACTAAAAGTACAGTACGAGAGCCATACTGTACGAGAACATATCTAAACGAGAACGTATCTGTAATGTGAACGAGAACATATCTAAACGAGAACGTATCTGTAATGTGAACGAGAACATATCAGTAACTAAAGTATAGTAGAGAGCCATACTATACGAGAACATATCAGTTACTAAAAGTACAGTACGAGAGCCATACTGTACGAGAACATATCTAAACGAGAACGTATCTGTAATGTGAACGAGAACATAACTAATGAGAACATATCTGTAATTAAAGTACAGTACGTGAGCCATACTGTACGAGAACATGTGAACATATTTGTTGTTGCGTGAGAACATATCTAGTACATGAACTGAGAACATATCAGAGGACTTGTGTGAGAACATATCCTAGTCCTGTATGAACATATCTCTAAAAACATGTATTGCGAGGCAATGAGTTGGGTTATACTCTACACATGTTTTGAAATAACAGGACTAAGTATAACTACGAATATCTGAATGACTAGTGTGAATTGAGAACGTATCTGGATCTTTTCAATGTAGTTATACTTGAATACTTGAATGATCACATTTCAACATGAAATTGTCAGCATGTCTGAACATGGTTGAGTTATGTGATTAAAAAGGGTTATATCTTTAATATTCTTGAACTGACCTGAGTTTGTCTGCATGTGAGCAGAACTATGGCTCCGAAAAGAGGTCGTCCAGCTAAGAAAGTTACTGAGAATATTACTTCCCCTGAACCGAATCCAGTTCCACCACCTGTTTCTGAAACAAATACCGTTCCTCTGGTGAACCAGGACCCAAACCCGACACCAACGGCAGCTCCTAGTGGGTCGGTATTGAATGAAGCAGCTATAGCCCGAATCGTAAAGGAACAGCTATCGGCTGCTGGCATTGTAATACCACCACAGCCACATGTCACTTCTGGGTCTGGTCATGTGGAACATAATGCCACAGGTGGACACGTTGAAACTGTTCATACCACAGGCACAACTACTACTGCTCCTGATCCACCACGACAGGGATGTACGTATAAATACTTTGCTTCCTGTAACCCACCTACTTTCACAGGTAGGGAAGGAGCGGCTGGACTCCTTAGGTGGATCGAGGAGATGGAAACAAAACTGAAAATCAGCCAGTGTCTGGAGGAGCATAAGGTGTCTTATGCTGCCTGTTCTTTGAAAGAATCAGCTCTTACCTGGTGGAATACCCAGGCTAAAACTTTGGGTTCTGTTACAGTTGATTCTATGGGCTGGAATGAATTCAAAACTCTGATTATGTCAGAGTACTGCCCAATCACTGAAATCCAAAAACTTCAGGAGGAATTCTGGAGTCACTCAATGGTCGGTGCTGATTCTTTAGCCTACACCGATCGTTTTCATGAACTTACTTGTCTACTTCCCAATATGTTTCCAACTGAGGCAGCATTGATTGAGAAGTATATCAAAGGGTTGGTTCCCCAGATTCGGGGAAATGTAACTGCTGCTGAACCCACAACCCTCAAAAGAACCATTCTGTTGACCACCAAGCTTACCGATGAGGCGGTAAGAAGTGGTACATTGATCTCAAAATCTCAGACGGCCGTGGGCCGTAGTGAAGCTGGTACCTCGAACGTTTCTAAAGGTACCAAACGTAAATGGTTTGGCAAGTCCAAGGCCAAAGCTCCAGCTGAAACCAGTCAGAACAAACCAACCGTGAAAAACTATGGAGCGGCGGTACCGGAGAGGAAAGTTTACACTGGGCCGGCGCCCAAATGTGATAGGTGTCCCTACCATCACACAGGACCATGTCCTGTTTGTGCAAAATGTAATCGGGTAGGACACTATGCTAAATACTGCAACTTTCCTGCTCGTCAACCAAACCAAGCTCCACGACCCACTGCTCAAACGAACCGGTCATGTTACACTTGTGGAAGCCCTGATCACCTCATGCGCAATTGTCCAACCAATAACACCAATCCAGGGAATCAAGCTAGGGGCAGAGCTTTTCAGATTGGTGCAGCCGAGGCAAGACATGATGCAAACATTGTCACTGGTACGTTCCTTCTCAATAATCTTTATGCATCAGTTTTATTTGACACAGGAGCAGATAAGAGTTTTATTTCTCCTGAATTTGCATCATTACTTTCATTGCCTACGGTAGAACTAGAAACTCCTTATGTCATTGAACTTGCAAACGGCAAGATGATCAAAACTAGCAGTGTTATTCAAGGATGTTCCTTGAATCTGAATGATCACCTTTTCTGTATCGACTTACTTCCTATTGAGCTTGGTAGCTTTGATGTCGTGGTAGGCATGAATTGGCTTTCTGATAACCAAGCGGAAGTTGTATGTCAAACTAAGGTGATCCGTATTCCATTACCTAACGGTAATACACTGGTAGTTCAAGGAGAACGAGCCGGTAGAAAACTTGGTCTCATATCTTGTATGCGGGCTCAGAAATTTTTAAGGAAAGGCTGTTATGCTTTCCTGGCACACGTGACCGAGCACAATTCTTCACCTACACGTATCACTGATATCCCAGTAGTCAAAGATTTTCCTGAAGTTTTTCCTGAAGATATATCAGGATTACCCCCAACAAGACAGGTTGAATTTCGTATTGACTTGATTCCTGGCGCTGCACCTGTTGCTAAAGCCCCGTATCGGCTTGCGCCATCTGAAATGCAAGAACTTTCAGGTCAATTACAGGAACTTCTTGATAAAGGTTTCATTCGACCCAGTTTTTCACCCTGGGGAGCACCAATTCTTTTTGTGAAAAAGAAAGATGGATCATTCAGGATGTGTATCGACTACAGGGAACTCAATAAACTGACAATCAAGAACCGTTATCCATTACCTCGTATTGATGATCTGTTTGATCAGTTGCAAGGTGCTACATATTTCTCAAAAATTGATTTGAGGTCCGGATATCATCAGTTGCGAATCCATGACAATGATGTTCCAAAAACTGCTTTCCGAACCCGGTACGGACATTACGAGTTTTTAGTAATGCCGTTTGGTTTAACCAATGCACCTGCAGTTTTTATGGATCTGATGAACCGAGTATGTAGACCTTATCTGGATAAGTTTGTGATTGTATTTATTGATGATATTCTCATTTATTCCCGGAACCAGCAGGAACATGCCCAACATCTGAAACTCATCTTAGAACTTCTAGCACGTGAACAGCTATATGCCAAATTTTCCAAGTGTGAATTTTGGTTACGAGAAGTTCAGTTTCTGGGGCATGTTGTGAATGAGAATGGTATTCAAGTGGATCCCAGTAAGATCAAAGCGGTAGAACAATGGGAGACACCCCGAACCCCGACTGAAATACGTCAATTCTTGGGGTTGGCAGGTTATTATCGTCGATTTATCAAGAACTTTTCAAAAATCGCTCTGCCACTTACCACTTTGACTCAGAAGAACCAACCGTTTATATGGGGTTCCCAACAGGAGGAGGCTTTCCAACTGTTGAAACATAAACTCTGCAATGCACCTATCTTAGCACTACCGGAAGGTACAGATAACTTCACGGTTTATTGTGATGCTTCCCGTCAGGGACTTGGGTGTGTTTTAATGCAGAACGATAAGGTGATCGCTTACGCTTCTCGGCAGTTGAAAGTACACGAGAAGAACTATACCACTCATGATCTAGAACTTGGTGCAGTTGTGTTTGCACTCAAGATTTGGAGACATTATCTGTACGGAACCAAGTGTATTGTGTACACGGATCACAAAAGTCTCCAACATATTCTAGATCAGAAAATGTTGAACATGCGACAAAGGCGATGGGTTGAACTCTTGAACGATTATGATTGTGAAATCCGTTATCACCCAGGCAAGGCAAATGTTGTGGCCGATGCCTTGAGTCGCAAGGAACGGGTCAAACCCCTACGTGTGAGAGCGTTAGGTTTGACTATCCAAACCAGTCTAATTCCTCAGATTAGAAATGCTCAGCAACAAGCTTTACAAACAACGAATTATCCAGCTGAGAACCTAAGAGGATTAGACAAATTACTCGATACTAAGGCTGATGGACTGTTGTATTTCAAGACCGAATGTGGATTCCTCTGTTCGGTAACTCTCGAACAACTATCTTGGATGAGGCGCACAAATCCAGGTATTCTATTCATCCAGGTGCCGATAAAATGTATAAAGATCTTAGAGATTTTTACTGGTGGCCTGGGATGAAGAGAAACGTATTAGAATACGTGGACCGATGTTTAACGTGTCTTAAAGTGAAGGCTGAACATCAACGACCTTCTGGGTTACTCCAACAACCTGAGATTCCCATGTGGAAATGGGATCAGATCTCTATGGATTTCATTACAAAACTACCCAGAACGTCACGTAACCATGACTCGATATGGGTTATCGTTGATCGCCTTACTAAATCTGCGCATTTCTTACCCATCCGAGAAGATTACTCTATGGATCGACTGGCTAAACTCTATGTTAATGAGATTGTATCTCGACATGGAGTACCGATCTCTATCATTTCTGACAGAGATAGTCGATTTATGTCACGATTTTGGCAAACTCTTCAGAATGCTCTGGGCACGCAAATCAATATGAGCACAGCTTATCATCCACAAACGGATGGGCAAACGGAGCGAACAAATCAAACGTTAGAAGACATGCTCAGAAGTTGTGTGATTGATTTTGGAGGTAGCTGGGATATTCATCTTCCACTTGTGGAATTCTCGTACAATAACAGCTACCATACCAGCATACAATGCGCTCCATTCGAGGCACTGTATGGGCGCAAGTGCAGATCTCCTATTTGCTGGTCGGAAATAGGAGAAAATCAAATCATTGGCCCAGAATTCATCCAAGAAACCACTGATAAGATCGCACTGATTCAAGAACGAATTAAAGCTGCTCGCGATCGTCAAAAGAGTTATGCTGATAACCGTCGTAGACCACTAGAATTCCAAGTTGGTGATCGTGTAATGTTGAAAGTATCACCCTGGAAGGGCATTTTCAGATTTGGTAAACGAGGTAAACTCTCACCGAGGTTTGTAGGGCCATTTAAAATTCTTGAACGAATTGGATCTGTAGCCTACAGACTCGAATTACCTCTTGAACTCAGTAACATTCATGACGTTTTTCATGTATCAAATCTGAAAAAGTGTTTAAACGATGAATCTTTGATCGTACCTCTTGAAGAACTTCAGATCGATGATAAACTTCAGTTTACCGAAGAACCGGTAGAAGTAATGGATCGAGAAGTTAAGGTACTCAAACGCAGTCGTATACCAATCATTAAAGTTCGCTGGAACTCTCAACGAGGACCTGAATATACCTGGGAACGTGAAGATCAGATGAAAGCCAAATATCCTCACTTGTTCTCATAGACAATTGTCAACAGATAAGTCTTCACTAAATTTCGGGACGAAATTTCTCTAACAGGAGGAGACTGTGACGATTGCGTACGAAGAATTCGGCATTAATGACGTAAGCACATTTGATCGTGTTTGAAATCCACGAGGAATTAACAACTTTTGTTAATGGGGATTGTTAGAACGTGAAAAATGATGAACGTGGGCGAAAACCGCACGCAAAACGGAGTTCGTATGCCCCCGGAATCGCGAAACGAAGTTTAAATCAAAAATGGGCTGAAAATCGGGTCAGGCGGTACGCCTGGCGTGGGTGTACCAACCCAGGCGATACGCCTGGCTACTATGTCGGCAAAAAAATATAATTTGATGAGCAGATCGCATAGAATTGTCCAGAAACTCGTTTTCTTCGTCCCTGCATCACCTTTAAACGATAAACCAGCCATCAAACCTTTCTAAACTTCAAATCTAAGCTCCTCAAACATCTGGATCATCCCACGGATCGTATATACAAGTCCCGATCGTAGTTTTACCCGCAGGAACTCGTCAGAACAGGTAACGGTTCGTTTTAACCTTCTAGTTTGATTTTGATTGATTAGATCTTGATTTTGAACGTAATGAGATAGTTAGGATTGTTGATTATTGCCTAGATGATGGCTAGGATTGATTATAAACGAAGAACACGAAGTTCTAACGGTTAAATCCTTGTTTTGATCCGTTGTGATGCCCGGTTTGCATGAAATCATACCTATGATTATAATGGTTTAAACCATTTGATTATGACAATGTAGGTGATTAGTTTGATTAATCTTTGAAATGCAAAGGTTAAATCCAAGTGTTTCAAACTAATCATAATCATTAACATACTTATTGGAATGATTATCTGATGTTTATGATAACAGTCAGATTAGTATGTTAAATCTGGTTATTTCACCTATTATGGTACTACATTGTGATATTTCATGATATTTGGGTAATCAATAACAAGGATTAATCATTTCTAAGCCATTAAATCATCTAAAAATTGTCTTAATATTATAATCAATAATATTAACTATTTGATTAATCTGAGATTATTTAGATTAATCTAGAGTGTCATCAACTTTGTGTTAGGAACCTAATGCAATGTAGGTTCCTACATTATCATACATTGTATGATATAACCATAAATTGGTTAATGATATAATTAATATCGAGTTGATGATTTATTAAGAAATGTCTTTGACATTGAACGTTCAGAAAGATCTAATCAGTAAACTAGAACATAAATAACTTATTAAATATAATTAAATGCAGAATCATCTCTTTGTTGTTAGATTGGAGAGATTTTGCTACCTTATATCATCAGGTGAGTTTCGTACCACCCCTGTTCTTTTAATGTTGTATAAACATCGGGGTATAACTGCTAAACTTTTCTTGATCATATGATATGTGACACTGTTATCTGCGTGATTTCATGTGATTAACTGAATTTGTGGATTTCATGGGATTGTTGCCGTTAGTATCTCTATCATGATATCAAAGTCCTCATTCTTGAACTGTATCTAGTGAACCCATGTGTGGCCGAGCAGAAAACATTGATAGTACTATCGGTTGACACCCCATTCACTGGGAGGATTGCATCTCCCCTGGTGTGAATGTTTGTTATCTGTTTCCTGAACTTCTTAATGGTGTGATAGACATTAAGATAATGAGGCAATAAGATATTTACCGACGGGTAATATCGAGAACTGAACATATCGTCCGAAAGGAACTAGATACGGGTCCCATGGTTATCCGGAACTGTGAACATGTATTTGAACTTAACTGTTATATCATATGATTTAACTAAACTGTATGAACTCACCAGCTTTGTGCTGATGTTTTCGAAACTAAAACTTTTGCAGGCAATCAAGGACAACGGTGAGGATGCACTCACAACACTAGCAACAACTGTAATTAAATAAATTGTAATATGTATAAACTGTAATAATATTTGTAACCACGAACCTTGTAATGTAAGTTTTACTTTTCGTAATCTGTGTGCTATGATGATACCGGATCAAGTAAGTCACCCCTCATGCTCTGAGACATCACCACTATGCTTCCGCTACCCTTTTGATGACATCATTCTCAGGTGACGAGAGGTGGGGGTGTGACAATCATTTACCATTGGTGGAATTCTCGTACAACAATAGCTACCATGCTAGTATTGAAATGCCACCATACGAAGCATTGTACGGACGGCGTTGTAGGACACCGTTTTGTTGGGGAGGTGTAGGACAGAAAGAAGTAGGAAGCAAAGCTGCAGTATTAGATTTGACAGAAAAGCTTCAACTAGTTAAAGCGCGAATGAAAGCTGCACAGGATCGACAGAAGTCTTATGCTGATAAAAGACGGAGGCCAATAGAATTTGAAGTAGGTGATCAAGTATTGTTAAAAGTTTCACCATGGAAGGGAATTATTCGATTTAAGAAAAGAGGAAAGCTAAGTCCGAGATTTATTGGACCTTTTCAAATAATGGCACGGGTTGGTAAGGTAGCTTACCGATTAGATCTGCCAGATGAACTGAGTGGAATTCATCCAACATTTCACGTTTCACATCTGAGAAAATGTCTAGCGGATGATGTAGCATATGTGCCTTTAAATGATATTGAAGTTGATGAAAAGTTGAATTACATAAAAGAACCAGTTGCAATTGTTGATACGAAAGAGAAGCAGTTACGTAACAAAGTGATTAGGCAAGTTAAGATTCAATGGAAACACCGAAAAGGATCTGAGGCAACATGGGAGACTGAAGACGAGATGAAACGACTCTACCCACATTTGTTTGAAATGTAACAGGTTTCGAGGACGAAACCTATTGTAAGGAGGGTAGATTTGTAACAACCGAAATTTTAGTAATTTAATAATAAACGTACGAGATTTCGGTTACTGTTGAAACTGTGACGATTGCGTACGAAAAATTCGGCATTTATGACGTGAGCACATTTGGTCGTGCTTGAAATCCACGAGGATTTAGCAACTTTGGTTATTGGAGATTGATAGTATGTGAAAAATGATGAACGTGGGCGAAAACCGTGCGCAAAACGGAGTTCGTATGCTCCCGGAATCGCAAAACGAAGTTAAAAATCAAAATGGTGACGAAAGTAACATGGGGCGGTACGCCTGGCGACATGCGCCCAGTTGGGGCGATGCGCCCCAGGTCCTAAGTCGGTTAAAATTGTTTTAAAGTGATCCGATCGCTTGGGAAGTCTCAAAATACGTTCTGCTCGACTTTTTCTTCACTCCAAACGTCCAAGAACCAGTTTTCTTCATCTTAAATCCATTTTGAAGGTCATTAAACGTACGGATCGCACCACGGATCGTGTTTTCAAGTCCTGATCGATGTTTTAACCGCAGAAATTCGTCAGATCAGGTAACGGTTCGTTTTAACCTTCTAGTTTGATTTTGATTGATTAGATCTTGATTTTGAACGTAATAAGATAGTTAGGATTGTTGATTATTGCCTAGATGATGGCTAGGATTGATTAGAAATGAAGAACACGATGTTCTAACGGTTAAATCCTTGTTTTGAGCCGTTGTAATGCCCAGTTTGCATGAAATCACAACTATGATTATAATGGTTTAATCCATTTGATTATGACAATCTAGGTGATTAGCTTGGTTAATCTTTGAAATACAAAGGTTAAATCTAAGTGTTTCAAACTAATCACAATCATTAACATACTTATTGGAACGATTATATGATGTTGTGATAACAGTCAGATTAGTATGTTAAACATGGTTATTAAACCTATTCTAAGACTATGTTGTGATATTTCATGATATCTGGGTAATCAATGATAAGGATTATCATTTCTAAGCCATTAATCTGTTTAGGAACTGTTTTAGCATTATAATCAACAACATTAACTATTTGATGACTTTCAAGGCAATGTCTTTGACATTGAACGTTCAGAAAGATCTAATCAGTAGGTTAAAACATAAATGACTTATTAAGTATAAACGAATGCAGAAATTCACCATTAGTACCAGTTTGTGAGTGATCTTGCTACAGTAAGACATCAGGTGAGTTCTATGAGCCCTCTTTTACTATTTTAGCGTTTTAGGGCTGATATGCATGTTATAAAGTTATTTTAGGTAAATGATTGTTTTATCTGGCTACGGTCAGATAAGAGAATATGTTAAAGTAAAGAATGTTTCAAGTTGTAAAGTTAATGTACGAAAGTGACATTAACCTGATTAAGGTCTGGTAAAGAATGTTTTCAAGTAAAGAACGTTTCAAAGTAAATAATGCTTTAAGTCTCAACTACAGTTGAGAAGTAAATGATTTTAAGAGCCTCAGCTGAGATGTCAAGGATGTTTTAAAGACTCAACTACGGTTGAGAAATGAATGATTTTAAAAGTCTCGGCCGAGGTTAATTAGAAAATGCGATTTTGAAAGTCCCGGCTGCGGTTGGGCAAATGTTGAGCACTGCGGTGCGGATAATGATTTATGATTATAATGGTTTATGATTATGATGGTTTAAATGATTTAAACCATGTTATGTATGAATGATGTATGTCAAGAAGTCTTGTACCGGTATGAGCCGTCAATTTCGGTTGATGGTTTAAGAAGTCCTGTGAAAGAACAGGCATAAGTCCTGTGAAAGAACAGGCAGAAGTCCTGTGAAAGAACAGGCATAAGTCCTGTGAAAGAACAGGCCTGTCGACTGTGTGTCGCCAGTTGAGGAAATATTATGCATGCATAACGTGTTGACTTCGGTCAACAGAACAGGCTACATTTATGCACTGTATGATTGATGTTATGATGTCATATATGTTATGTATATGAAATGTTTTGTGTTTAGTATGATTGAGACTGTTGACTTCGGTCGGCAGTGAAGGCTAATGTTTTATGTATATTAAAGATTTAACTTTTATGAAAAGTTAACTTAGAACTCACCAGCGAAAGCTGACTTGTTTAGCATGCATATCAGGTTGAATGGTTAGAGAAAGAAGACCAGGAAGGCTCATGGCATATATTGAAGACTACCCCTGGCATAGACTGGCTGTATTATATAACTGTTAGAAGAGTGGGTTATGTTTAATGTGTAAAAGTTTGTTTAGATCTGTATGATATTTATGTTGTTACCCTACATTCCGCTGCTATGATAATGTAATTATGGTTTAAGTATTATGGGTTTGATGTTTTGCCAACTGAGGGGTTCGGGGCCTCTCATAAAACAATTAAATTACTAATTAATTAAATTCTTTAATTTGGATTCTTTTCAAACTAACCTATTTCAAGATTAACATCTCACATTCTCTACTAATCCTAAAGCTAATTGCCTTTCTCTTACTCTTTTATCCGATTAGATCCACACAGTTCTTTATCATTCTTGATTTCTTGCTACTTACTCTTTTGCTAGATCAAGGTCTTGCTCTTTCATTGATCTCACCAAGTGAGAAGTTCTTATTCTTTAACTAATCAAAATTAAATAGGGGTCTTGCTTTTGTCTTGCTTTTATATTAATTCAAACTAATTGGCATTCTTGCTCTTGCTAAATTATATAAGTTAAAAAAAACCACAAACAAAACAAAACAAAACAAAAACTAAACTCTACTCGTTTTACCACGTCTTGCCAATCAGCTCAATGCAAATATCATTGTGAAGACTGATCACCGATTACGTTAGTCATACCACTCCTAATCTGGTCACCGATGATGCAAAATAATTATTTGAATCATCTTCTTTTATTTTTCTAAGATCATGTGTAATAATCAACTCTTACTTTTGTCTCATCTCACCTTTTTTCCGTCGTCCTAACGTTATCATTCTGTATTTTGAGTTTTTATCTGTATAAAGATTATTTCTAACTTTCACTTATCTATTATATTTAATTATTTAAATATATAGAAAGGGATGAGAGACAGAAAGAACAAGAAAAGGCACAAAACAACAAAAAGTGAGGAGGGGATGTTCTATCACTTTTTGGTGGTTCAGATCACCATCCCTTTAGTGTATCCATTACACACTCAAATCTTGCTAATCAGGAGCACCCACTACTTTCCTATTTTTATTTTATTTTTTTTGTTGTATCAATATATGTGTGTGCACAACATTAACAAAATAAATCTAAAATAAATTTCTACACTTTGAATTGATTCAAGTTATTGGTTCGATGCTTACTTGAATTAGTTGCTTGCGTGCTTCTTTGATTTGAACCCTTTTAACTTTTATTTTCTCTAAAAAACAACCCGGTTTTAAGATTAATCTCTAACAACAAACATTTTGCTTGGTTATTCTAGGCCAACTTCTATTTGTACTCAGTGGCGAACCTATAAAAAAAATTTATGGGATAAGGTGTTTTTTTTGGATAATTATTTGTCGTTAAATACTTTATTTTCTTGACCAATTCGAATGGGGTCGGGTCGGATCGTCCAAAAAATGATAAAACTAAATTAAAGCACATATACATAATAAAACCATGTCAAATTATCATCTTATTGATTAGGCTGATATGATAAAATTGGTTTTCTTTTGACATGATTCAAAAGAATAGTATTTTAATCAATAAATTCAATATTAAAAGAAGGTGATGGCTTAAATTTTCTTTTGAAAAATTGTTTCATATACTATATATACTAATTATATACAAATTAACTAAGTTTCTCATCATTCTTATAAGTTTTAATTTTTAAAATTATACAATAATCACTCAATCTATAAATTGCGGTTGTTGTAATATGGAGGACAACAATGTATATTAGTATGTTATTACTCTATTTTTTAGGAGAGATCCAAACATGAATTCTAAACTTCAAATTCAATCACTCAATATACAAATTACATCCTATTACTTTTTTTAAGTGGGTTGTTACTGATTAAGTATTTAGTTTACTTATTAATTACTAATTGTGTTTCATCGCAGGTAATACATATTGAGCTATTTGAGTATTACTTTATAATTTTTGGCTTTAAAATGATTTTAAATTCGGCTTTATCTAATTCCTTAAATTTTCATGGTGGTCGGAGACAAAATTTCTTGGGGGTTGATCGAGATCAGATCATATATATAACATTAAAAAATCAAAAGTTCATAGGGTTCGGTCGAACCCCAAACCCAAATATTGGGTACACCCATGTTCCTACCCACTTTTGTTTTTGCCCTTGCTGTTAAAGCTTTATGGTCCAGGCCTCAGGCAATACCTGTGACTTAGTTGATATGTTAAACTAAATGAAACACAAAAGTCACTAAAGTACTTTGCTTGCATGGAAGGCAATTGCTTTAGATGATCCTAATCTGAGGATTGGTTCCAGTAATGGCATAAACGTCCTGAAAATATATGATTTCATTTCAGATATGGATCTAAGCATTAAACTTTCTAGAATCTAGTTCACGAATCATATGTATTTCTCGTAAGACTGAGAGTAATACAAAAAATCAAATTGCACCATCTCGGTAATAAGTAAATGCATTTTATTCTCTCCTAAAGTCTTCGGAATTATTTTTAACAAGATATTGGCTACAATTGAAAATGTTTTATCAATAAAAATTTCATTTATCCGCGATCTAGACATTTCAATTTGGGTCGTATTATATAGTTACGATTCTACCGTATGTCTTTTTCATTCTGTCGAAATTTTATTTTACGTTATAGACTTTTATGACCTCTCCCTCTATGCCCTATGGAAATGATTCCTCTAGCATTACGACCTTTACCACAATAATGCTATCCATAAATCAAATTATTTTATGGATTAAATTTCACTTGTCTAAATCAAGTTTGAAACTTTTCTCTTTCGAAAATTAATATATTTCTTAGTAAATTTTAAATTCTAAATTTGATAGGAGTTATCAAACCTACTAAAAATCAAAACTAACAGTTGACGTGGCTAACACTAGTGCAGTCAAACAAGTATTATAAGACGACAATACTTCATGAATGGGTAGTCTAATCAAAGTGCAACTTCAATAACACATATTAACCAGTAGATACACTATTATTCTATTAACATGAATCACATTCACATAAGCATATCACCTAAAATTTTCTATGCCTATGCAGCAATTCGAATGCCAATTTCATTTCTACAACGACATAATGTTGAGCAGAGTAGCTCTGGTTCTAATCAACTGTCTAAACATACATTCCAACCCGGTTTCCATGCATTCAAGCTGAGTTTCCAGTGTTTCCAATCTACATTTTGCAATTTGCATCTTCTCCTGTTGTGTTGATGATTCATTTTTACATAACATTTGCAATAATTCATCTACAACTGATTCGAATTCGTTCACAATCGCGTGTTCTTGTTGATCTTCGCATGCGACGATCCCCTTATGCATCAGCTTTGATACCACAATTGACCATCGGTTAGGCTTAGAAACTGGGGTTGAGAAGAACAACAACAACGATTCGAAAACAGAAACAGTCGTTTCGCCAACTCCGATAACCGCCTTCGTCACCGCGGCAAGCTGGTGGTTATCTGAACCTATTACCACTGATCCACCACTAGCAATCATGTTTTCAACTTGCTTCAAACTTCCAACCAACAACTTAACATCTTTCTTCATCTTTTTTCTAAAGCAGTTGTAACCAATGACACTCTTTTCACACCCCAAATCGGTTTTTCGCCTTCTTAGAACACACTGAAGATCTCTAGCATGTTCTTTATACTGTGTCACCATATCCCTTATGCTGCCACAAACATCCAACAAATTAACAGATTCTTCAACCAACTCTTCGACCCACTTCGTGTTCTGGTCTCCCGAGACCAGAACACGAG
This sequence comes from Mikania micrantha, assembly GCA_009363875.1. NCBI lineage: Eukaryota > Viridiplantae > Streptophyta > Magnoliopsida > Asterales > Asteraceae > Mikania > Mikania micrantha. The sequence continues at coordinate 96,899,317 of CM018680.1, forward strand.
TAGCTGACAAATTTAAAAGATCATCCAAGCATTTGTACAGCTCTGCAAGCTGTGACAAACCACTGCAAATAGTCTCTGCAGATGGCTTGGATGCTGCAACCGCGGCAGCGGTTTTGGCGGTGTTAAGCTCTTGTTCGATTCGAACCGTGGTTGGATGAGATCTGCAAGGCAAGCTAATGGATTTAACTTGACCTTTGGCGCTAGATTTTGATGAAACATGAACCATTTTTTTTGAGGATTGAATTCAAATTGATCAGGTGTTTTGTATTAATAAGTTTAACAATTATGTCCTGCTATATATATGTGCAAATTGGTTATTAAAAATCATTATTTTTTTATAAAAAAAAAGTAGCTTCCCACGTAAGTTTATGGGTGGATGGGGGTGAAAGAAAGTTATTGGTCCAAGTGTGAGTGATAGCATGGGTTTTTATATTTTGTGTCGGGTGTTGGGCCAACGCAACAGTGTCACAATTATACATGCCAGTTTGTTTATGGACCTACCCCCATACTTGAAAGTTACATGTAAACAATCTTTGGATAGATTGGCAGGTCATCTTTTATGCAATCATATAATTAAAAGTTTTATTTTTAATATATATTTTTTAGTATCTTTAAAGATGTTATGGGTAAAGTGTGATGAAGTGTACACCCTTAAAAAGCGCCATCTAGATTTTTGTTTTTATTTTATTTGTAATTTGGCATGTGAAGGTTGTATCTTTTTGCCAAAAAGAAAAAAAAGATCTTAGCAACTTTTGTTTTTTTCATAAACGTGGCATGTAAATGTTTTGTTATTGTCACAAATTAAAGAGACATTTGATTTAAAACAGGACTAGCCAGTCAGATTAAAACAGAACCCCTAACTAGAATAAATAGAATCAGCACGGATATTTTTTGAGAAGTCTCAAGACTCAGGGGTTGGATGATTTGTATTAAAAAAAAACTTACAAAATTATTATTCTTTTAATTGAAAGATCTAAATTTTAAAACACATATGATGATATAAAAGCTATTTTTTATTATTTAATCCAGAAAGATGGTGGTTTGTATTTAATCCAGAAAGAATTAAGGTGACAAGGAAGAAAACGGAAAAAAAGACCCTGTGGTGAATTGAAATATTAAATTAGGGTGTTCAAGAAAGCCAAAAACCAAACCGTATTCGAAACTAAAAAAAAACAAAATGCATTCGTAAATGAAAAAACCGAACCAAATTTTGAATTTGTTTTCGTTTTGGTTCCTCACTTCGAATTTTGGTTTTTTGTTCGGTTATTGTTCCAAATTTTTTTGAATTCGGTTTGTTTGGTTAACTGATTAAATCGAATTCAGATTTAAATTTATTATCTTACTGATAATATATGAGCTTGAATTCGATTTATTCATATTGGTTTTTTACCGGTTTATTTGGTTTTTAATCGGTTTATTCGATTGAATTCGATTTATTCGGATCTGTTTATTTGTTTTTAGCCGGTTTATTTGATTTTTAATCGGTTTGCTTGGTTTTAACAGAAACCGAACCGAATCTCAAATTCGGTTCGGTTTTTGGATAGGGAAAAAATTGAAAACCAATTAAACTGAACCGAATAAATCATTAACCGATTCTCTATATATACATATATATCAAAATTTTGTGTCTCCTAAAAAAATTAGGCCCGAGATAGAGGTCGAGTTTGCCCTTTCCTCGACCGCTCATGCAGCCTTTTAAACATTGATGTTATATATTTATTATATAAATATATTTGTATATAAAACATATAATTTTTTAAATTCGGGCCCTCTAAATTTTCGGGCCCGGGGTGGTCGCCCACCCCGCCCCTCCCCATGGCCGGCCTTGCTCTTAACTTCAAATAAATGTTTCATTATGTTGTATAGTTTTTTTAAAAAAAACACAATACTTATCTTACTTTAATAAAACTAACGCATAACATTTTTTAGAAAATCATATTCTAATAAACAAATACATTCTTAAAACACTGAAGATAATTCTATACCACTTGTAATTTTTTTTCCCATTTCAAACAACATATAGTTATAAATTTCTGATATTAAGCCCCCTAATATATTTTTCTTTATTGAATATAACCCTTTTTTTTCTTATTTCTTTCATATATTATTTAATATTTATTTTATTCAACTCGTATATCACACGCAATGTTAAGTTAGTATATATATAAATATCTCTAAAATTAAGTACAATTCAAACATGATCTAGTACGTAGCTAGTTTTCGGGTTCATATCAATGAATCAATAATTGGGCGGTTGGTATTTAAAACATTGGATATAAGAATATATCATGCTTCATGCTTACGTATTGTAATGATAACATATATAGTGGTACACGTATATGGTTCGAACCACGTATTACCCCACAACCACTGGTCCAAAGTTAGCCAGATTCATGCATACCCTCATTTTCTTTGGGCTAATTTTATGGAAGACCATCACCCATTAAGGATTAGGCATCTGCCTGCCTAAAAACAGTTGCTGAGGAGATGCATATTTAGCAAAAGACAAGATTTAATAAATGCTATATATCTATACAATCATATATAATTATAATTATAATTATGTGTTTTTTATAATTGCGCATGCTTGGGTTGTCTAGTTTATGTTTCCTAGCTTACACTTGTTATATTGACCATTGACAGCTATTATATCTTTTAGTTTATATGATTGTCAGATTTAGTATTGACTTCCACTCTACTGCTTTGCTGGATCCTGTATTTTAGTTTCAAATATATAAAGGGAGAGGTTAATCATGCACCCAACTAGAGATAGCACAAAAAAACCGGTTAACCGAACAGGTACCGGTTTTTAAACCGGTTATTCATATCGGTTATACGTTTTTGAAAAAACCGGTGGTTTAGGACCGGTTTGAGGTTTCAAGAGACCAAACCGGTTAACCGGTCCATCTTATTAAAAAATCGGTTATTTTGCGGTTAACAGACCATTATTATATCGTTTTCGGTTTTAGAGGTTGAAAAACCGGTTATTGGTAAAAACTAGTTACTAGACTTTGATCCGTTAACTGGTCCGATTATTCCCAAACCAGTTTTCACCCGGTTAACCAGTTTGTGCACCTCTACACCCAACCTTTTTATTTAAACACCCTCAACGACCCTATACGTCTCGTATTGCTCTATACGAGGCGTATAACCCCGCATATAAGTCTATACACATCGTACTGGAGTCCAATCATTGGCACTGACACCCAATGATTGGTCACGTATAGATCCGCATTTAGGAGTCTAATCATTGGCACTAACAAATTCTGACATCCAATAATTGTCTCATATACGCCTCGTATAGACCTATACGAGGCGTATAGGAAGTGTGGGGTGGGTGTGTAAATAACATAACCCTATGTAATATTGATCATTCGGAGAATTGCCTTAACTGGTAAAGACCCACCCTCCCAAAGTTGAGGTCTTGGGTTCGAACCTTGTTGGGTGCAATTTAATGGATATCCAGGTGAAGGAACAATCAGGGCTTTAATCCCGAGTTCGAACCTAATGGGGGGGGAGGGAGGGTTTACGGATTTCATCCGGTTCCCGCGTATCTGGGGGCACACATGTCTCAAGGTCGGAGATCAAGGAATCTATCTTAGCTATCAATCGTTAGGATAACTTAAGGTAGCACGACGAGACAATATAATTGTCGTTCAAAAATAAATATAATATTGATCACTACACGATGAAATGATTAGATTCTCTATTTGATTGGATAATTTGAAGGGTCCTAAGACTATCCACAGCGGTCACCTCACTGAAAATCCTTCCCCACCGAAATTTCATGCCACGTCATCACCACACTGAAAACCTTAAACCCCCGTAGTGGTCACCCCACTGAAAACCCTTCCCCAGTATTATCTTAGCACCAATCAGAAACCGAGAAAGAAGGTTGGCACCAATCAGAAAGCGAGAAGGGTAGCGGGGGCCAGGAAGGGGGTTGGGCGGGAGCCGCTGAGGCGGGGGGCGGTGTTCCCGCTGGAAGCCGCCGAACGGGCCGAAGTCGCTGGGAGGGCGGGGATACCATTGTGCCCAGTCTGATATTCATACACAACCCCCATCATCTGTACACCATACTTAAGTCAAATCAATCACATCATACTCACATAACTTTTACTTATACATATTTTTTAAAGATTTTTTAATATTAAAAAATTCAAAAAGTATTACTATTCGTATACCGGTGTACCAATATCTCAACCCTAATTTGAACCTGTCTCTTTGTTTTGAGTGCTGTTTTGGTTCTCTGCTCAATCTTCAAGAGAAATAGAAGAAAGAAAAAAAAAACTTGTCTAGGATTATTTGTAAAAATACCGTTCATAATAAATAAATACTTATATTATCTACGGGTTTGACTTCCTAAATAAAAGAAATAAGAAAGAAGATTGTACAATGTGCCGTATAACTTATACGCAGATGAATAGTGTTTTGAAGAGAGAAACCAAAGTTTGGTTTTTAATTAATATAATAATGTTTGCTACTTTGCTTGCATTACACACCGTATGAGGGTATGTATCACACGAACACATCATTTTTTCTGATTGTATTGAGATGTATTTATTTGAAGAGAGAGACATTAAATCAAAGTTAAGGTGTTATAAATAATTTGTCATTGTTTTTATAAACTTTTATTTATTAGAATAGTTAGAGTTATTACATTTGGTAAAATAGGTGGCACTCACACGTATACCAATGTTCATAACATACTCCATGAAAACCACATTACAGGTTACATTTTTTATTTTGTTAATCATTAATTAAAGGGTTTAAAGAAGAAAACAAACAATACTTTAACGAAGCTTTAGCTGGTGGACTTCGTTGAGGCACAAAAGCGGTTGAATATGCATCCACGATTCCACGGTTTGCATCTGGCCATTATCTTTTTTACCATTTCATTCTATCTTTCTTTTTTGCTCTGAAACGGCCCAACTTGGTGTTGTTGGTGGGCTGGAGTGGTTCAGTTATTCAAAGCCCAAACAACTTGATGTTGTTGATGGGCTAGAGTGGTTCAGTTTCTCAAAGCCCAAACAACTTGATGTTGTTGGTGGTATCAAACAATATTTTCTCTCTTGTATTAGATTTTTCTTTTGGTTATTTCATCCTTTTGAATTACCATTTTATAATACCGGGACGTAGCGACCTTAAATACTTCAAATCCTTCTATTGCCGTATTTAACCATGTTTTTTAGTTCATATTTCCTCTTTATTCTTTGAAAAATTAACCCGTCACAAGATATGATTTCTTTTTGTGGCTCAATACATTGTAAAACGAAACCTTTGTGATGCGCCTTTTTATCTCGGTTTTGATTTTGCATTTACGTTATGTTTTATCTTTTGGTTATTCAACCTTTTTGGGTTTTGTTGTCTAAAACCATGACACGCTAACCTCATGGATTTAGCTTGTAAAACTTTTTTAACTTGCAAGTTATTATTTTTTTTCATGGTTGAACACACCACAACACATACGAGGAGCGTTAATGTTTTTTGTAGTTATATTTTTTTAGAGGGTAAATAGTATTTGAGTCATTAAAACTAAAAAAATCCAAACTCAATATGCATAGTGATTTGTTTTTAGCTTTTTGTGAACATTTTTTATTGTTGTTTTGATAAAAAAATGTTTTATTTATTCACTTTTCTTATTTTATAGTTTTTTTAGTGTTTTAATTTTAGGTTTATCGTCTTATGAAAGTTTATGTTCAATTTTTTTGATACTCAGTTTTATGGTTAAGTATATTTTTAGATTTATTGTTTACATGACTGAGTATGCTCATGACATATAACAAAAGTGGGAACATGTCGAATCGTTTGCAGCAACACACGACCAAATTCCATCCAACTTATATTAAATTATGCTAAAGTTTTAAGAAATTAAATATGATACTAATCAAATTAGTGTGCTTACATGAGTGATTTTTATATTCTCAAATTGTCTTGTTTCTATGTCATGTTTCCTCTAAAATAAAAGAGTTGCTCACTTACCACAAAATATAATAATATAAAATTTATGGAATTTGATAAACATATTCAGCTATCTCCCTCTTAGATGAATGGCGTGGGCTAGGGCCGGCTCAAGTCGAGACATGCTTAGCTAGAACTCTAGAACTCAAAAATCTTTTTTTATAAAAACTCTGAGCTCGAGCACATAAAAAAATCTCGAGTCACGAGTCGGTTCATTTTTTCTTCTTACACATGTTTATATTTAATATAGTATATATGTATATATATTAATATATAGGAGATGGAATTTTTGATAACCCTTATTTTTTGCTACAACTACATAACTATCATCCAATGGTTACTTTAAAAAGGTAAGTGTATAGGATCGTGACACGTGTCAGATTCCTTTTTTTACCTTTTTTTTTTTAATATAAAGGGCATTTAAGACATTTGTTATTTAAGTAAAGTTTACCCTCTTTTTTTTAAACATTCATAACTTTTTTATACTATATTATTTTTTTTTAAAATTGCACCATTATACTCGTCTCATTTTTCTCTTTAATTTCGTTATAGTCTCAACTAGTTTTTTTTTTGTTTTTTTTGATGTCATTTATTTACATCATTGTAACGAGCTTAAAGATAGCAAATTAATTAGAAATTTTTTCTAACAATGGTAAATTACAGTAATGTAACAAAAGATGAAGTAATGTAACACAAAATAAATATATTACAATGACATAATTAACGGTGACGTAACACATTATTTTATTTTTTTCTCTAACAATGATAATTACAATGATAAATTACACTGATGTAATAGAACATATTATTTTGATTTTTTCTCTCTAACAATGATAATTATAGTGATGTAATCTATCATTGTTCTTTAAAAATTTATACTAATTTGTTGTCAATGTAAATTACATCACTGTAATTTAAACCAAATTCACCGAAAAAACCGAAACCGAATTTTACGTCAATGTAAATTACATCACGATAAATTACGTTAATTAAATTACATCACTGTAAATTATCATTTTTAAAAAAATTTCAAATAAATTTGTTATATTTAAGCTCATTACAATGATGTAAATATAGGGCATATAAAAAAAGTAAAAAAAATTAGTCGAGACTATAACGGAATTAAAAAGAAAAATGAGACGAATATAATGGTTCAATTTTTTTTTAAAAATAATATATTATAGAAAAGTTATTAATGTTTAAAATAGAGAGGGAGGAAACTTATAAAGGTAAAATGACTATGATGCCCTTTATGATTGGTTGAAATGAGTTATGTAGTTGTAGCAAAAGATGAGGGTTATTTTTTATACCCTTCCCTTAATATATATTATATCACATATCTGTATATGTAATATATATATATTAATTGTTTGAGGTAAAAATTAACAAATTTAATTATTAGCAAAACCGAATTAATTAAGTGAGTTTCGTGCATTTAAATCTGAAAAACAGGTTTAAGTGTATATTTCGAGAAAAATATTCCCAAGGATTCTTAGGGATAATAAAAGTATGAATAAAAGTAAATTACATAACACACAAGATTTGTACGACGAAAAACCTTTAATACCTTAGGATTACCAGCATTAAAACTTCGAGAGATGACAATTTTTACTCTATCTTCTTTATATTTAACAAACAAATGAGAAATAAAAGTGCTAGGAGCTCAAATGATCGATGCTAATTAAGTGAATTCGATCAGTGTTTGTGAGTACAGAAAAGTGATCGTAGTGAACTAGTGTGCATATGTCTATAATCGATCATTGTCTATCCCTTTATAAATAGAATCACAATAACGGCTATATCCTAGTTGTTCTGAACTATCAGCTAAAAATCCGCTCGCATATTGACTTCTTCATGTCACCGTTTTCAATAATATGTCGTCCACATTCATATGTATGTTGACCGACCAATAATATGTTAGAACGACCAAGATCGGTTGTTTAGAAGTAGTCATTGAAAATTGTCAAGCATGCATATCTGTTTCAAAGAGAAGATCATGAATATTAATTAACCAATAATTAATAATTTGTTGCTTATAAGTCTTATCTATCTGCTCTGCAAAATAATTGAGTCGCCACAAGTAGTGATTTATAAAGTAGTGATATATGAAAATTAAACAAAAAAAATAAGTAATATAAGTAGCTTTCGAAAAATAAAATTAAGAAAAAAGACATTGACTTTTTCTTCACGTGTGTATATATTATATGTTTTTATGAATGACTAATTTGGCATTAATGGATGACTGGATTATCATCATGTCTACAGCAGTATCACCCGATCATATTTATCATTAAATCATCATTTTACGAAAAAAAACTCAATACTTTGAGAAAAACATCTTATGAGATTTGGACCCAGGACTTATAGTTCCTAAGCCTCATACTATTACCAAAATGTCGATAGACTATAATGCTACATATAACAATACCTGGAAAAATGGGCGGGTTGGGTAACTTGTTAGAACGGGTTCGGGTCAGGATGGTGCGTATCAGAACGAGTTTTAAACAAAATTAATGCCGGTCTAAATGGATTGTTCTTAAAAAACATCAATTTAGTTTAACTTATGATGTGTTATAAGTAAACAAATAGTCCATTTGGATATTTTAGTGATTTTTTCATCAAATATGTTATTAATCATTCTTAAATGTTTGAATCTATTGCATTTACATAGTGTTTTAGTTACTCATCTTGACCCGCATTGTGTTTAAGTGCTACACATCTCAACCTATACAATATTATGTTGTTGCTCATTTCAACCTATTATATTACAACTGTTTACAATGACGGATCTAGGAATTTTTTCAGTGATTTCACTATTTTCAGAGCTTCAATTAAATAGAACCGAACAAAAAAATTTCGGATCGATTTGATGGTTTGGGTCTTGTAATGTTCACCACGTGATAACAGTGCGATACTGCAATATATTAAGTCAACGATTAAAATTAGAAAACATTGTCATTAAAGAGTTCGAAGGTACAGCGTGCACTTTCGTTCAAGATTTATGAGCTTTAGATCAAACGGGAGTCAAGGGGTCACACGCCTAGCGGGTCCAAGATGGCGGTCCCGCTGTCTTGTCAGCAGACATGGGTCAAGGGGGCAGCGCCACTTGTAATGTTTGAGGCAACGCCCCGAAATCGAAACGAAATTTGCTATGTTTATATGATCAAAATTAACTTGACCCGAAGGTTTAACTACCAATAACTACCATTTTGCTTGCTAAGTTTATATGACCCGAAAATGATTTTAATATAATCATATTGAAATCTAAGCATTGATTATCAAAATTTCTCTAACAAAGAGCACTTACCTCAATCACGTTGACAAATTGCTGTGAAAATTACATTGGGGCTTCACTCTTAAAAAAATCTTTATGGATTCACCTTACCTTTGGGGCAAAATCGTACTAAGGTTCACCCCTAAAATATTAATGGGTTCACCCTATTGTTTAACTCTTTCGAATTTTGTTTTCTTGCTAACGAGTCGAAGCGCTGTAGGTTCCCGTGAACCCACTACGTTGTAACTGGGTTCCGCCTATGATTGTTTACCCAAACCAACCTATTTCCTTTAATATGAGTAAAAAATTGCCACCTCTGCATATAACATATACCTCCTCCACAAGAAGTGGAGAGCTAGTCACACAAACAATCCAACATAACTCACATATATGACCTTATGGCTGAATCAACTCGCTCCTCATCTCTCAACTCACCACCAACTCCGTCCGGCACCGCAATCCAAACAACACGATCATGGCGTTTGGGGCTAGTCCTCTCCACGGTGGTCACCGTTCTGATAGCTTTACTTCTAGTCCAGCTCGATACCTTTGATGCGGCTCCCTATACCTCCGATGAGTTAGCTAAAAAGCCCATATTCTTAGCACCTCGGGCCAACCCACGGGTGCTCCATGGTATCGAAAAGATCGGGGAGGGTCAGTTGTTGGGACCCGAAGACATCGTCTATGACCCCAAGTTAAGGGTTATTTACACGAGCTGTGGTGATGGATGGATTAAACGAGTCACTATGAATGACTCGGTGGTGGAGGACTGGGTTAACACCGGTGGTCGGCCCCTTGGACTCGCTCTTGGTAACTCCGGGGAACTTTACGTGGCTGACGCTCTTAAGGTTGGTTTGTACTTTATAGTTTCTAAATAACAATCAAAAAAAAGTCTATTATCATCATCATGCTCAATATATACAACTATTAGCAAAAATAAAGTACGATCTAAGAAGCATATGAGATAAACAATATTATCTTTAACTCATATAAATAAAGATGTTGTTTCTAGTAAGACTTTCATATCATTAAAAAAAGTAATAGCAATAATTTGTAGCATGCTTTGTTTTAAGGTTTTTAATAAATTCATTTATCCAACTTTCAGAAATTGCATGCTGATTTCGTAACTCAAATAAGTTTTCAAATTATCATTGCTTATACACACACGGTTCGGTTTGATTTTCACGACTGGTTTTTGATGAAAACTGAAAACCAAACTATTCACTACGGTCTCAAACTTTTGAAACTACGCCGACCAAATGTTTGGGAAAAAATGAAATGTCATGGTTCGGGTCATGTCTGCTAAGTCATGGGTCGGGTAATAGTTCGAGGTCATTGTTGATGTCATAGGTCAGAACATAGTTCAGCTTATGGGTCAGTTTGTGGGTCAGGTCATGAGTCAACTTCAAGAATAGATCAGATCATTTCATTCCTAAAGGAATGAAAAAAAAAAGTAACAATCTCCGTCGAATGAAAATCATAGAAGATAATAATCATATTCCTTGTATAAAAGTTTATTTAATTTATATGTAGTTACCAAAATGTTTTTTTTCATCACCATAATGAGTAATTTCATTCCCTTCTTTATTTAAGTATATCAAACACTATCTATACCCCATTCTTGGAGGGGTAATAAAGAAAGTCATGCGATTTTAAGTTTTTATATTATGATGTGGATTTAGTTTTAGGTATATATATTAAAATATATAAAAATGTTAAAGTACTTAATTCATTTTCCTTGTATACTATTTCAATAATAATATTATGGTGATTAAAAATCTAAACATTTAATTTGTATGTAAAACTTTTATTGTTTGTAAACTCTCTCATAAAGTGTAATCCAAGATCAATTAATTAATGTTTGTATTTTTTTAATTTAATTATTCCACGTGTGTCAAGTTTTTATCTCATATGGCTTTCTTTTATAAATTTACATGTGTTAAGAATTAAGATATGTGTAATTATTATTTTAATATAGTTACAAATTACATATGTGTTAATTACCAAAGGGGCTTTGCCCTAGTGGTACCTTCATGGTTTTCCAAATGAAAGGTCATGTGTTCAAATCCCTCTGAAGGCGAAATAGGGGTCCTTGAGAGGTCATGGGGTTTTCCGGCGCGGTTTCCTCCTGTGGTGGTGGTGGGGTCTCAATGGGGGTCTTGGTAACTAGACCTTGGTGACATGGCCTGGAAACAGTGGTTCACACGTTAAGATCAAATGACGTTCAAAAAAAAATTAACTCTTTAACATACATAAATTTATACATGCGTATAAGATTAATATTGTTTATATAATAATAATATTATAAAAAGTAAAGATTTTGATTAATATTAACAAACTATTATGGGTTATATCTTAAAATAGAATCTATAAAGTTTGCAAACCAGTAAACCACATGTGTATCTTTCTTTACTTTGCTGTTTCTACGTAGAAGTTACAATTAAAAAATTAATTTTTTTAGGAAGAAAAATAATTATTTAATTATAAAATCGAAATATTTGATGTAGTTTAATATTCGTTAAATTTATACTTTGCTAAATATTATTATCTTCGTACGTATTCAGTAATTAAGAAAAAACAACTTAATCATATCTCTATCAAGTTGACTTAGAACTTAATGTCATACATAGTAATTGTTTTTAAGAAATAATCATGACAAATTTAAAATTCTTGAATAAATTATATAGGTTAAAAGTTAGTTGGAAATAGGACATTTTTATATATTAACTATTTAATATCGTATTTCACAGTAACAAATGAGAAGTTTACAATTAGCAAACCTTCATGGTGTTTAGATACACTCATGACGACTTTCAATCATGTGACATATATATTTTTTTTGCTATGTTTTTTATTTTCTGTTTATTCCACTAAAAGAAAATTAGGGCAACTTAGATTGATTCACTTTAGTGAACTTTGCGGTACACATCCTTTGCTAGTTCTAATTCTCGATATATTACCAAATAATACATAGTTACATCTTTCGTTTCGATAATGGTAGTATATATATATTGAGTATGACGACAACTTTGACGACTTTATGCCTTTATCATTTAATTTAAAATCTGTACAAACTGAAAACAATGATTGAAGTTAAAAGGTAAATAAATAAAAGGTGTATCCGCTATTTAACTTAACTTTTGCTTTGGGCATGGTCTGAGCTAGAAGACTAGAAGAGGCTGAATCGCTTTGACGCTTTATGATCTGATATACACAACCTTATCCTACACAAATATATAACTAGTTAACATGCATTCGAATTTTTTCGTAGGGAATCCTTAAAGTAACCAAAGATGGTGAAATACAAACATTGGCAGATGAGGCTGAGGGCCTAAAATTTGGAACAACAGATGGAGTTACAGTTGCCAAAAACGGTGTATTGTACTTCACTGATGCATCTTGGAAGTACAACTTGGATAATTGTGCATTTGACATATTTGAAGGTCGGCCTTATGGTAGACTCATTAGCTATGATTCATCCACAGGAAAGACCAAAGTAATTGCTCGTGATCTCTACTTTTCCAACGGTGTTGAAATGTCCCCAGATCAAGATTTTATTATTTTCTGTGAAACACCAATGTAAGTTTTGCAACTTAATTCTTAAATTCTAGACCTGACAATCTTGACACATAATAAGATAAATTGGTAGATTTAAGTAAACATTTATTGTACTTTGGGTTAATATGTGTAGCATTATAGCGTAGAACGAGTTGAGATGTGTAGCACATTTATACAATGAGAGTCAAAACGTGTAAATTAAAAAAAATATGTAAATATAATTGGTTCAAACAGGTAACAATTATTAATAATATATTTGATGAGAAATAAAATAAAAATTATCAAAATAAACTTTTTGTTTCGTTATAACTCATTTTAAATTGAAATAAATTGATGTTTTAAAAACGACTCATTTAGACCCAAACTGACTTTGTTTAAAACTCTTCTTAACCCAAAATCACTTGAACCCGCACTCGGTTTAACCCGTTACAGTACCCGACCCATCCATTATGCCATACATACTAAATTCTAAATTTGTTAATTTCAGCTTTTTTTTACATGAACATTGGATCATTACAATCAGTCAAATTGTAAAAAGTTATTTAAAACATAATAGGGTAAATATCTTGACCTAGCTTCAGCAAATAATTAGTTTCAGCCTAGAGTCAAAACCAAGACATCGTAGAACAAAGTCAACATGATAACTCTTAGGCTAGAAGCCTTTAACTAAGTTGTGTAGTTGGTTAGCTAGATTTAATTGCATCATCTTATAAAACCTTGCAAACTAAAAGGTTTGATATTATCAATATATGGTGATAAATATTGCAGGATGAGATGCAGTAGATACTACATACAAGGGGAAAAAGAAGGTTTAATAGATGTATTCATTGATAGATTGCCGGGTATGCCCGACAACATCCATTATGATAACGAAGGCCATTACTGGATCGCAATTACCACAGTACGTCAAATCTTATGCACACAAATAAAATTAAAGCAATCTATTGTGTATAAAATCTCGTTTTTGCCCAAATTAAATCAAAAGGAGTCGATATGCATATATGAATAACATGTTGAAAGTTGAACATATTTACTAGACCTAACAATCTTGACCTAAAACAAGATAAATGAGTTGGTTTGAGTGAATACATTAACACGATGCGGGTCAAGATTGGTAACCTAAAAACTACGATAATAGAAAAAATTTAAACGTGTAAGAATCTATACTTTATAATACAAAAATAACAATTTTGTCACTTGTCACATTCTTACACCACTATTGTCACTTGTCACATTTTTACACAATTATTGACAATTGTCAATTCCTTATAATTTCACTTAATTTTCTTTCTTATTTAATAACTATATTTTCTCTCTTTTTAAATAATTATAATACTAATAACTAATATATTATTTATCTTTTAATTATAAAATACACTTAAATGTTTTTTATAAAATATGAAATTTTCTAAAATCAAAATTTTTAAAAGTAAGAGATATACAATTTTCAAAAACACGAAATTTATGTAAAAAACAAGTTAACTTAAAAAACAACGATGCTCTAAATTATTAACATTAGATAAAATGTTAAATGTGCAAATAAGATGTCAAATGTTGTATACAAGTAAATTTTTAGAGATGTGTGAATTATTTAAACTATTTGTATGCAATTAATCTTCGTAATATATCAAATTTTTGTAATCTTTATTTCATTTGGTATGAAACAACGTTTTGTAAATTATAATAAATTACATATTTTTCATGACTTTACCCGTGTTATACACTGCCACACTGGTTATCAATAATATATTTGTCGATAAATTTACTAAAGATTATGCAAATAAACTATTTGTCTACATAACTATCTATATATAGATTTAGATTTAGATTGTTTAATTTTGTATGTTTTGGGTAGGAGCATACGTACGAATGGGATATAGCACGCAGATTTCCATACATCCGTAAGGTTTTTGCGTTTTTGGAGAAGTACTTGAAAAGACCATCCGTAGAGAAAAACTCAGGGGTGGTGGTCGTGGATTTGGATGGAAATATGATCGCTCGATACTACGACCATAAACTCAAAATTGTTACCGCAGGGATAAAGATCAATGAGCACTTGTATCTTGCAAGTGTGTTCAAGTCCTACATTTTTCGTCTCAACCTCACTAAATATCCGGCTACTACACCCTCCTTCTAGCTTCACAAAATCATTAAATTTAATGCTAAAACCGTACGTTAAATGAAAGGCCAATGTCTAACTTTAAATTATCTCATATTTGGTGTTTGCTAATGCGTGCCCTCTCAAAATATACATGATTTTGCTTGTAAATTTATTGTCAACGTCAACTTATTATTAAATCAATTTATATATATATTAGGAAATGATCAATTGTTAACCCTTTCTTATTACGATAACCGAATAACTACATCTTATTATTTTGAAACTCACATTTAAATATGTAGTTTTTTTCTTATTTTTTAATTAATGTACTAAATGTGGGCCCTAATTATATATATATATATATATATAGGGAATGGAATTTTTGATAACCCTCATCTTTTGTTACAACCCATTAACCATCATCCAATGGTTACTTGAAAAAGGTAAATGTATAGGATCGTGCCACGTGTCAATTCTTTTGTCTTTAGTATGAAGGGCATTTAGGACATTTGTTATTTATATAAAGTTTACCCCTTTTTTTTAAACATTCATAACTTTTTTATACTATATTATTTTTTTTTAAAAATTGCACCATTATACTCGTCTCATTTTTCTCTTTAATTTCGTTATAGTCTCGAATAGTTTTTTTTTTTTTTTTGATGTCATGTATTTACATCATTGTAACGAGCTTAACGATAGCAAATTAATTAGAAATTTTTTCTAACAATGGTAAATTACAGTAATGTAACACAAAATGAAGTAATGTAACACAAAATGAAATAATTTACAATGACATAATTAACAGTGGCGTAACACATTATTTACAGTGATGTAATTTTCTCTTTAATTCCCGTTATAATGTTGACTAGTTTTTTTTAATTTTTTTCTCATTGCCCATTATTAACATCGATATAACGAACATAAATATAACACATTATTTTAATTTTTTTTCTAACAATGATAAATTACAGTGATGTAATTAATATAACACATTATTTTACTTTTTCTCTAACAATGATAATTACAATGATAAATTACAGTGATGTAATATAACACATTATTTTGATTTTTTTTCTCTAACAATGATAATTATAGTGATGTAATTTATCATTGTTTGAAAACAATTCAAACTAATTTGTTGTATTTAGGCTCGTTACAAATTAGGGATGAGCAAAAAGCCAAAAAAAAACCGAACCGAAACCGAATTAACCGAACCGGAACCAAATTAACCGAAAAAACCGAAACCAAATTTTACGTCAATGTAAATTACATCACGATAAATTACGTCAATGTAAATTACATCACTGTAATTTATCATTTTTAAAAAAGTTTTGATTAAATTTGTTATATTTAAGCTCGTTACAATGATGTAAATATAGGGCATCTAAAAAAAGTAAAAAAAATTAGTCGAGACTATAACGGAATTAAAGAGAAAAATGAGACGAATATAATGGTGCAATTTTTTTTAAAAAATAATATATTATAAAAAAGTTATTAATGTTTAAAAAAGATGGGGGGAAAAACTTATAAAGGTAAAATGACTATGATACCCTTTTTAATATTTTAATTAAATGCTTATGTGTAAGTTTATGATTGGTTGAAATGAGTTATGTAGTTGTAGCAAAAGATGAGGGTTATTTTTTATACCCTTCCCTATATATATATATATATATATATATATATATATATATATATACACACCGGTGAATTTAACCGTTTTATTGATCAAATCTGGTTGTTTAAATTCATTGAGATCAAATCTTGACCGTATAAATTCATTTAATCGGGCGGTTAGTGAGTGGTTAGCACAAGTTATCCCATGTAGCAACAGTTGCACACTATCTCTCCTGCTCTTCGGCAGTTGCCTGATCCCCTTCTTTTTCTCCCCACATCCACCGGCAAAGTTTGAGGCGTTCAGTTGAAGATGATATATTCTTTCAACCCTAAACATCGGTTCTTCCTTGCAAACACCTCCAGTCTTTTCTTCACCTCTCCGATTGTAAGTCTCATTCCTAATTGACTTCACCATCGTTGTCCTTCATCACTAATGTCGTCGTTCCTAGGTACACGAACCTCCATCTCCACTACCAAAATCCAACCATAATCATGCAACTATCCTTGACTTAGACGTTTCTTCCCCTTTTTCCATCCCCACCTTGCCTAACTCCCCCACATGTAAACCCTAACTTATATCACCGGAGAAATACGGTGAAGAAGACAAGCGTTGAGTGGTTGAGGACAAATTTGACGGAGGCAATGTTAACGATTTCGTCATTTGTTGTTCGTATTCATCAAATAAAATCGTCATCTAATGTTCAATTTATTCTTACATGGGTAACTTTTTCCGTCAAATATATTTTATTTCATCTATTCTGATCTATCTTTTCTGCGCCCCGTTTGCGGTGTTAAAATCATTGGGATGATCAACTTCAAACGATAACTTTGAGTCGGGGACTCTTTTGAAGCAGTCTTTCTATCCCAATTGGGTTAGGGTAAGGTTTGTATCTATCCTTCTCCCAGACCCTACTGAAAAGTAGGAATATACTGGGTAAGATTGTTGTTGTTGATCTATCTTTTCTGTAATTGATTGACCTCTAAGAAGACTTACATATGTTCTTTTGCATTTACCAGATCCTAAGAATATTTTCTTTGCAAACCTACTTTGTATTTGTAGTTCTGTGATACGCAAATTTTATAAATTTTGAAATTTCTTTTAAAATTTTTTTGTCGTTCCCGAGTTTATTACAGGAAAGAAAATAAAGTAAAAGAAAAAAAAAGAGAGGAAATGAAAGAAATGAAAGGATCATTTCCTTCCATTTCCTTCCCTTTCCCTCATTAAATGAAACTCGGGAATACAAAATTTGTTATTTTCCTTTCTCTTCCTTTGTTAAATAAAACTCGGAAACACAAAGATGTTTCTCCATTCTTCCAATTATTTTCTTTTTACTCTTTAACGCTCAGTTTCCGAGTTTATTATAGGAGAGAAAAGAAAGGAAAAGAAAGGAAAAGAAATGAGAGGAAATGAAAAGAAAAGAAGAGAAGTCTTTCCTTCCATTTCCTTCCAAATCGGAAGGAAAGAAAAACTAAAAATTTTGGCTTAGTTTTCCTTCCATTTCTCTCCCTTTCTCTCCTTAAATGAAACTCGAGAACACAACATTTGTTATTTTCCCTTCCTTCGTTAAATGAAACTCGGGAACACAAACAAGTTTCTCCTTTCCTTCCAATTCTCTTCTTTTCTCTCCTTAAGTAAACTCGGTAACAGAGCGTAAATGAACTCGGGAACAGAGCGATGTACGGTTTTTGAACGTTTCTTGTATTTGGAAATTGGAACCATTTTTTTGTATTATTCGAATGTTATTTTCTTATAGGGCTGCAGATTAAAGATTCATTTAACCATAAATGAAGATCTTAGGGCGATAAGAATGCGGAGAACATATTTTTAGTGTCACATGTATTCGGTGCAAAAGTAGTTTAATTAAGGGTACAAACTTAGCTCCCCAACTTGAAAGTATCTCTCAAATGGTGCTTACATTTGAAATATATTATGTTATATGAAAAATCGAGAAACTCATTTCTATGCGGTTATTGGATTAGATCCATCTGCGACAAGTATATTGTATTTTGTATAATGTTGAGATGAGTTGAAAATCAAATTAAAACAACATGTGTCTATGTAATTACTTCGTTTTTTTTTAATTGACCCATTTATGGCAGTAAGGTTGATTGAAACAGTTTTTATGTATAGTATTTTTGGTAGATTAATTAACAATGCAAACAATTCAAAATTGCTGCAAATTTCTTATGTGAATCCATAAAAATTTCAGTTTGCGTTCTTTGATAAACTCATGTGTAATGAATTCTCAGGCCCTTCTTCATCTTTATTTTATACGATCCTAAAATTCTTGGAAATATGGGATTGTGGGTAACTTTCAAGATACACAACTGTTTGATAAAATGCATGTGCAAATAGTGTTATCTTCAAAGATCAACTTTTGGCTTTTATTTAGCAGGTAAATTGTATTTATATATATTATATTAAGTAGTTTTATACCCTTCCGGTAGCAGGGTAGAAAGATAACTGCTTGCATGGATTAATATGTCAATCCAATTGAAACATACATATAATTATATTGATGTTTGAAATTTGGTACATGCTTATAAATCATCAAATATAAATCCCGAAAGCGGCAAGTGTAGTGCCACCAACAACAGCAGGAGGCCAGGAGAATTCGTAGTTGACATCCGTTAGGGCAACAACCCTCCACAGGCACGATAACGATCAAGGTGGTGTTTGTTTTTAAGAGGTAAAATGTCTGCGGTCTGCGGACCACATCTGCAAACCTCTTTTGCAGAAGAGGTGGACCAAACATCTGCAAGAAGAGTTTAATTATGAGGGTGTTTGTTTTTAAAAACCTCTTAAAAAAAATGTCTTCCCAACCCACCGTCCCCAACCCCACTGCGGTCTTCAATCCCCATCGACCACCGAAGATCCCACCTACCGCCGCACCTCTGATCGCCCCCCTTCACCTACTGTTGAGCCACCACCATCCACCATCGACCACCAAAGATCCCACCTACCACCGCGACAGTGGAGATCAAACGAGGAGGAGGACACCGCGATCGAACCAAACCCACCGAACTGGTCACCGTCGAAATCGAAGACCTACCCCTGTTCGCCGCTCATCTCCGATCGTCCCCCTCCACCTAGGGTTCGTCGCATCACATCTCCGATCGAAATCGAAGACCCCTGTGGTAGCATCACATCTCCGATCGAACACATCACCTAGGGTTCGTGTCTGGGGTTGAGGCCGGCTGTGAGAGGGCAGTGGAGGGCGGCGGCAGTGGAGATCGTGGCTGAGAAGGGGACGATGGCTGGGTAATGAAACGAGAAGAGGTTTGAAGAGGTTTGGAAGATGATGGTCCATGTCTTCTCCAAGAAGAGGTCTCGCAGACGTTTTTTAATGAAACGTCTGCGAGAAAACAAACACCCTACATCTTTCCTTGGTCTGCGAGGTGCAGACATAAGAGGTTTCGCAGACGTTTTTTCAAAAAACAAACAGCCCCCAAATTATCCTTTGATTATCTTCTTTGAAAGAACCAAATAACTATTTTCCTGATCCTATCAAATATTACTCGGTTATGTAGATGGCTCATGTTTTTCTACTGAGAAACCCTAAATTAATGCAGGCGAAAAAATTTCCTCCAATCCGGCCGGCCGGTCGGCCTGCACTTCCTAGTTTGAATCTAATCAACGAGGCTTCCTCTCCTAGTTTTCTCTCTGACCGAAGAGGTTGTCTTCAAGGTCCTTGGGTTAATTTCAGCTCATCAAATCAGTCGAATGGGTTTAACATCCTTTGTGACTAAATTTGCCAAACCACCAACTGAAGGTACGTTATTTGTCTAAGCATATATGGACGCAAAGTCAATTAGGCCACATGTGGTTTCTATGTGATCTTGGTCCCTTGTAAGAGACGTTTTCTACTACTATTATTGCCGTTAAACAACCACCACCCGTTTATCATAAAAATGTCATCCCAACCAGAGAATCATAAATGTTTTTAAAAATCAGTACAAGTCCAATATGAATCTTTCTACACAAGAGGCTAGAAGCAAACTCAACCTATGGCAGAGTCAACTCGCTCACCGTCGCCAAACTCACCATCAACTCCGTCGTCCAACGCAACCCAAACCACCAGATCATGGCGTTTGGGCCTATTTCTTTCCGCCGTGGTCACAGTCCTGATAGCGTTACTTTTGATCCAGATCGACACCTTTGATGCGGCTCCGTTTGCCGCCGATGAGTTAGCTAAGAAACCCATTTACGTAGCACCTCTGAACAACCCACGGTTGCTTCATGGTTCTGAAAACATCGGGGAGGGCCAGCTGTTGGGACCCGAAGACATCTTGTATGACCCCAAGTTAGGGGTTATTTACACGAGCTGTTCTGATGGGTGGATTAAACGGGTCACTTTGAATGACTCGATGGTGGAGGACTGGGTTAACACCGGCGGTCGTCCTCTTGGACTCGCTCTTGGGTACTCCGGGGAACTTTACGTCGCGGATGGTTTGAGGGTTTGTTATATATTTTTATTTAAAAGTTTTTGAAATTAACATCTGTTTGGGGTTGATATTAAAAAAAAAACTTTGTTAAAAAAAATGTCATAAAAGTTTTGATCCTTAATTTAATATACATCATACACACACATATACATATGAATGAATTTTATAATATGAAAACTCAATCTTGTACAGAAAATCGATAAATTCTATCTAGGCCCTTTATTTAGAATTTTAAAAATAAATTTGTGATCCAAGTTCAAGCATATTAAATTTTATTTAAAACCCATTTTTTTATATAACTTTAATATGAATCACATTTTTATTTTAAAGATTTAAAATGTAGGACCTATATAAGATTTAAGAGATTTTCTCTCTAAAATTAAGTTTTTACAAAACAATTTATATCTATATCGTATATATACTCCTATATAATATAAGTAAAGTTAAAAAGCCGCATGATGTACGTTATAGAATATAGATACACCCATGATTGGTTTAATGAACATCGTTTTAGATCTAACACATTATAGAATTGATGTTTGTATAACATTTAAAATACAATTTATATAATATGCAAACAGGGCAGACTCAAGTTTTTTGGTAAAAAGACTACTTAGTAAAAAGATTACTTAGTCTTAAATTATAAGTTAAACTTGTGGTCCAATATTTTTCTTGTTCTTAGGGACTTCTTAAGATAACAAAAGATGGTGAGATAGAAGCATTGACAGACGAGGCAGAGGGCCTAAAATTTGGAACGACTAATGCGGTAACAGTCGCGAAAACCGGTGTATTGTACTTCACCGACGCGTCATGGAAATATGACTTGAACAATTATGCATTTGACCTATTGGAAGGTCGGCCATATGGCAGACTCATGAGTTATGATCCAGCCACTGGGCAGACCAAAGTCATTGCTCGTGATCTTTACTATGCCAATGGTGTTGAAATGTCCCTGAATCAAGATTTTGTTATAGTCTGTGAAACAGCAATGTAAATTTAGTAACTTATTTTTTGAGGCGACAATTTCAACCCATGTTATATGAGCATGGGTTGATTTGTTGATTTGGGTAAGATTTTACAAATAACCAATGTTTTCAAACCCGGACTGGACCGTCCGGTCAGACCAGGATTCGCCGATTCGGTACCAAAGCCGGGCCGGTTATGTGCTCCGAACCGTTTTTGAAAGGAACCGGGCGGTCGAACTGGTTTTTTAACAATATTTAATATTTTTTAGATATATTATATAATATTTATGACGTTATCTGGTTCTTAAATCCAATCCGGTCGGTCAGACTGCCAACTAGTATAGAGACCGATTCAACGTTCAGTCCGGTTTTAAAAACATTGTAAATAACAGGTCAAATGAGTGAAATGAGGACTTATGTTTTTGACATTATAATTTATATTTTCTTAGTTCGTGAATTAAATCATATATAAAATATAAAAAACTTGGGAAAAAAAATTGATGGATCATTAAACTCTTACGCAAGTGTTTTGATATGCATTATTTGCAAAAATCGTTTTGATCTGGACTCAATCAGCCCGTCTAGTTTGTCACCTCTAGTCATTTCATTTTGTGTACGCAAAGACCTCGAAAACTTGTGACATTTTGGTGACGGAATTTTGCAGGATGAGGTGTAGGAGATACTACATAGGAGGCGAAAGAGAGGGTTCGATGGATGTATTTATTGATAGATTGCCCGGTATGCCTGACAACATTCATTACGATGGCGAGGGACACTATTGGATTGGGATTGTCGTGGTAGGTCATTTTTTGCACAAATTAAAATTAGTTAATTTATATTAGACTAATGATAGAACTAAATATGAGTTTTACTAAACTACCTACCAGACTAGTTTTTTGTGACGTTTTTAACTAGACTCGTTTATTTACTAAAATTCAAACTGGCCATGTGAGTTGTGTAGACGGCTTAAAACGGATTTTTGTATACTTGTAATAAATATGAGTTTTACTAAACTACCTACCAGCCTAGTTTTTTGTGACGTTTTTTTAACGAGATTCGTTTATTTATTAAAATTCAAAGTGGCCATGTGAGTTGGGTAGACGGCTTAAAGCGAATTTTTGTATAGTTTGTGATCGGGTTGACCACACACACTTTTTGTCAAAATCTTTATAAACAGTTAATATATTAATTATGCTTTCAAAAACTGCATCACTTTTTGTAACTATCGAAATAATTGAATACAATGGTTTAAGTTGTGTTATATGGATTATTGTGTATAAAATTTCGTGTTTGCCCAAATCAAACCAATCTATTATGTATAAATGAATAACACGTTGAAAGTTGAAACTATTCACTAGACCTAACAATCTTGACCCAAAGCAAGATAAATGGGTTGATTTGAATGAACAATTAGTGTATTTTGGGTTGAAATAAATAACATTATAACATAGAACAGGTTGAGATGGGCAATACATTAACACGACACGAGTCAAAATAAGTAACCTAAAAGCTACAAGAATATAATAAATTTAAACGGGTAAAAATTATCAATAATATATTTGTTGATAAACTCACTAAAGGTATACAAATTAACTATTTGTTTACCTACAACTCATTTTAACTTAAACTAAATTGGTATTTTTAAAAACAACTCATTCAAACCCAAACTGATTTTACTTAAACTCATTCTGACCGAACCTGCTATGACCTGTTAGCAGAGCCAGTCCCGAGAATCAAAAAAAGTTTTGGGGCTTGGGGCAAGAAAAAAAATGGGCCCTTTTAGGGCCGGTCCTAAGAATTAAGGTGTCCAGAACCAAACCGTATTTATAACTGAAAAAACCTGAACCAAATTCGGTTTGGTTCCTAACTGTATTCAAATTCTGAGTTCGGTTTTCGATTCGGTTCCTAACCGTATCTGAATTTCTGTTTTTTGGTTCAGTTGTTGTTACAATTTTTTTTTTGAATTCGGTTTGTTTGATTAACCGATTAAACCAAAGTTTATTATCTTATTAATAATATATAAGGTTGAATTCGGTTTATTCATTTTTAACTAGTTTATTCGACTTAAATCAGTTTATTCAGATGTTTATTCAATTTTTAACCGGCTTATTTGGTTTTTAATCGGCTTATTCGGTTTGCTCATTTTTAACTGAAACCAAAATGAACCACTTCTTAAATCCGGTTTGGTTATTGGATAGAGAAAGAAATTGAAAACGTATTAAACTACACCGAATAAACAATTAACTGAACTGATAAGCGCATCTAGTTTAAAGAGAATGAAAGTAACTTCTTATACTATAAAAAAATTATTTTTTGTACCCCTTTAAATCATATGCTTTTAAATGGTTATTTATATATTGTTTATACAATTTTTTTTATATAATATATAAAAAAATTAAAATTTTGGGCCCCTTAAAATGTCGGACCCGGGGCGGTCGCCCACCTCGCCCCTCGTAAGGGCCGGCCTTGCCTGTTAGGCAACCCGACCCAACACGCATATTTTGAAATGATTACTATTCGCTACTTGTAACACTTCTTTTCTTCTTCTTAATTTATAGATGGTTAAAGTTAAGTCAATTTGGGCTGTTGCTAGTTGCTTGCTAGCTACTTCCTGCAGTTGCTTAATAAAATTTGCAGTTTAAAAAAATAATAAATAATATGTTAATTATGATTTCAAGAACCATGAATGTATATTTAGATGGTTTAATTTTATATGTTTTTGGTAGGAGCATACGTACGGATGGGATGTAGCACGCAGATATCCATACATCCGTAAGGTTCTTGCGTTTTTGGAGAAGTACTTGAACTTGAAAACACCATCCGCAGATAAAAACTCAGGGTTGGTGGTCGTGGATTTGGATGGGAATCTGGTCGCTCGATACTACGACCATAAACTCAAAGTTGTTACTGGAGGGATGAAGATCAATGAACACTTGTATTTTTCAAGTCTGTTCGAGTCCAACATTTTTCGTCTCAATCTCACTAAATATCCAGCTACACCCTCCTCTTAGGAGTTGGGTTTACGTTGTTATTATAAAACAATAATCAAATATAAATAATAATGATACTCTCGTTATTAGTGGAAAATAATCTAATACTACCGGTTACAAGATTAAAATAAAAAAATATATATATTATGAGTTTATATACCAAACTTGTTTTCATCCATTTATTTGTTGGGAGCTCTAAGTATCTTTTTTGACTAGAACATGCTCTGTGTTGAGTCTTCAATTAAGACATTTGACGATGTTTTCAATCCAGTGTGTCTTCCGCTTATTCTTCACGGCAACTTGAATTAAATGTGTTGATGATTGTGGTTGAGGCACGTATTCAATACGTTTCTCTTAAAACAGATTCCGTGCATCTTCTCAAGACGAACACGTCTGTCTCCCAGGGTATGACAACCGAAACAAGTTGTGTACTATCGGGATTAACCTATCACCTGAAAAAAATATCTTAAACAATAGCTTGAAAAGTCGTGAAAGCTAGAAATTCTTCAAAGTATGTGGTAGATTGCATATATTATTCTTGAAATCATCAAGTAGACAACCAAACAAAACACCACTTGTCTTGTACAAGATTGTGACTCTAAAAGTCTTGAATTAATACATCTAATCAATACATGTAACTTGGAAAGTGTTGAGTAATTTGAAAAGTCTTGAGTAATATGGAGAATCTTGATTTTAATTCAAATTAAATTATATAACCGGACCGGACAGAACCAGTGTTGTCAGAACCGGACAGAACCGGCCAGCCGGACTGGTTGGACCAGAAACCGTGAAGTCGATCAGTCCAAAAACAACATGCGAACCGCCCTCAAGTGAACTGGCCGGTTGAGTCGGTTCATCGGTCAGACAGGGAACCGGTTCACTGGTTGGACCGGATTTCAATTTTTTTATTTTTTTTATTTTTTAACTAAAATCAAAATAATTAAAAATTAAAATCAAACGATGTATTTGTTTAACATGATTATGTGTGTTTGAATATTAATTATGTTTGTTTAAATGTGTTTATAATTCTATAATTTTTTTTGGAATTTTTTATATATTTATTATGTTATGGGGTTCTTGAATCCGGTTCAACCGGTCCGACCAGTAACCAGTAAGGCGTCCGGTTCGACGCCCGGTTCGGTTATGAAAACATTGCAAATAACTCAAATTTCCAACAATCCCCTACATGAATAAAAATCAACTTGTATGCTCAAGTGTCAAGATACAATTTCAACGGTTAAGTATTGCATGAGAAGTAAGTGTTTCCTTTGAACTTTCCTTTGTGATGTATACTTGATCTTCTAGCGGTTAGTAGACACGATGTCTTTGAAATAAACCTCTTTTTTACGTAGACGTTATTACGCTTCACACAATACACTTCCTGTTCTAGTTAACCCCTCATTGTCGTGTCCGTTATAGTCATGAAACACTATCCTGGTTCTATGAGAGCTATAGGAATTATGCCCCACAATTCCATTCAAAGTGACCATACTTCTCTCTAACATAGGTGATTCTTCCACAAATCATTAAAAACATTTTTGGTTGCCATAATTTAACCACATATTATGCTTAGCCCCACACAAGAATGTCACTTTTTGTTATAAGAATGGACTAAGATGTATTTAAACACTCTTTCATAGTTTAGGAGGATATATATATATAGGGTAAGGTTCCCCTAAAAAATCTATTTTGTCTAAAAAGACTAAGAAGGATTTTCAAAAACTCGAAAACCGACTCAAACAAATCACGATTGAATTCATTTTTGCATCATTGGAACCGGCTTGTCGAACCCTAAAACCCAAACCTTAAATCATAAACAATAAACCTAAATACTAAAACCAAAACTTTAAAAACAAATGTTTAACATAAAGATAAAACTTAAAAGCTAAAAATCAAGTTCTAAAACCAAAAATCTAAATCTAGTTGTTAAAACGAAAACTTAAAAGCTAATATCGTAGGGTTCGATAAGACGGTTCCAATGCCATCGAAATGAGTTCTATCGGAGTTCATTTGGGTCGGTTTTGGAGATTTTAAATATCCTTCTTAGGCAAAATATACTTTTTATTTGATCTTTCCCTTATATATATATATATATATTAGCGTATACATCAATTGTACGACTATGCCTCCACAGCAATGTTTTGAAAACCGGACCGGACCGGCCGGTCGGACCGGTCGAACCGGGAACCGGTGGTCGGACCGGTCCGGTTAGGGGTACTGGGCCGTTTTTGGGAGAACCGGCCGGTCGAACCGGCGAACCGGCGGTCGGACCGGTGGTTGAACCGTTTTTTTAATATTTTTTGATTATATATATATATTTATAAAATGTATATAAAATCATCCGGTTCTTAAATCCGGTTCGACTGGTCCGACCTCTGACCAGTAAGGAGATCGGTTCGACGTCCGGTTCGATTATGAAAACATTGCTCCACAGTGACCACCTACATATATGAGTTAGTTGTCCTATTGAACCTAAATCTTGGGATCTCCAATCAAATAAGTTATGTTTCCCTCATATATCTTTTTACATGAGCTTTAGTCACATTCCTTAACTTAATCACTCACTAACCCTCACGTTATTGGATCCAAAACATTATCATTTTCTTCACCAAATCAACAATGATAATTTATAACTTAGATAAGTTGTTAAAGCGTGTTCTTGACTCACAAGTCATACTAGCCCTTTTATCAATTTATAAGAATATAAACAGTGATCTTAACTTGGATCTATTTATATTACTATATCTTTAGAATGATTTGAAACTCAATTCAAGGCTAAACGCGTTTTCACCATGCCTTTGGTAAGCTCTTTCAAATATCTAACTTAAATTTGAATTCAATCAACTTAATTGACTCCGTATAACCATCGTGTACCCCACTTGGTCATGAATTTGCAATATTTATTTGGATTACTAAAATCTTTATCACAAAATCTTTCACATACTTATATTAAGTGCAAGAAACCCTCACATTTAAGTCTTATTAGATAACCATTTTCCAATTATCAAGATGGTGTTGTGAAAAGTTCTCCTTTTTCACAAGAGGTTGAGAAACTTATCAAATACTATCTCTTACGAACTCTAGAGGGTTGTTTCGTAAATGGCACATTCCCTCCCACATTGCTTCCACTTTGATTAAGTTTGAGCAATTTCTCTTTTTATGACTTTGACACCTGTGATAAGATATCAAACATATATATTTCTTTTTGTTATTGAGTTTATCCATACATATTACTCCATGAGTTCTTCTCATATGAACCTAATAGAATTATCATCTATTTAAGTGATACTCTAAAGTTATCATTTTTTTGTAAATGAAGTTACGTTCATAAAACTAAAAACCTGCAACTCATTCTTATTTCATCACGTATATTAAATGTTTAAAGTTAATTTAATTTCCACAGAGCATCTGAATTAACATGTATTAGTCTAGCATGCTTTAAACTAAAATATTAACATGTGAATAAAAGATGCATCACTATGATCGTTTATAGCTCCAAGAGACAACACATTATCTCCTACAAACATTCATATCTTAGTTTAGACAAGAATGATAAGATTTTTAAACGCTTAGTTTACAAAAAATTATAATGATATTTAACTTCATCCATTATATAAGATCATAAATCATTTGTCTTTAATCTTCAAGGCTTCACCATTTACTCATAAAGACTTAAATATAAGCCTTAGATCGAGTCACTTTGGTGGAGACATTCAGCACCAACAAAATAAATGGTATTTGTATAAAAACACTAAAGTCTTGAGATATAGTCAACTAGATTGACGCTAAACAACATGGCACTCACATTTGTTTAAGTGATTTAAACATTTCTATTGTTGTTTCAATGAACCTCATGTATTAGGATGCTCTCTCAAATTAAAGGATAAATCCTCCACATAGTTTCAAAAACATTAATGGTTGTAGCAAAACATGGCACTCACATTTGTTTAAAGTGATTTACACATAGTTTCAATGAACCTCATGTATTAGGATGCTCTCTCAAATTGTGATTTACAAGACCATCACTATTATAAGTATCCTTTAATAAATGTGCAAAATTTATTAAGAATATTTACAATAATAATATATTTGTCTTTGTTATGTTATAATAATCAAAACACACTTATGAATGTCCATGTTGACGCTATCAACATATATTAGACGACATCCTTCGTTCTTGTGTATTTCGTTTTAATACACTCACCATATTACATTGATGTTTGATATACGACTTGCAACATAAGTCAAGATCACAACCCGCTCATTGTGTTCGTGCAAGTCATCACTTGTAATTTCCGTTTAAATATGTATCTTTATTAAACTAGAAAATTTTAAATTCTCCAAAATTTAAATATTATTTACTATTTATCGTTTTATTATCTCTGGATCAACTTGTTTATTTAAAAAAAATAAACTTAAGCCATAGTTGAACATTTATAATAAAATATAATACACAACATATTTTAAACGAGTACAAGAATGATTGCTAAACAACAGATCTTAAAGTGTTTTTTATTCAACACTTTCAACGTCTACCGAAATCATCACAAATAACCTTGTCACGTGTCGTTTTGAGGTCCTCCCTCAATAAAACGTATGCACTATATATAACATGTTATTCATTTTATTTAGAAACATTAATCTTTGACAAACACAAAGTTTTCTAAAGAATAACTGCTCGTAAGTAGTTTGAACAATCGAAACTATGTTCATAACACCGGTTCAAGCCGTGATATTTTTCGTATGATTATCGAACCATTGCAAAGACCCATGTTTTATTCATTTAAAACACATTTTCAAGTTTGTACCAGTTTTAATTTTTAAACTATATTTATTTATGTTTCTCAAGTCCATAAATTGTGATATAGTTTTATAAAAGATTATCTAACTAGCTTGTTAGAAAATAAAACGATTGCCAAATCGTCCAACTATCCAACTGATTCTAATAGCTCATTAGAATTTTTGAACCTTTATCAAACGTCCAAATTTTTGGTTTATATGATGACTTCATTTTTAACACACTCATTATAAGTATATGATTACAAAAATCATTTTAAAGCTTATTGATTCATACAAAATAAATCGATTATAATATGTTTATGAGAAATGACTATCACCAAAGTCGTTTTAAGCTTATAAGTTTATGCAAAATATTTCGGCACTAACATTTTTCTTAGAAATAAACAATTACCAGAACTATGGTAAAGCCATTTGGTTTATACAAAATAAACCGGTTCTAAACTTGTTAGAAAATAAACGATTACACAAATCTTTTCTAAAGCCTTTCAATTTATAAAATAATTCGGTTCTAACATGTTTGTTAAAAATAATTGATTACCCGAACCGTTAAAAAACCCTTTTTATATAAAATAAATTGGTTTTAACACACTTTGTTTAAAAAAAATAAACGATAACTAAAATCGTTATAAAGCTTATTATGTTCATACCAAATAAACTAATTCTAACGCACTTGTTAGAAATTAAACGATTACCAAAATCGTTATAAAGCTTATTATATATGTTTATACCAAATAAACTAATGCTAACATACTTGTTAAAAAATAAACGATTACCAAAATTATTATAAAACTTATTAGTTTGCAAAGTAATCTTTTATAACATGCTCGTTATAAAGTAAATAAAATGTTATACAAACACTCTCTATTCTCACATGTTTATTAGAAATATAAATGCATGAGAACTTTCTCAAACAAATGTTTTCTAATGTGTTTGTTAGAATATTTATTTATTTTTTAATCAGCATTATAAGTTTTAACATGCTCAGTATAATATAAATTAAATGTTGATAACCGGTTATATGATTTTCGAAAACCACCTAGTTTCTAACATACCTGTTAGAAAACTAAAATCATTCAAACCAATATTATTTACAAAAAATAATAATTACATCTACCATACTCGATAGAAAATGTAAAGGTTTCGTAATCAATACATGTAATTTGAAAAGTCTTGATTTTAATTCAAATTAAATTTGATAATTAATCAAATAACTCAAATTTCCAACTCTAGCTTCACAAAATCATAAAATTAGTGCTAGTTTATTATTATTATTATAAAAATGTGATGCAATGTTATTAATTAATTATACAAGATTTTTATCTTTAATATGTTGCGCAGGATTTTTATAATTATGTAACTGAAATGCTTGTCTATTAATTCTTAGTTGTTGTCAAATGCATTATAACCTAGTAGCTTCGTGGTGGTGTCACAAGGCTGAGGAACCATAAGATTTTGGGTTAGAATCATATAAAATAGTTTTCTTAAAGTATTAAGTTTAGTTCTGAACTTGTGACATGGTATTGTATATAATAGGGTGATATTGTTGCTGACATGATGATACTCTAGTAATTCGTCAATATATGATCCAAATCGGTTTTTTTTTTTTAAAATGTTTGTATTTCTTTGAAAGCGCTAAATCACGCTTTTTCTTTTCATTATCGTGATTTCAGCGATCATGTTAATACCGTGCGTTAAATGAAAGCTCCATGTCTAACTTTATATTATCTAAAATTTGGTGTTTGCTAATGCGTGCCCTCTCAAAATGTACATGATTTTGCTTGTAAATTTAATGTCAAAATCAAATTATTATTAAATCAATTTATATATATTATTCTTCTATTATTATTGGATGATATAGTGATACTCTTATTATATATTAAATGAAATTATATTGTATTATATTTAGATAAACTGCTAACGATACTTAAAAATACAAGCGGTTAAGGTTGTTGTAAACGAAAGGGACATCCGATCATTTTATCCTAGCTCGCGGAGCGGCATACCAAAAAAAGGTTTTGTTATAACTTCTAACGTTTTTATTAATGGAAAAGTGTTTTTATTAAAGAAACGGTATTAACAATACAACAAAACAACCTTACCCCGTATATTCTCACTTTTCAGTAGGGTCTGAAGGAGGGAAGGATAGATGCAAATCTTATCTCTATCCCAATTGGGATAGAGAGGCTTCTCGAAAGAGTCCCAACTCAAATTTATCGTTTGAAGTTGATCATCCCAATGATTTTAACGTTATTTTCACAAAATAATTAAAATAAAGTTAAAATTGTGCACCTTTACTTTTGCCCCTTAAGGACCCACACATATATACATTATATGAGTGCACCGCAAATGGGACGTAAGGAACAATATTAACAATAAGTCCACCAAAAAGGAAAAAAATACTCGGTTTTTTGACACAAATTGGATAGAGACGGTTTTTTATGCCGGTTAATGAACCAGTCAAACCATGATATAGATCTGGTTTTCTGTTACAAATGAGTAAGCCGGTTATAAATCTGTTTTTCAAACAGGTTAATGTAACAACCGGTTTTCAATAATGAAACGTATTTGAAATAATCGTTAATTGAACGATTGGGATTATTGTAATTTGAAAATATGCGAGAAATCATGAACATGGGAGAAAACCATGCGCGAAACGGAGTTACGGATTGCCCCGAAATCGCGAAACGAAGAAAATTACAAAGGTATTGGGTTTTGGGACTCGTCGCGGTACGCGAAGGTGGTTTTGAGTTTCGTTCGCGGTACACGAAGAACCCAAAATATCTGAGGACTCCAGATTTCTTCGCGGCACGCGAAGCATTCTTTTGCCCCGCTTCGCGGTACGTGACGAATGTGGCGGTTTGGCAGATCGATATTCTTATCAGATTTTATCAGAATTTTATTTATTTTTCTTCTCTCGACTTCAAACACACCCAGGGACGATCTGATCATCTTTTTATCATCAAACTTCAGTTCTGAAGCTACCAGAACGTCTGGATAGAGCTAGGATTTGATTCTACAACTTCTGATCGTCGTTTTCATCCGAGAACTTCGTTCAAAAGGGTAACGGTTCGATCTCTCCTACTAGTTTGATATTCTGTGGATTAAATTTAGTTTTGAATGTATTACTATGATTATGAGTATTGATTATTGCCTAGTTGATAACTAGGGGTTGTGAGAAACGAAGAACTTGATATTTGGTTAGTGAAATCTTCGTTTTAAAGTCGGGATAATGTCCGATTGTTATGAAACCCATATCATGATGTGATAACTAGTGGGATGGGTAGAATATGATTTTAAATGAAATATATATGGATTATGATCCATGGGTTAAATGATTATTTTGATGAATTGATGTTAAAAATTATTAACAGTTATGATCATAAATGAATTTTGATTAAAAGAAGTGATTGAGATCATAACTAATATAATGAACATCAATTATTTGATGAAATGTCTAAGGAAGGCATGTGATATGATTAATTGACTAATACCTACTAAATATAGTAAGATAAAGTCAATTATGTGAGAATTGACTTTGAGGAAGTCAAATCAGTTAAGTGCATTAAACTTGATTGTATGTGTTATATGTATTGAATATAGTTGTATATGTGTGAATATGCAACTAGGTGTTGGTGGTGAAAGTCAAGTGACGATTCACAGAAGTGGAAAGAAGGTTGTAGGAAATGAACAACCGTATGAACCATGTAAGTTACCCAACTTACTGTAACATTACATATAAGTAGTAAAAAGAGACTACTTGATTGTGATGTATATATATTGATTGATTTGAATGAATATGCATAACTAGATTGGAACTAATTGAGTTAATAGACTCTAATGTATATATGTTAAGTTCCAATGTGTTTATGTCACGATTGAATTGATTATGCAACATAGATTGCATAAGAATAGCCGGATGAGCCGGTGTTTGAGTATGATATCACAAATGTGTGAATAGTCAAAAGTGCTGACAAATAGCTATGGTGGAAGTACATGAATGTGAACACCATAGTGTAATTTTGATTAAACTATTGTGATTAATAGTTGATGATTGGTAATATGATATTATTACATTGTGAGAGTCAATTCGAATAAAAATGGCTCAGCTTGAATTTTGATTGTGAAAAATGTATTTTTACATTTTGTTGTTATGACTCCACAATGGTGGATAGCCAGAGGTGATGGCAATTGTCTAGATGGAAGTACCGGTGGGTGAACATCTTAGACTTAATATTTATGACTCCACAATGGTGGATAGCCAGAGGTGCTGGCAATTGTCTAGATGGAAGTACCGGTGGGTGAACATCTTAGACTTAATATTTATGACTCTACAACGGTGGATAGCCAAAGGTGCTGGCAATTGTCTTAGATGAAAGTACCGGTAGGTGAACATCTTAAGACTTAATATATGTATGATACCACAAATGTGTGGATAACCGGGTAATCCGGGAACTAAATTGTTGAAACCACAGGTGTGTGGGTAATTGGTTGAGTCATTATATATATATGTGGTGTTTAATTTAGCCAGAGGTGCTGATGATAGAGTTGAATTAGATAATATAATCATATTTGTGAAAATGTCCCATAAAGGAAAATAAATGCACAATGTGTGTTGTGTGCAAGTTGATGTTGGAATATGATATATTATTATCTAGACGTGATAAACATCCATATGATAGGTATGTGGATGTGTTTTAAAATGAGTTTTGGGAACTTTGGGAGGGGTTACTTACTTAGTTCATATGAACTAATTGTGACCTTATATGTGATGTTACAGGTTAAAGATAGATATGCATTGGACGATCAAATCGGGCACGTTGTGAAGCAGAACCAAACGTTATGTAAATCCTTGGTGGTAATAAACTTAAACACACTAGTTTTATAAATCAAAAATGTAAATGATTGAAATTAAGTGTGTTTAACTTATGAAATGTCAATTTCACGCTTCCGAACATAATTTATGGATAAATTTTAATTGGGACCTAAAAATGGGACACGTGTAATCGTGTGCAAGGTACGGGTGTTACAGTTAACCGGTCAAGTTGAAACAAAAATCAATTAATTGGTGGTTAAGATGTTCTGTTACTAGATCAGTTAAGGTTTTAGAGTTAGAAAAACAGTTATTAATCGAAGCTATTTTTTGCCAGCCCAATTTTGAAATCATTGACTAATAACTGATTCAGTTAAGCCAAAACTGGTTTTTGATCAGTTAACACCCTTTAAGAGCAGCAGCCCTCCACATGCATAATAACAATCAAGTTATCCTCTAATTATCTTCTTTGAAAGAACCAAATGATTATTTTCCTGATCCTATCAAATATTCCACAGTTATGTAGATGGCTCATGTTTTCCTACCGCGAAAACCCTAAATTAATGTAGGTGAAAATAGCTCCTCCAATCCAGCTGGCTGGCCTACACTTCCTAGTTTGAATCTAATCAACGAGGCACCTTCTCCTAATTTCTTCTCTAAAACGAAGAGGTTGTCTTTGAGGTCCTTCGGTTAGTTTCTTCTCATCAAATCAGTCGAATGGGTCCACACCCTAAATTAATGTAGGCGAATAGATTTCCTCCAATCCAACCGACTAACCTCCACTTCCAGTTTGAATCTAATCAACAAGACACCTTCTCCTAATTTCCTCTCTGACCGAAGAGGTTGTCTTTGAGGTCCTTGGGTTAATTTCTGATCATCAAATCAGTCGAATGGGTCCACACCCTTTGTGACTAGATTTGCCAAACTACCAACTAAAGGTACGTTGTTTGTCTGAGCATATATGGAAGCAAATTCAAGACCACATGTGGTTTTTATGTGATCTTGGCCTCTTGTTAGAGACGTTTTCTCCTACTATTCTTGCCATTAAACAACCACCACCCTTTTATGATATGTTATCCCAACTCAAGAATCATAAATGCTTTTAAAATCATTAAAGTACATGGCCATTTTACACCTACTTTTCTTGCTTTTCTTGCCTAGAAAATAAAAAAGAATCGGTATGTTTTTAAAATCAATTTCAATAATTTTTTAAATCAAATAACTATTTTATGATTTATTTTTTTTAATACATCACTAAATAGACTTTTAGTTGGTTATTATTGGTTTATAATTATCTACATAGTACGTGATTGTCCGTGAAAATAATCCTATGGCAAGGTGAGAACCAAGTCTCATTTGCCGCTTGGGCTATTTTCATGTGACACCAGGTGAATGATCGTACTCAGATTTAACTCGTGTACGATTCCAATGGGTGGGGGGGGATGATTTACATATTCCACAGGGTTTCACATATCAGTAAATCTATACCTTCGTTAGGTGGGTCCGGTTAAAATAACATACTGGTACATGAAGACCTTTGACGCTAAAAAAAAAAACATATTACGTGATTATGTGTGCATATATATTATATGTAGGAGATGGGTTCGTGTTTTTATTATAAAACAATAATAAAATATACATAATAACGATACACTCGTTATTCGTAAGAAATAATTTAGTACATTACCGGTTACAAGACTAAAATAAAAGAATATAAATTACTAATTTATATACGAAACATGTTTTGATGCATGTCTTCGTTGGGTACTCCAAATAGCGAGTCTTCAATCAAAAATCTTGACGAGCCGGTCACAAATATTTCAATACGCTTATGTCTTCCACCTATTCTTCATTGACATAGAATAAACATGTTGATGATTATGGTTGAGGCACGTATTCAATACGCTTCCCTTAAAACAGATTTCGTGCCTCTTCTCAAGACGAACGCGTCTGTCTCCCAAGGTACAACAACCGAAACAGTTTGTGTACTGCCAGGATTAACCTAGCACCTGAAAAGAATATCTTAAACAAGCTTGAAGAGTTAAGAAAGTTAGAAATTCTTGTGAGATTGTATGTAGTATTATTTTTCAACACCTTAACAAGACAACATATGTCTTCTATTTATACAACAAGTTGGTGATTCAAGAGTCTTGTCATAAACATATAATCAATATATGTAATTTGAAGAGTCTTGACATAATACATGTAATTTGAAAAGTCTTGATTTAATTTAGTAAAATGAAGAGTTTTGATTTTAATTCAAATTAAATTTGATAATTATTCAAATTTTCCAACATTATATACTCTCAATCCGTCAAAAAAAAAACTTTTTAATCGTTTCACTCTCGCTCAGATTACACAAAGTTGTATCTATACTTTATAATAAAGGAAGATTTTTTTGCTTATGTGTCATCACCACATCAACCCTCCCATTAAAATTGACACGTGTCATTGCCATATTAATTCTTAAATTCAAAGTGCCACTTGTCATTAACATGTTAAATCTTCTTTTAAAATTTTAAAATACATATATTTAATTTCAATAAAAATACAATATAGATCCTATATTTTCGTTTAATGTAACCGTATTTCGCTTGATTCAAAAACCAAATGTGAATTGAAGCCCAACTTGGTAGAATTGTACGAAAATAAGGATTCTCAAGTGCAACAAAACCATACAAACATTAAATTGAAAAACCAAATGATGATGTCAACTCAAAACTTATAATTAAAGAAGGAAAATGAGGGATGTTTTATTTGCTTTTCATTTTCATTGATGTTGGATAAACAACTTAATATTAAAGTGTTTAGCTTATAAATTTATAGATAATTTTTAGTGTTATATCTTTATATGTCTTTTACAATTTTAAATACAAGGATTGCAACACAATAGTAAATAAATTTTTGAATTGTTATTATTTATTTTATAATACTTTTAAAAAAATAATTCTTAATATTTAATTTTACTTTTGCTGGTTGGTCATGAAGTTAATATCATCAAATCAAATATGTATAAAAAGAAAACTTTGGACATTTATAATTTGCAGGTGTAGATATACATTTATAAATTTGTAATTGTTTAATATAATGTATTTTTAGTGTATTATTTTATGTACCAACCCCGTATATCATACGGGTATTTTTTAACCTAGTATACATATATAAGATAAAGTCTATCCACAAAACTAAAAAAAGAAACTTATAAATGAGAATGAGAATACTTTATCTCGATCTTAGTGCTTAATTTATCGTCAAATGTGTTGACTTGACTACAAAAATAGTATATGAATCTTTCTACACAAGAGGCTAGAAGCAAACTCAACCTATGGCAGAGTCAACTCGCTCACCGTCGCCAAACTCACCATCAACTCCGTCGTCCAACGCAACCCAAACCACAAGATCATGGCGTTTGGGCCTATTTCTTTCCGCCATGGTCACAGTCCTGATAGCGTTACTTCTGGTCCAGATCGATACCTTCGATGCGGCTCCATATGCCGCCGATGAGTTAGCTAAGAAACCCATTTACCTAGCACCTCGGAACAACCCACGGTTGCTTCATGGTTCTGAAAACATCGGGGAGGGCCAGCTGTTGGGACCCGAAGACATCGTGTATGACCCCAAGTTAGGGGTTATTTACACGGGCTGTGTTGATGGGTGGATTAAACGGGTCACTTTGAATGACTCGGTGGTGGAGGACTGGGTTAACACCGGTGGTCGTCCTCTTGGACTCGCTCTTGGTTACTCCGGGGAACTTTACGTCGCGGATGGTTTGAAGGTTTGTTATATATTTTTATTTAATTTTTATTAATTTTTATTTTAAAAGAGTTTTTGAAATTAACATCGGTTTGGGGTTTATATTAAAAAAAAAAAAGTTTGTTAAAAAAAAGCTTATTAAAATTGTGTGCATGTGTCTCGTGGCTTATTAAAATTGACGCCCATAATTTAAAATTTTATTCTTGCTTTCTTTATTTTAAAAAAATTTATTTTGATTATGGACGGGGCACCCATAAAATTTACACTACAGGCGGGACGCCTGTATAGAAGTATGGGACGCCCGTAAGAATTTCCCCCCTAATTCTTTACACTACAAGCGGGATGCCCGTATTGAGGTAAGGGACTTCCATAGCTAGGTTCGGGGGCCCGTGGAGTCGGTATGAGACAAGAGGTACACGACGCCTATGAAAAAGATTTTAAAAATTCGTTACAGGCGGGACGCCCGTGACCAGGATTCAAAATTTACGGGCGGCTGAATTTTTTTATGGGCGTGGGCGTCCGTAATGGCCACACGGAGAGACGTGATTGGGCAAAAACACGGGCGGCGCTCG
The DNA here is from genome assembly GCA_009363875.1 of Mikania micrantha. Taxonomy (NCBI): domain Eukaryota; kingdom Viridiplantae; phylum Streptophyta; class Magnoliopsida; order Asterales; family Asteraceae; genus Mikania; species Mikania micrantha. The sequence continues at coordinate 96,938,161 of CM018680.1, forward strand.
TATATTTACGGGCAGCAGCGCCCCTAAATAGGTTGGACATATGAACATTTGGTCAAAAATGGTTATTACGGAAATTTTCCTTTTTTTTTAATGGTTTCCCTAAATATATTAACTTATGTAAAAATATAAAAAAGCGCCACATGCAATGAATTTTAAAGTATGATTCACGAAACACGAGGATTGCTAAAACAGTAGAACACATCTTAATCAATCAAATTTTAATAATGTAAAAGTATAAATTTAGGGTACAGATATTGGTACACCGGTGTATGAATAACACAACTTTTTGTAAGTTTTTAATATTAAAATATATTTTAAAAATATGTAAGAATAATAGTTATTTGAGTATGATGCGATTGATTTGACCTAAGAATGGTGTATAGAAAATGGGGGTGGTGTATGAATATTATGACCCATAATTTATTGATATAATAAATAATATTAGTAATTTAAGAAATGATAATTATAAAAAAAAATTCAAGAACAATATTAGTAGCATAATTATCAAAAATTTATACTCAAATTGAGGAAACAGACAAGCAAAATGTAATATAAATTAAGTGTAAATATTTGAGATTATGATACTATGATTGTTCTTAGCATACAAAACAAAAATTTAGATTATATGATTAGTCAAACTAGTAACTACTACATATATTATGATCGACCAATATCTTATATTGTTCATATTTTTTTCATGTTTGTTTATGTCTTAGAGATTGTTCTCGCAAATTTCGAAAATGGATTATCATATATGATTTTTTGTGCATGTATTTTTCTACATGTAACCGGTCAATTATTTTGTTTTGTTCAAAGTCTTGGTTGGTTTTATATTTTGTAAGGTTTGAAAAAATATTGATTAATAATACAGAACCTTTTGGTGCGTTTATCAAAGTCGGGGTATATAGAAAATCACGGATACTATCCAGGATCACCTATCCTGATATTAGCCGATAGAAACTAGTCTAATTGCTATAGCCTCTTAAAATTAAATAAGGTTTTAAATTCAAATAAGAAGGGATATTTGAAAATAGTTTAGGATTAGAAGTAGATGTAGGATATTGTTGTTCAAAATAAAAAATGAAAAATCTATTCAGATATTGGTTCCTGTTTATAAATATAAATATTTAAAACATGTGTCCATGACCTTCAAGTTTATTGGTGCGTTGAAATTTTGACAAGCATGACCTTCTATTTATTTATTTACTACGTTATTACCCATTGTAATACACGAGATAAATACAAAAAAATATAATAAATAATTATCAATAAAAATTTAAACAATATATGACGATTTTTAATATAAAATAATTATATTATTTTTTAAAGCACTATAGTTTTTTCAAATTTTGTTTTTTTTTAAATTTTTTGTTAATTTTCTTTTTGAAAATTCAATATTTTATAATAATTTGGGTTTTTTTATAAAAAGTGTGTTTTTTAATATTAATATATTTTTCATGTATTAAAAAATCTTTTTTTTCTTAATTCAAAACATGTATTTAATATGAGAGAGATAGAGAAAAGAATTGAGATACTTTATGAACATAACATGTGTTCATATAAACCTTTATTTATTAAAATAGATAAATAATTTTTTTTCTATTTTTCTAATAACAATAAACACGCTCTTATAAATTTATATCACAACTTGTTTTTTTAGTAGAATTTAGAACCAAAACACTTTAATCATCCTATTTCTTCTTGTAAACATGTTGAAACAACAAAGGCCAAAGGGCCCATTAATTAAATGGTAAGGGCCTAAGGGGGTTGGCAGTTGGCACTCCGTCAAAATCGGTGATCTTGACTTGGAAGATTTCTTTTTTGACGTTTTTAAATTATGAGTTACGACAGATAACTATTAGTTATGCCATTATTTTACATTTCTTAAATAAATGGATTTTTATGTTGAAAAGTCAATAATGGGGTAGCTTATAAACTCACTCTGGGTCGGCCTCTTTGTTATGTTCTCGAATCTCGATTTAAAAATATAAATATATATAAGTTTGTATGAGAAATAAACAAATGAGAAATTAGTTTTTCTACGAACGAGGAAATTTTTTCTTGTTTAAATTAGTTTTCTTTATTTAGAAATATTTAATAGACTTGTAAAAACATGTATAAAAAGAATTCTTATAATATTTAGAGTATTTGAATGATCCTTTTCGATCTAATATATTGGCAATAAATTATAATTGTTGAGAATAAAAAATCATTTATATTCACCTATTATATTTTAAGATACATATAATTAATTTTCTTATACATATATACACACACACAGAGGAAGGTTCACGAGAAAACCCTCATTTTGAAGAAAACCAAGAAAACTCATACTAACCAATAATTTTTTTCATAATTTTTTATTTTATGGTTAGAAAATGTTATATAAGAAATTTTTGAAAAAAAATATATAGATCACGAAGTTACGTATATGTAATCACCTAAAACACATTTTTTTTCCTTTTTTACATTTCTTATCCTAAAATAAAATGAAACAAAAAAGAAAAAATGAAAAAAAAAATTGTAATGCTTATGACTAGTTTTCTTAGTTTTCTCCAAAATGATGGTTTTCTTAGTTTTCTCCTAATATATATATATATATATATATAGGGAGACAATCAAATGTTAACCCATTTTATTGCGTTAACCAGATAACTAAATCTAATTACTTTGGGGCTCACAATAAAGTAAATTTAAAGGTGTAGGTTTTTTTTAATTAAGGTAGTGCACACTTATATTAATAAAAAATAAGAAAAAACTACACCTTTATATTTACTTTAATGTGGGCCCCAAAGTAATAAGACGTAGTTATTCGGTTATCGCAATAAGAAAGGGTTAACATTTGAACCATCCCTCTATATAATATATACATACAGGGGAGGGTTCCTAAGAAAACCATCATTTTGGAAAAAAATAATCACAATCATTAACAATTAATTTTTGATTTTATTTTTTCTTTCCTATATCATTTTATTGTAAGATAATAAATGTAAAAAAAATATGTATTTAGGTTATTACATATGTGTAAATTGTATGCAATGCATAATGATTACATATATGTAACTTAATAAGTTACAGACGAAACGTTTTGAGTTACATATACGTAACTTCGTGACATACGTATTTTTTTCAAAAATTCCTTTTCTATTATAACGTTTCTAACCTTATAATAAAAAAGTATGAAAATTTTTTTAAAAAAAATTATTGGTTATTATGAGTTTTCTTGGTTTTTTCTTCAAAATGATAAGTTGTCTAAGAACAAAAAATAGCCATTTATATTTACATTTTAAGAGATATAAAAATAATTTATTTATTTTAATTATAAAATAAAAAATTGTGAATATAAATAATTATTTATTTATCATTTAACATTAGTTCTCAATTGAACATATATATAAAACAAGAGTTCTTATTTGATTTTTAATATAGAGATTAATTCAAATAAGGGTTCTTAATTGAACATTTATAAGTAGTAAAAAACTAAAAATAATCATTTATAATCAAATGATTTAAAATGTATAAAAGTAATTTATTTTTAAATTAATTAAAGATTATTTTTATTCGTTTTAAACTTGTGTCTAGAATTGTTTTCTTTAGTAAAAACTAATATTGTTTCTTAATTGAACATATATCATACAAACATATATGGATTGTATAATATAAAACTCGATATTATAGAGAAAAAAATGTTAAATCCTATCTAGGCCCTCTATTTAGAAATTTAAAAATAATATCTGATCCACATTAAAGCATATTAAATTTTATTCAAAACCCATTTTTATATAACCTTAATATAAATCACATGTTTATTTTTAAAGATTTAAAATGTAGGGCCCAAACAGGGGTTAAAAATTTTCTTTATAAAATTGAATTTTCACGAGATACAATTTCTACACATATCTATATCGTATATATCTTACTTAACTAATAAATAAAGGTTCCTAATGACACTTGACACATTCTTAGAGCACATTGATGTTCTTTTCCCCACATCTCTCTCCTACTAAATATATCATATATTAAATACTAAATATACTTTTAAGTTATAACACATTTTAAAATAAGACCTTTTTAAAACATCAAAAATATTTTATTATTAAAAACACTTTTTAAAAAAACAAATTATTATAAAATATAAAATTTTTAGGAATAGTTTTGTAAAACGAAATATTTAAAGAAACAAACTTAGAAAAACTAATGTTTAAAAAATAATTTAATTATTTAATCTATGAAATTATATGTAATCATATTTTATATTAAAAAATCATTTTATATAGTTTACATTTTTATTGGTAACTATTAATTAATAATATTTTTTTATTTATCTCATGTAATACACGGAATACTAACATAGTACACATGTATATTATAGTTTGAGTGAATAAGTCGCGTGATGTAATGAATATTTTTTTTTGTTCTCAGGGAATCCTTAAGATAACCAAAGATGGTGAAATAGAAGCATTGACAGACCAGGCAGAGGGTCTAAAATTTGGAACCACAGATGCGGTAACAGTCGCGAAAACCGGTGTATTGTACTTCACCGACGCGTCTTGGAAATATGACTTGCCCAATTTTGTATATGACCTATTGGAAGGTCGACCATATGGCAGACTCATGAGTTATGATCCAGCCACTGGTCAGACCAAAGTCATTGCTCGTGATCTTTACTATGCCAATGGTGTTGAAATGTCCCAAGATCAAGATTTTGTTATTTTCTGTGAAACACCAATGTAAGTTTAGTAACTTACACTTAGAGGCGACAATTTCAACCCATCTTATATGATCATGGATTGATTTGGGTAAATATTATAAATAATCAATGTTTTCAAACCCGGACCGGACCGGCGATCAGACCGGGATTCAGTACCAAGGCCGGCCAAAACCGTTTCTGAAGGAACCGGGCGGTCGAACCGGTTTTTTTAAATATTCAATATTTTTTTATATATATTTATATAATATCTATTACGTCATCTAGTTCTTAAATCCGATGCGGTCGGTCAGACTACCGACCAGTATAGAGACCGATTCAACATCCGGTCCGGTTTTAAAAACATTGTAAATAACAGATCAAATGAGGTATGGAGTGGTTATCAATTGTTTTTAATCTTTCAAAATGATTTATTCAAAACTTATGTATTTGACATTATAATATTTATTATCTTAGTTCCTGAATTAAATCATTTATATAAAATATAAAAAACTTGGGAAAAAACATGTTGATGGATCATAAAACTCTTATGCAACTGTTTTGATATGCATTATTTGGAAAAATCGTTTTGACCTGGACTCAATCAGCACATCTAGTTTGTCGCCTCTACTCATTTTATTTTACATATGCAAAGACCTAGTAAACTTGTGACATTTTGGTGACGGAATTTGCAGGATGAGATGTAGGAGATACTACATACGAGGCGAAAGAGAGGGCTCGATAGATGTATTTATTGATAGACTGCCCGGTTTGCCCGACAACATCCGTTATGATGGCGAGGGACACTATTGGATTGGGATTGCCGCGGTAAGTCATATTTTTTCAAACTAAAATAAGTTGATTTATCTTATACTAATGTTACGAAATAAAACATTGCAAGGTATGAAAATTGTTTACGCTGGGTTTATAACAAATACGCGCCCCTACCTACCAGACTAGTCTTTTACAACATGTTTTAACAACGAGACTCGTTTATTACTAGAATTAAAAGTGGGCCATGTGAGTTGGACGGGGTTAAAACAAATTTTTGTGTAGTTTGTGATTGGGTTCACCACATCCAATCTTTCTATAAAGCTAATATGTTAATTATGCTTTCAAAAACAGCATCACTTTCTGTAACAATCTAAATATTTGAACACATTGGTTTAAGATGTGCTGTATGGATTAAGAACAGTTTTAGGGGACTTTTTCAGCATGTTCATTCCATTTGACCCGTTAACTTGTTAGCCACATTATTTATATGACGCGCCATCTTAACTTACTTGACAGGAGCATACACGCGAATGGGATCTTGCACGCAGATATCCGTATGTTCGTAAGGTTTTGGCGTTTTTGGAGAAGTACTTGAAACGACCTTCGGTAGAGAAAAACGCAGGGGCGGTTGTGGTAGATCTGGATGGGAATCTGATTGCTCGATACTACGACGCTGAACTAAAATTTGTTACTACCGCGATAAAGATCAAGGAACATTTGTATCTTGGAAATCTGGTCAAATCCTCCATTATTCGCCTCAACCTTGCTCAATATCCTGCTACTGCATCCTCTTCCACATAATCATAACCGCCTGTTTTTTCCTTTAACTGTTATCTTTCTAGCTCCCATATGAGTGTTTTTTTTTTAAATTGTCATAGTCAATGTTTGGTAGTTGAGTGACATACTGTAAACTCTATGAACAAGGAATATGATGTGTTGAAGAAATAATAAAAAGAAATATAGTAAATTTCTATTATTAATGGTTACAGGTTTTCATGATACAAAAGAAATACATAGTTATTGTTGAAGAAATAACACGGGGTTGCTCGATCGAGCACCGAGGCTACGTAACTTAATTATCTTGTGTTCCACCAAAGACATTACAGTCTATCGATATCTTGGTGGTGGGATAAGTCACAGGAGCCAAATGGTCATGGGTTCAAATCCCACATGGTGCTTTTGTTAAAGTATTTAGTTTCTCCCAGAACTGGTAGCTTTGTGTTGGATATGATCGGATGGTATTGCTGATGACACGATGTTACTCTAGCATCCGTCACTGATTCAAAAATTAGTCATTCAAACAAAATTTAGAGTAAATTGCACTTTTGGTCCTTTAAGTTTACAAAATTTAGAGTAAATGAATGTATTTCATTTCTTCATCTTTTCTTGTCTGCCAAAACATCTTAAGTAATCATTCATTTCAAATCATAAGATAACCAATCAACACAGTGGAATAGTAATGGTTAGTTTCCTTCCCTTGTCCATTATACTCTGTCATCTATTATGTTCTATCAGCAATTCCATTATCTCATACCAAACAGACCCTAAGAAAATTAATCAATTATTAATTAAACCAATGTTTGATCATTCCAATATATTGACCATTTAGCACATAATTTTAAGATTAAACTATAAACTACAATTATCTATAAATATTATTAAGTTCTAATTATAATTACAGGGCTTGAGTAGACGTGTGCATGTGTTATTAGTTACATTGTCACTTATCTTTATTATTGTAACTAGATAAGTTTGGGTTTTTACTTGCTTTATTTTGGAGAGAAATGATGTTAACTATTAAAACTTATGTTGTGTTATTAAATATAAATGGTTACTATCACTTAAGATTGCATTATATTTGTTTTACACAACTATTAACCTAAGTAACATCTAACTTCGTAAAACAGTATAGAGAGAGACTAAAATGAAGAAAAATATTTATCTCTATTTAAAGAGAGACACAAGTTTGGTTTACGAAGACAAAACTTTACATATATTACTATTATAATAAGTAAACATATTTTTTGTCACATGTCAAGTTATTTTACCATTAATGACACATGTCATTTTTTTAAAACATTATTACCACATCTTATTTTTTTTCCTCTCATTCATTCTATGTCATATTAAATGATAATTATAATTATATTCTCTAATTTATCAAATAATTCTAAATATAATGATAATGATATTATATACTTTTTTATATATTATAAATATATAAAAAATAATTTTAATAAATAAAAAATGAAGTATTTTTTAATCAAAAACACACTTAACAAAGTTTACAAAATATAAATTTTTTTCTATAATCAATTTTATTTAAAAATATTGTTTTAAATTTGTATTTTTAGGAAAAAATAAAAGTTTTGTAAAATAAAATTTCTTATAAACAATTTTTTTAAAACAAGTTTCTTATAAAATACATAACATTTCAGTTTCAACCCATGTAACACACGGAATTTAACCTAATGTGTATGTAGTTTTTTATTTATTTCATTTAAGCCATAAATGTTTAAGCAATATATTTATGTTTTGCTTATTGCTAGTTTTTTAATATTATGATTTTGAGCTCTTTATGCTAAACATTTGTGTTTATGCTAATTAATCATTTGTATATGTGTTTTCATTCGGCTTTTGACCTTTATTTTGTAATATAGCATGCTTTTGAACTGTAAATTTATTGTGTTTTCATTCCGGGTTTTTAGTATTTTAATTTTGAAGTTCTTTATTCTCCTTGTTTTATTTGTGTTTTTATCCGGGTTTTTGACGCTTACTTTTATGATGGAATACGTTTTTAGGTTTACGGCAGAGTGACTGCTGCTTTTACGTCATATTATACTTTAGGGATTACAACAGAGTGTTAGTTGATACGACGTGTTTTTTTAATTTGTGTTTTAACATCCACAATCGTCTCATTATTGTTAGAGTACGTGATATTACCGCCACAACATGTGCTTGGTAAAAACTAGTTTATGTTAAAAAAAAATGATTAATTGAAACTCTAGCATTTCTTCGAAAACTAAAAAGGCACCCTCTCATCGTCTCATATTTCAGACTTTACGAGACTTTACGACTTTAGTGACTAGTGTGGCCCAATACTATATATACAAAAGTTCATATTCAATCATTGCATATTAATAAGTAGCTTAATTAATACTTTAATATTACACTAGTTAAATAAAAGAATGTAACGAATAGTTATCAAATTTTAAAAAATAAAGATAATTTTTTAATCTAAAATACGATTAAAATTTCGTATGATTTAATATTTTATGTATTAAGAATATAATATTACTTTTTTAAACACGAAATTTTTATACTGTTTTTAATATAAATATATTTTAATGTATTAAAAAATATTTTTTATTTTAAGAATGTATAAAAAGTATATTAAATATTAGGCGTATTTAATAAGAGATAGAGACGAGAAATCATGGTTGAGATACTCTACAAATATGACATGTGACACCAAAACCTTGATTTATTAGACTGCATATATTTTAATAATTAAATAATGATAATAATAATAATAATAATTAAATAATATTAAATATTAAATATTAAATAACCCAATATTTAATTAATAAAAATTATATAATTAATAATACTAATAGCTAAATATTATTAATAACTAAATAATACTATTTATATTTGAATAATGATAATATTAATTTAAAATACTAATAACTAAATAATATTAATAATTAACAATGAAATAACATTAATAATTATATAATAATAAATTTTAAATAAAAATAAACACTAAATAATAAAAAATTACATAACTAAATATTATTAATATTATTAAATAATACTATTAATTAAATCTTATTAATAAATAAATAATACTGTTTTAATTTAATAACAATATTGGTATAATAATAATAATTAAATATTGAAACTATTTTAAAATAATTTCTTATGATGTGATAGACATGTTTACGACGGCTACAATATAGGGTTTTATGTCAGAGCATCAACTATTATAACATGCTTTTATATCCATAATATGATATATCAAATCATATATGTATTCTGATATCCAAAATTACATAATAATTCTGGTCGAAACGCGAGAGGTATCACACTAGTTTATACCAAAAACAGAAAAAAGAATAAAATAATTCACTAGTGAGTTAGTGAGTGGAGCAGACTTCACCATATTTTAACTTTATGGGCCATCGGTCCCCATTCTCATAATACTCGGCTTCATTCTCCTCACATAATTCAACCCATTATCAATTTTTTTTTATTCTCACACTTGTCTTTACACATCCTTAAAAGGGGCCGACAAAATAAAATGAAAAATGATTATAAGGACTAAGACAATCTTTTGTTGATTCTCAAAAGACTCGCATAAGAATATAATTACTATTTGTTTTCCAACTAGTAAATTTGCCCCGTGATGGGATGTCTTGGGTTCGAGTCTCGCCTTTAGCAAAAAATGTTCTAGGTGAGTTAGGGGGTTCTCTCAGTGTGAGTTTCCTCCTAGATGGTGTGGCGGTTCCTCGATTTGGCACTCGTCAACGCCCAGCTTTAAATGTTTCCGGGGGTTGGTAGCAGTTTGAAGTCGCAACGCGTGGATTGTTGGGTCCTAGCTGTTAAAAAAAAGGATATGTTGAGAAGTGGCAAGGGGAATCGTGGCACACTGCAGGAATGGGGTGGTGTTGCCGTATGTTCACAACGTGACACGTAAGGTCACCGCACCGCACATATATGAGGCAGCCGTAACCATTACAAACACCCTCGACCCTAGTGGTTAATTTTGAAGTTTTTATAAAGTGTTCATAGTTGACTGTAAAGTTATAAGTATTCGGTCCAGATGAGCAGTACTTTACCTTAACATGATAAATTACAAAGAAATTAACTTGAAATGTGTCAAATATTATAAATTTACTGATATTTTTAATAGATAAATAAATATCGATATAAATGAAAAAATATATGTTTAAATATTAAAGTATTTCAAAAAAAATGATATTTTCTTTATTTAATATTATATACATAACATTAATTTAATTCTCGTCTTTCGATATACTTCTGTGAAAAACAATGAAAATCCAACCCATGCATTCGGATTTTTTGGTTTTTATTGTAGGTAAAACCAAACCCAAACTTTCGGTTTCTTAGAAAGCTCAAACCAAACCCGCCGGTTTATATTTGGGTTTAGTTATTTCGGTTTGGACCTTTTAGTTTTTGGGTCGGTTTTTTCGGTTTAATGCTCACCCCTATTAGTTAGTGTTTTCTACCCTCTTACGTACCTAACATATTTTGTTATAGTGTTCATATATAATAATTAGAAGTTAGAACCAGATAGCTCAAGTTTTATATCCATCCACTTTTGAGGCTCATCATCAGCAATCAAGAGACGAGACCCATAATTTGCTGAATAATTAATAATTGGTGGGTGACAAGTGCCATCGTAGGAACAAAAAATCCATGGCTATTATTTGAAAGTTAACATGCTGTGATGTGATAATTACCACTACTAAAAAATTCAAGTCCCACATCGCTTGTTACATAAAAAAAGTTCAAGAAAATTTTTTTCTAAAATTGAAGCTTGCAATTGCTAGTGCCTAGTGATACGAAAAGTTCAGCTTGTCTGAGCTTATAAAAAGAGACCTATTGGTTTTACAATGGAGACTTTTTAACATATATTTTAGGCCATGTGACATCTTAACAAAAAGTTGGTTTTTTTATAATAAGTTAAAAATTGTAGTAAAGTCTAATTCTTTGTTAACTTAACAACAACAGAAGCGACATTTATTATTTGTAACCAATATACCAAGGTTTACTTTATTAAAACAGATTGATTGTCATTGGTTGATTAACTCAAGTCTGGTGGTTAATTGTGAGTAAAAATCGACCTAAATTGACCTATTCCATTAGAACTTTTATCATTTTCATAAAGAACACTTTATTAATTAATAGTTGATGGTCTCTCGTACATATTTAAAAATAAAATAACTTTTATATATTTTATCATTTTTATAAATACAACATAAAATATAGAATTTTATTATATGTTTATTTAAGTATAGTATTGTATAATTTTGTTCAATTTTATAAGTGTTATGTGATCGGATACACTTGTTAACATTCAATTTCAAGATACTATACACTTTAAAGTATACATGTATAAAATTATGTATAACATTCATAGGTGTAAACTTATTGATTATTTGATTTTATTTTTTAGATTCAAAATATGGTTTTAAGTACATGTGTGTAAGATTATGTTTACATGTATAAATCATATATAATGTACACATGTGTAAACAATTTGTTTTTCTACACTTTTAATAATAATATAAATTAAATAAAAAGATTTATATTTAATGAAATAAAAAATTTACAACAAGATTCAATACAAAAAAAAATTAAAATGTCAACTTACCCTTTATCTCTTTCATCAATCTAAATGGTGAACGCCACCATTATGCGTCCCTCACCGACCGGTCTCACGGCCAACATGAGGGACTAGGGAGGTAAATCGCGTGACCCAGGGAAAATTGGGTGGTGCCGAACTTTGAACCCTAGACCTCCATTACATATTCTCACCACCTTACCACTAAGCCACAATCGCAGGGACTCTTTCATTAATGTAGACCATATGGTTTTTCTCAATATATATTAGAAAATATAAAATTTAATATATATATATATATATATCATATATTATTTTTTAATTATTTTAATAAATGATACAAAATAATTTTACAGGTTAATTCTCTAACAAATTTATCAAATAAGACATTATCACGTTTAAATTATGGCAAATATCATCATTTCTCATCAGTATACCAAAGTAATAGTTACTTGGATATATCAAAACTGATTTATAAATTATCCCTTTATTAAACTAATTCTGTGTCAATCCAACATCTTATAAAACATACATTTACAACTTGACTCTACAGTTGTAAATATAATTTTTTTTACGTTAAAGTCAAAAAAGACGGTAAATATTGTTTTTCTTTTTTTTTTTTACGATAAAGTCAAAAAATACGGTAAATGTATATATATATATATATATATATATATTTACGATAAAGTCAAAAAAGACGGTAGGATCCGACGCTGTTACAGTTGTAATTCTTTTTTTTTAATCTGTTTCGAGTCTTGTATTTCTTATCAATTGCAACGATTATCGCAGCGAAGCGTAGGTATATATATATTTTTAATCTGCTTGGAGTCTTGTTTTTTTATAATCATTTGACTTGATTAACGCCGCGAAGCGTGGGTATAAATTCTTTTTTTTAATCTGGTTCGAGTCTTGCATTTATTATCAATTGACTCGATTAATATCGCGAAGCGCGAGTATAATTTTTTTTAAATATGGTTCAAGTCTTGCATGTATTATCAATTGGTCCGATTAAAGCCACGAAGCGCGGGTATAAATGTTTTTTAAATATCTTCGGATCTTTTTATTTGGTGTTTATAGATTCGTTTTCATGTTTCCAATGCTCATTTTTACAACGGTAAACATTTATGTGAGAGCTTTATTATCAATTGGCCCGATTACCGTCGCGAAGCGCGGGTATAACCCTAGTAATACATACATTTTGAAGTTGATGCTACAGTTGTAGTTGTTTTTTTTAAACCAAAGTCAAAATTTTCGGCCTAATTACTTTTTTTTTACCAAAGTCAATTACTATAAAATAATTAAATAATAATAATAACAATAATTAATTAACAAACCCTCAAAACTTTTGCAGACGATGTATAACGATACAGTAGTATTTCCTTCTTCTTTTTTAATCTCATTTTTTTTGTAACGATATCCGAACAGTGGTATTTTTTTTGTAAGGATCCGACGCTGCTACGGTTGTAATTCTTTTTTTTTTAATTTGTTTCGAGTCTTGTATTTATTATCAATTGCAACGATTAATGCCGCGAAGCGTGTGTATATATATATTTTTAATCTGCTTGGAGTCTTGCTTTTATTATCAATTGGCCCGATTAACGCCCCGAAGCGTGGGTATAAATTATTATTTTTTTAATATGGTTCGAGTCTTGCATTTATTATCAATTGGCCGATTAACGCCGCTAAGCACAGGTATAATTTTTTTTGAAATCTGGTTCCAGTCTTGCATTTATTATCAATTGGCCCGATTAAAGCCACGAAGCGCGGGTATAAATGTTTTTTAAATATCTTCGGATTTTTTATATGGTGTTTATAGATTCGTTTTAATGTTTCCAATGCTCATTTTTACAACGGTAAACATTTATGTCAGAACTTTATTATCAATTGGTCCGATTACCGTCACGAAGCGCGGGTATAACCCTAGTTTTTAACATCTATCCTACTTGTACACAGTACAAAATACCCTTCATAATTTAGTATTCTAGTTGTATATTAATAATTATATAAAACAATCATGTATATACTGGCCTTGTAGCATATGATGTAATTTCAATATTTTAAAGGTAATTACAACTATTCAAGAATAAAAAATGTTCACCGGAGATAGCCTAGTGGTAAGAGTATTGAGGCTTCAACATTAAAGTCATGGGTTCTACTCATAGGGGTGACAATTTCTTCACAAGACCACCGACCCGGGTGCTTGAGCCCGCGGTTTACCCGTTTCCCCCGGTTAGTCGGGTATTGGGAGGGGCCCGGGGTTTACCACGTAAGCAGGTTCCCCGGTCATAAAAAAAGAATAAAAACTGTTGTTAACAAATATATAAGACAATAATTTATTTATTTAAAAAGCAAAAGTCAGGTCACCTGTGATTACCATAACAAACATATTACTCTTCCGTTTGAAGAAGAGAGCGCGGTGAACTTACCCACCTACACAGGAGGATACACACAATTAAGAAAAACTCATGTCTCAACCCAAAAATTACATACACGGCATATATCTTTATATTAATAAATAAAAATATTATTAAATACTGGATTTATAAATTTTTAAATCAAAAATATTTTTTAAGATAATAAAAATATATTAATAATAAAAAAATATATTTTTAAAAACAAAATTATTATAAATTATATTCTTGAAAACAATTTTTTAAAACTAAATGTTTAAAAACAAACTTTAAAAAAGTTACTATCTAAGAAATAATAATATTATTTTATTATTTAAAATATTAAGTTATTCAAAAAATTTAACCATATTTTAAATTAAAAAAAAATAGATTTATATTATATAGATTTTAATTGGTGACTAATTATTATTTTTGTATTTAATACATATAATACATGAGATATTAACTTTGTATGTGTAGACATATATTACTTTTGTTTAGATGATGTTTGGTAGCATCTGAATGAGTCTGAATATGAATAGTTCCGATTTAGATCGTTTGTTTCGCAAAAAAAAATCACATCTGAATGGAACCAAATGTTTGAATGATTCAGACGTGAAGGAAAGTGGGGCCTGGGGCTTGGCCGGCCAACCCTTTCGCTCGCTTGATCGTACTGCCGGCCGCACCACAAACGTCGCACGACATCCCCGCACCGCACACCACCTGTCGCTCCTAACCGCGACACCGCAGAGCGCCCGTCGCACAGCACCCCACCGCTCGTTCGAAGTCGCATCACGGTTCTTGATGACGAATGGGTGGCGACGGCTGAATCGAACCGACCAGGCATGCTTACCTTCGAGCCGACCAAGCGTGAGAAATGAGGACAATGGGGATGGGAGACGGGGGTGAGAAGTGAGTGTTTTGCTTACCTTCAAGCCGACTAGGCATGATCGGTAGTTCGCATCACGGGGGGGGGGGGGGGCGACGATGGATGCGGGGACGAAGGCGGAAATGGGCGGAGCCGGGCGTCGACCATTCAAACAGGCGGAGACGGAGACGAGGTGAACGGGTGGGGCTGGGGCTGGGGCGGCTGAGCAACTCTAGGGTTTTGATCAAAAAAGTTTTTTAAATTTTTTATTTTCATTCAGATGTTCAACCAAACAGTCTTAACCGGTTCAGCACTTAATGGTTCCGACTCTTTTAATCATTCAGACATCTTAACCATTTAACATTTAATAATTCAGACCTAACCAAACAACTCTTAAGACTCAAACAAAAAAACTTTTATAAATAAAAAAAAAAAGTAGAGAATAGGCAAACATCAACTTATTCAGAAAACCATATAAAATAAAATATTAAATATGTTGGAAGAAACTTTTTGTTGAAAAAGAATATTACGTCTGTGGTGCAATATTGCATTTGTTAAATTTCATGTCCCTTCGAATGAACCGCTAGAAGCCACATATGATAATGATGTCTTTATATGCACACGTCCCCATTTCAATCATGATGTGCACTGCAACAACTGGTATCAACCGCAAGAACACGAATCTCCACCTCTTCTTACAATCGAATTCATTCAAACCCTAAATTCTTGCTTTCTTCTCATCAATGGCGGCCTGTTTGGGTCCTTTATCCGAAATGCGTTCCATACGGACGTTTCTTGAGGAACTGGATGAACAAAAACAGGTCGTCCGACCCGAAACGACGGATTCAAACCCCAAGTCGGCCGCATCAACCTCCGCCTCGATCATGGTGATGCGGCATAAGGTCGAGAGAATCTTTCCGGTTTATGCAAGGGGTGGATTGTCTCCAAGATCCGATTTGGGTGCCAATTCGGGTTCGGTTGTCGGTGATTCGATTTGGGATGCTGTTAGGTTAGAGGCGAAGGTTGAGGTAATTGCAAATCATCTTAAAAATTGATTGAAATTTTGATTTCGGTGAATTTTGACTCAAAAATTGATTGCAGTTACTGTTTGGTTTTTAGCTTTCTGAAATTTGTAGGTGTTTGATAAACTTTAATTTACAGTTGATTCTGTAGTGGATGATGAATGTATGGTGTGAAAAAAAAATTATATATATATTTTTTCAATTAAATATATGTTTAATTAGGAAGAAAAAAATTAAGGTGGCTTTATCTTTTGGAACAATAATTGTTGGTCTCTCCATGTTATTGGATGATCCATAATATGTACAATTTATTAGAAGATTTTCTTAAAAAGGAAAGTATGTGACAGTCAACTTCATGAATTAGTCTAATTATTAGATATTCCTTGCCTCCTTGGCCCCTTAAGAACCCTACTTTACAATATAAAGCACAAGGACATAATCTTGGAAAAAAAAGGGTTATTCCAATGAATAAACTTAAATTAATAAGATTGATTCTTTATCCAATCTTTTTAACTAAAATGAAGTAAATTTGAGGAAACATCAAACGTATGCATATGTTTACTAAGATTGATTCTTTATCCAATCTTTATGTACTGATTATGAATTATAGTTAGTGGGCCAATAGAAATGAATTGATTGATCAAAGTGATTTGTGTGGAATTATATGCTTAGTGGAGGTGATTTTTGAGATGATAGTTATGTGACGTGCTTTTTGTAAAAAGGTTACAATTTTAGCTGTAATTTGAAGGTTGGCTATTTGGTGTAAAATTTCAGGCAGAGAATGAACCAATTTTAAGCAGCTTCCTATATGCCAGTATACTGTCACATGATTGTTTAGAGCGAGCATTGGGATTTATTATTGCTAATCGGCTCCAAAATAATACTTTATTAGAAACCCAATTAATGGATATATTTTGTGATGTGTTGGTTCAAAACCGTGGCATCAAACGAGCATTACGCATGGATCTACAGGTGATGTCATTTTCATGTGTTTAATGTCTTTTATAGCATTTACTTATTCTTATAATTTGTGTTGGTAGTTAAAATAAAAAGGATATTCAACTGTTCAAGTGATTTCATTCCACAGGCATTCAAAGAACGAGATCCTTCATGTTTGTCTTATTGCTCTGCTCTTTTATACCTAAAGGTATTAAAATTAAGTTTTTCTTACATATAACTTGATCAAGGGCGGGCCTTGGAGCAACTGGTAAGATTGCTGCTTTGTGACCTTGACTCCTTGAGGTCATGGTTCAAGCCGTGGAAATCGCCTCTTTCACAAATGTTTAGGGTAAGGTTGCATGCATCATATAGCCAAGCGATCCGGCCCCTCCCTTTTACATATATTTTAATCATTAAATTCACTTTATAACTATTACCAAGTTTGTTTTTCTTTGCCCTTGGCTTCTAAAACCTTCTTTAATGTAAAGTGATAAACTAAATGACATTTATTTCATGATACTTGTGCAGGGTTACCATTCTTTACAAACACATCGAGTAGCACATGCGTTGTGGAATCAAGGACGCAAGGTGTTGGCTCTTGCACTACAAAGTCGAGTTAGTGAGGTAACATATGGTTTTGTAATTTATCTTATTTATGGGTTTTTTTTTAATTTATATAAATGTGTTTTAGTTGCTTATTTTTAAAAAACTTTTACTCTTGTCTAGGTGTTTGGAGTTGATATACATCCAGGTATTATTTCAAAACTGATTTCCTCAACATAAATGGTAGATATATTATTGGATTTTATCAATAACTATTTCTCTTGTGGGTACACAGCTGCCAAAATCGGGGAGGGAATATTATTGGATCATGGCACAGGCTTGGTTATTGGAGAAACTGCTGTTATTGGAGATAGGGTTTCATTAATGCAGGTAAGTTCTGTTTGTAGCTAAATTAATCAGTTAATCTGCATGGAATGTGTAATATAGCCATCTCAAGTGTAATGAAGTTTACGCCCCATTTGTGGTGCACGCATATAATGTATATATGTGTGGGCCCTTAAGGGCAAAAGTAAAAGTGCACTAATTTTAACGTTATTTCAATTATTTTGTGAAAATAACGTTAAAATCATTGGGATGATCAATTTCAAACGATAACTTTGAGTCGGGGACTCTTTCGGAGCAGCCTCTCTATCCCAATTGGGATAGGGGTAAGGTTTGTATCTATCCTTCCCCCCCTAGACCCTACTGAAAAGTGGGAATATACTGGGTAAGGTTGTTGGTAAGTGTAATGAAGTTTGGATGATATTTAAGAGCTCACTTAAATTATTCAACCTTTAAGGTTAAATCTTCAGTCTGAATTGAGGTCTGAGCTTTGTAAATCACCTACATGAACTACCCATTTATCTTTGAATGTGCTGATTTGGGTGTCTCAAATGGGTCAAGTAAAGATTTCTAGCCGAACCCATTTTTTTAACCCAGTTCTGCTCATTTCACCTGTAGTAAGCATTGAAAAGAGTAAATATTGTTTATTTGCAGGGTGTAACCTTGGGAGGGAGTGGGAAAGAAACAGGGGACCGACATCCAAAAGTTGGTGAAGGTGCACTGATTGGAGCTGGTGTGATTGTACTTGGGAATATTAAAATTGGTGAAGGTGCAATGATAGCTTCTGGCTCCCTTGTTCTCAAGGATGTTCCTCAACATAGGTGAGATATGGTGTGTGTGCGTGCTCGCTTGCTTATTGCAAATGGTTTTTTTTTTCTTTCATCAAGGCATATATCATATATATCCAACAATAAAACAATGTGGTCTTATAATTTATGTTGTTTATTTGAAGTATGGCTGCTGGAATACCAGCCAAAGTGATTGGTTATCTAAAAGAGCAGGTTCCATCTCTAACAATGAAACATGGTATGTAAATGTCTTAAATGTTAACAATTTGCTGCAACAATCTGTTTAGAAAATCATTATTCTTTTTTTGTTACTTCTAATCACATTGTTAATCCCCTTGTGTGGTAGATGCAAGCAAAGAATTTTTTGAACACGTTGCTGTAGGTCACGAGGGAAGATCCAATGGCGACGTTGATATTTAACTGTTAAGGCATGTTATATGGTTGTCAAGGAAGATCCATGGGAAGACTGCAATATAACCTATAAATTCTAAAAGTTATAGTGTATGTATTTATTGAAATAAATGTAAGTTGTTTAATCTAATCTAAGTCGATAGCTTGCATCATTTTCCGATAGCATAACCTATGAATCTTTCTCCTGAGTGCATTTTATGACTAGAATTCTGGAGGAAATGCATCTGTGCTTCCATTTTAACTAAAGATCTTGATGATTTTGTACCGAAAACATTACATAAATTTAAAGGAAAGTAGCTGTTTTTTATTGCTGCAAACAAGTATCAACTTTTACTCAATTTTGAATCAAACTTTATGTTGAATTTGCCATATGTAAATCATATATTTATTCAGGATTTAAAATGAATAGACAAAGATTAAACTTAAGGATTAACTCTTCAAAGTTGGATTATCGTAAAAATACAATCTCTAAGTTTTACATATAAACAAAACCCATATGTACAATAATAATAAAATATTCATATAATTTAATATATGAAAGAACTCTATCTACAGATGAACAATCTATATCTATAAGCTCAAGACTGTCAAGAATGTAAATCTACAACAAAAATAGCTTTGCGTATGAGTAAGAATATTTATTTATAACCTTTTACAACTTAAAAACCTAAAGAGATGGCTTTAAACCCAAACACAAAAACAACCCAAAGCATAAAATTAATGAAAATACATCACTAACACGCTCAGTTTCATGTGATAGCTCCGCCTCGAACCATAAGCGATTTTGTTGCCATCCACTTCTTAATAATCAAAAGCCATGAATATCTGGGTCAAGCTTGAATCAGATTTAGTTCTTATGGTTCTGTTGGTGATATATAACTAACTATAAGCCAAATCTTCTTGGATCCAATGCTCAACAGGTCGTATTTATCATGGAACTAGCATTGAAGTCTGTATGGCTCACAAGAGTCCCTCATAAATAATTTTGAAAAACTCAAACTTTTTTACCTCACACACACAACTATCGTGAACCAATATTTTTAGGAAACCAAAATAATCATTTCTAATTTTTATAATTTTGATATTAAAATAGAAAAAAATTAATTTTATATCTCTTAAACATGACGTATATAACAATATTTTTTGTTCTACAATTTATCGATGTTATATGTACGTGTGTGTAAGAAAAAGAAAGTGAGAAGCTATACAATTTAGGAAGCCCTAGAACATAATAATAATTATTATTATTGAGCAGCAACAAAAGATTGAAAATGGAAGAAAGAAAGGCTAAATGTATCAAACTTTTATACACCAGTGCCTATGATGAATTCAGGATACAAAATTTAAGAAAGCATCTATGTTGTATATAACTTTTCCTCTGATAACGATACTTTAGTTCATTAAAAGGCTATTGTTACAAAAAGAATACAAGAATCATAGGTGGCAGCAGGCTTCCTAGGAGAAGGAAAACCGTGAAAGAAGCGAGAGCCCAGAACTTGGTGGCTCGCTGGCACCTGGGGTTGGCGGTACATCAGTAAAAGTGCGATAAGCGTTTTGACACTTTTGCAACTGCATTTGAATGACATAAAGCTAAAATTAGATATAATCTACAGTTTCTTTGATGCTAGATAGCATATTTCTTTGCATCATGTTATCGTATCATAACAAACTGAAAGTGGTTTTACAAACTTTGGAGGACCAGAGGTGTCAAGATGGGTGGGTTAGTTAACGAATTCAAATGGGTTTGGTAAAAAATTTTAAGGTTTTGCAAATGGGAAAATCTTTTAAGGCTTTGTTAAAAGAGGAGGGAGAGATTGAGCGGGTTGTTTTAAGTTTTTAGGCTTTGTAAATAGGAATTGTTTGGGTAAATTTTTTTAAGGCTTTGCAAATGAGTAGGTCGGTTAGCGAGTCCATGATAGGTCTATTTAAGTTTCATTTTTTAAATACATTCAAGAATTTAGTATTATAATGGGTAAATTTTTTAAGGCTTTGCTAAAAAGAAAATGGGCTAATTGGATTCATATCTTATAGTAATTTTTTTATCAAAAGTAAAACCCAACCCGACCAAACCCATTTTGCCACCTCTAAATTTACTTTTATTTTCCACCGACTATTTTGTGGAGTGCTGATCAACTTATAAATCAAATAGGTCCCACTATCAAATCTTAATTACTAATCAAATATGCATAATTAAACTCCCACTTTGAACAAGGTTCAGGAAGAGACCGGATCACTTCTTATCAAATCTTAATTGCTAATCATGTGACAAAATGAAAAGATTACATTCTAAATGGATAGAATAATTATAATCTTGACAACTTATCAAATGGTCAGTTGATTTTTAGGAGAGTTTGCTCACCTCATCGGGACTGAATTGAAGGAGCATTGCAATAACAGGTAGCAGAGCACCAACTTCACCTATTCACACAAAAGTTCAGCAGGATGGATTTATTTGCAGTATTCAGGTTAATTGATAGAATCCCGTGATATTGTAAGTAAAGTCGACTATTACTGAGGTCCACAACCAATCACCATGTAAAATACCTGTCTCAAGAAGCTTTACTATGACATTTTTAAGATATGTCATATCCACTCCTTCCCTCTTTTTTGATCTTTCCATATTTCGAAGCTCTTCCTTCAACATAGCCTCCTGTGGGTTTATACAAAACAATTATGATAAAAGTTGGAACTTCAAATAATTACAGAGTAAATTGGATAGAAAAGGTGATTGCTGATCAACCTGATCAACTCATTTTAATATGAACCATTTGCCCCCTTACACAACCCACCCAACCTGCCCATCTTGTCACATCTAATGTGAACATATGTAAAGATTAGCACCTGCTGGCTGTGAAGACGATTTTCGCGTTCAAGCTCTTCAAGTTCTTCCTGGAATAAAATACATAAGATTCTACCTTAGAAAATTTGAGATAAGTAAAAAACAAAAATCCACTAAAACTTACTTGAAGTGCAAGAATATGTCGCTGTGACTGAGCTAGCTCTTCCTCCCTTTGAGCTTGTTGCCTAGCCAAAATCTGAATTCCAAACATCATATGATGTCATTGAGTTTGAAAAACAGAACAAAGTATTTTCATAGAGTATAAAAACAGAACAAGCCTCTATAGTTTAAAATACTCTTGTACATAGCAAGATTGTGCATACCAATATCTGTTGTTCTGCAACAGAGGTGTTAGAGTTTGAGGTGCCTGTATTTTGGCTATTGTCATTGTTATTTGCCTGAAAATAAAAACAAAAATCTAAGAATAGCACAAAATAAAAATTATAAGTCATGATGGATAAGAGTCTAAGACAGGAACAATAGATATACCAGTGGTTTTGATGATAATGAACGAAGAAGATTCTTATTGTTGTCAGTAAGCCTTGTAATCTCCATGTCCTTCTCTTCAATTAACTTATCAGCAAGATCACAAAATGAATCATGTTCTTCCTATAATAAAACAGAGAGAATTTAACAATAGTGTAAACTGAGATTAGTCCCAACATGCATATATAGCAAAAATCACCTTTAGTTTTTTATAACGTGTTTGGAGATCATGTACTTCTTTTTGCAAAGTTTCACTAGGCGATGATTTTTGTTCTTCAAGATCAGATTTTAGCGCCTGAAATCTCACTGTGAAATACTATATATTAGCATCAAAATAAACTCCAAGGTAATTTTTTTTAAAAAGGAATTATAGGATTAGAATGATTTTAGTTTACACTGCCAGGTTTCTTCCACATTCTGAAGATTCTTTTCCCAAGACTCTTTCTCAGATTGATGACTAGAAAGTGCTGTTGAGAGCTTCATTTCCATGTTCTTCACCTGTTTCTCAACAAGGCTAAGAACTTCATCTCTAAATAAAAATAAATAAACTTAGCCATCATTAAAGAAAAACTGAAAAACATGAAAACATTAATCTTGAGAGAAAAGTAGCAAGCTACCTTGCACCGAGTTCTTTGTTATGACTACTTAAAGCATTCTCAAGATCTTGTAAGGCTTTGTCTTTCTCAGCAGTTACCATTAGTATTTCATTCTCAGCATCCTAAAAGGATGAGATGGTTTATGTGAGTAAATGTGTACCCTGCTATAATACAAAAGGCCAAAACATGCATTCAAAAACATATAAACCTTTAGTGCTTCTTCAAGTGCTTTAAGCTGTTCGTTATCTTTAGCAGACGCCAGCTCAGCTTCCTTTCTCTGAAGAAGTGCATGAGCACGAGACTTATAGGAAGCGAATTCGCTTTCTAGACGCTTGATCTGCATTAGAAATATGATTTCAAAATGAATTAATATAAACAAGACATATTAACATTAAGTTGGTACCTCCTCTCTGGCATCCATTAATTCAGCATCTTTTGTGTTTGATCGTTGACTTTGCAAAGATATTTCCAGATCCATTTGACCTGTAGTTTCCGTTATTAGGTAAATAAATATAAGAGGTATCTGAAAAGAAAGTAAAACAAACAAGTGATTTATATACTTTTCGTTTTGGCAGCTTCAATTTCAGCACGAATACACTTCTCCTCCGCGATCTCTAGCTTTCTGCTGAGTGCCTGAGAGGTAGCTTCCCATTTTTCCTTTTCATTCTCCTAAACAATTATAAAGAAAATTTATCTTAAACTACCAATAATATAAAATTTGTGTGGTATTCAGTTCTTACATGTTCATTTTTCAGGTGGATAATTTCTCCTTTAATAGTTTCCATGGCAGCTTTAAGTCTAGCTGCTTCACCTGTTGATGCTGCATCCATTTCTGCCAGTTTTGACTCTTTTTCTGCAACAAGTTTCTATAAGAAGAAAATGACTGCATGTCAAATTTAAACTTAATGTGTTTAGTAAAGATCCACAAATGCTTATTTACCTGCAGAGAAGATATTGTTTCTGTTGCTTTTGTTCTATCTGTTGATGAATCAGCAAGTTGAGCTTCTAGATTTGCTATTTGCTGAGAAGTACAAGGCATTAAATTAGCAAAAAATTGTGATCAAGAATACTGGATCCAAATCTAAAACTCGTATTTACCACCATCAATCAGTAACATATGATTTACCTGTTGATGCTTCGAAGCAAGTTCAGCCAAGGAGGCTAGTCTCTTTTCTTCTGCAGCTTGCAGTAGCCCTCGCATGTTGTCTAGCATCTGTCAATATGCAAGTTGATTATATTACTCTACCATTAAATCTTTATTTTTTTAATCTTAGTGGCACAGTAAAAAATTCTACCAGGATGTTAACTAGTCGCTAAGAATAACAAACGTTGAATGGGGGAAAAAACAAATATTGTACAGTCACAAGTTATCTTTTACTATTGAAAGTAAAACTAGTTTAAACATTTCATTACCTGCTCTTTTTCTAGTAATGACTGTTGCAATGTTTCAATGGCATTCTCTTTAGGCTCCAAAGAACGGCGCAACTCTTCAATATTGTCCCGAAGTCTATATGAGAATGAGATGACAAAAGTCAAAAAAGAAAAAAAATAATAATAACAAAATAAAATTCATAATGCTTGCAAAAACCTGGATATCATATATAGTTAGAAATAATAATCATGGCCTTTCAACACAAGAGAACAGATTACAACATTTAACAAATTTCTACAAAGTTGGCATAGTTAACATCCAAATTATATGTGATTCCAGAAATATTAATAGCCATTAATGCATAGATGAAAATGTAAGAACTTTTGTATTTTTAAAACATGAAAACACCTATTGTTTGCACTTCTTAATTGTTGTCTCTCTGTATCGATTGCTTTTAGTGCCTCGTTAGCATGTTGGCGTGTGCGATCAAGCTCTTGCTGCAATTCTGACAACTGCGAAGAAGCTTGCTCTGACTTTTCATTGACTTCACGGTACTTAGCCTCAAGGTCATCTTTCTCCTGTAAACGATATCCGCAAACCAATCAAAATTAATGCACAAACTGAATAGTTTACAAACTCACTAGCTCACTGCATCACAAAACCAAAAAATAAAATAAAATTTGATATAATATAATGGTCAACAATAGGAGTTCTTGGAGAAGTAGGATAAAGACTAAGACCTTTAGATTTTCTAGCCTTTTGATGGTTCAAAGATTAGACATTATTAGCCTCAAGTATTCAAGTATTAGCTTAATATTAAATTCACTTTAGTTTAAATGTATCGATTATTTGATGTCTTTTATTTGCTACATGTGCGACATTGATTATTTGTTAGATTGTTTGTTAACATAGTCTGCCTGTATGTCTATGTCTAGGTTGATGTCTATGATTTGCTTATGCCTCATGCTTGTTAAGAAGGAAAGAAAAAAAACTTGCAACACTTTTGAGCCGGGGGTCTCTTTAGAAGCATTCTCTCTATCTCATTGGGATAGGGGCACGGTTTGCCTTCATTCCACCCCTCCAAACCCTGCTGATTAGTGGGACATGACTGGGTATGTTTCTTGTTGTTGTTGTTATTGCTGCTGCAAACTCCATCAAGTATTAGCTCCCTGTAAAGATTTAACTTTCTCATGTAGCAAAGGGAAACTTTATCTTGCTTTTTGCAGCATCCTGCATCCTGATCTTGTTTACGAGATCTTCTTTATAATAATGGGTTGCAGATTTGCAATCACATTAGACAAGAATATGTAACTGTCTTATATTATGTTAAGTAAACTAAGAAAAATGGAGAACAATGCTTATTGTGTATGACAGCATAAATATTAGATATTAACTACAGCTTACAGATTCTTATTAGTTCTTGTGGTGCATCTATTTAGCCAATGACTGTAACAGTAAGAGTGAGAGAGAGAGAGAGAGAGAGAGAGAGAGAGAGAGAGATTATATTTTAGCAAATAAGCAGCTTACAAAGAGGTAAAGTATTATGCTTTTAACCAAAGGTATCGGTGTGGAAAAAAATATGTGTATCTGAAAAATATTGTAATACAATGCATATAGAATGATTATAAGGCCACGTATAAATTACCTTTTGAACCTCTTGGATTCGTTGTTTTGCTCGCTTGTGAAGTCTGTTCAATTTGGAATCAAGCTCAGAGTTTTTCTCATCACGCTCTTTTATTTGCTGTTCCAGATTCTTTTGAGCTGTATCCATAAACCATAGTACACATTTATAGTAAGATCTTAACGTTCATCATAACCGGCAACATAAAGCATAGTTAGACTTACATAAAAATAGTAGCAATAGTCAAATGATAAATGGAAATTTATACAACCTTCAGCCAGTTTAGCAGTAAGCTCTTGGGCCTTAGCATCTGCCTCTGAATATTCTTCCCGAAGATGCTCGAGAGCTGCTTCTGCAGCACCCCTTGTTTGCTTTTCTATTGCAAGCTCTCTATTCAAAGACTCTATTTTTTCATGCAACATTTTTGAATCTTCACATGTCCCATTCTGGTCAACTGCATTTGTTAGTTGAATTGAGTTGTCTGAATCTGCGTGCAGATTCTTCAATTCTTGCAAACGAGACTTCAAATACTCGTTCTGAAACTTGAGCTCTACCACCGTTTGCATAAGCTGATCTTGAGTATCATCAGATAATGTATTATTATCATTTAGATCTCCGCTATTTTGAGGACTCATGTGCAATTTTTCATTTTGTTGAACAGCATCTCCTGTATGATTTTCTGATTTCCCGTCAATTTCACCTCCCCCTTCTGACATTATCTAGTAGTTTCTAGAAAACTGTGATGTATCTTTGAGCTGGAGACCCTTATATCTACTCTACCAACTTCATTTATTTGAACACCAGAATGATGTATTATTCCTGTGTAAAACAAGGTCTTTCTTTGTCAACATTCTAACTAGATTTCAGTTCACTTCATATGTGAGCAGGTTATAGAAACAGAAAAACTAGGCATAGCAATTGCCTGCTAGGAAATTTACTACAATGCAAATTGTTCCTCATTTCATCCAGGTCCCTACAGATACTAAAGGGTCTGTTTGTTTGTTTTTTGATGTTTTTGAATGGGGAAATGACGATGATACAGTATATGGTATTTGTTTAAAGGGGTTGTGTTTGGAATAAAGCTCATGAAACAGAGGTTTTATGATAGGAACCAGGATTGAAATAGAACAATTGACAAAATTAAAGCAACTTAGTGGCCCGATTCGAGATGGGAGGTCTCCAATTACATCGAATTTCAAAAAACAAAGAACATGAAAAAACTTCTAATGAAACCAATCAACTGCTAATACGTAAACTATAACAGTTAACAAAATAAAACCACCCACTACATAACTGCAATAATGGTCAAACTCCCATCCGATCAGTTCCATGGATCCTCCCGACCCAATTGAATCATTAATTTTCATTTCCATTTTCTTTTTCTTCCGTGTATAAACCAACATAGGATTTGTATCATTTTATTAAACCTACCTAAAAAAAAGCTTTAGAAAAACCATGTGACAAGGTTGAAGAAAACCCATCTAAGGAGGAAAGATCAGAAAACCCATGCCCATATTGAGTATTCAGTGTCAAACCACATGTGACCTGGATCTACGCTCTAGTAATTATGTTGTTGAAATTCAGTTTACATGTACATCGTAATTTGTAATTTGTGGTGTAATATATGTGCTACAACCTAGCTCACAGGACAAGGAAATAACTCAGGAGAGACTGATGAAGAACTTGTCCATAAAGTTTCAATTAACAGCTAGAGTGTTTGGTGATTATTCTACTTTTTAAATGAAAATGAAATATAATACAGCATAAGGCTATAGAGTCAGTTGCTTCCAGTGAATAAGAACACCCAATGCCAGGTCACAAAGATGGTGTTTGCACATTGGATATTTACAGCCAATATAGTAGCATATCAATCCCATTCAACTTCAAAGTTACAGAAATTGAATATCCAAACGTCTGCTGACATCAAACAAACACCAACCCAATTCTAGTCATAATCTGGTATTAATCATATTTGAATTAAAATAAGTTTCAGTCCAGCCCTAACTCAACTAAATCAAACAATAATCTGACCCCTCACAATGCCAGCAAAAATAGATTACTATAACACTCAAACATAACACATAATAAACATACATACATTATAAAACACACCAGATTAAAATGAACTGAAATCAAATATACGACTGCTAAAACAAGATGATAATGTTAACAACTGGAGATCTTATGGTGCACGTAAAGCACTCCTGGTAAACAATTGTGCATGACAAAATAAGTTCTCATAAGCAATTGATGTAATCAAACCTTGTTGTGTTGGATACACGAGATCGAAATCAACCAACAGTTCGAAATTCGAATCGGATGATTGATAGGTCAAGCAAGATCTATATTTCGTGATTAATCGAATACCTAACGGATCTAACCCCCACCACCCCCTCTATGGATCAATCAAGCCGTGATTGTTAATAGAACTGTGATTGGAAAAATGGGGTGGAGATCCGGCGGGCATGAACTCTATGAATCGTATGTTCTCAGAATTCGCATTTGATAATAATGTAAAACTGCAGTGGCACCGGATTTTCGTTTTGCATATGCTACCGAGTTGGCGAGTCACGAGTTGGACTCGGAATTAAGATTACAAGCGTTCAATAATACCGAAAACTGAATCATAAACTAAATTCTCAATTTGGTCAGATATGATTCATTATCATTGTTATTAATAATAAGAGAAGTATGCAAAAAAAAAATACAACTACAT
This sequence comes from Mikania micrantha, assembly GCA_009363875.1. NCBI lineage: Eukaryota > Viridiplantae > Streptophyta > Magnoliopsida > Asterales > Asteraceae > Mikania > Mikania micrantha. The sequence continues at coordinate 96,966,925 of CM018680.1, forward strand.
TTAACATATAAGAGACACGAAGCGATTTATGTAATCATTATTTATTCTTTTATTATGATAAAATACCAACGACGCATTGTCTCAATGGTATCTCAAAATTCTTTCAAATGAAAGGTCTTGGGTTCAAATCTCTCCCGCAACAAAAAGGGGTCTGAAGGGGGTTTTTCCAGTGGGGTTTCCTCCTGGATAGGTTGTGGTAGCTCATGGGAGGTCCAGGTAATAAATCTTGGTGTCATGGCCTGGAAACTGTGGGCTCACACGATTGTGACATTCGTCGTTCAAAAAAAATTAATTAGTGATTAAATTTATTTAAATTATTTAAAAATATGTTTTTAATATTATTATTATTTTAGTAATATATAAAGAAATTTTCATTTAATAATGAATTAAGGAATATCTAAGATACTGACATGGTCCTCTCATTTAATATGAGAGATATAAGAAACAAAGCTGATAAAACATCACGTAATGACGTGTTATTCATAGCTGTTTTTTTATCACAATAGATATTCATATTCAAACGGACACATTGAATTTGTCACATCGTACGGATATGATAAGATTAGAAAAGATCATACGAGTCTTTGGTATTATTACCGGTCACGTGGGCATTTCATTATCAATGAATATGTCCATATGACACATCAATGATATCTAGGTAGCATGTATAACCCGTCTAGCACACTAGTGATGCCTTGATAACCCGTCTGACACAATCAATATGCCAAATTCTTGCATGTCTTTCTAATGAGTTGTATAACCTGTATGACACATTAGTGATATCTAAATGGCCTGTCGACAATGTTTGCTTAGCTTCATCTTTTTATTTTTTAAGTTTTGGTTGTTTAAGAAATTAACACATAATAAAACTTAGAAGCATCCTACAAAGCATTTAGTTAGCTTACAAAGTTCTCCGCGATGGTGGCCTAGTGATAATATGGTTGTAATTAATAATGGAGGTCTAGGGTTCAAAGCCCCGACACCACCCAATTTTCCCTATTTCACGCGATCTACCTCTCTTATGTTAGTCGTGAGATCGGTAGGTGAGAAACGTCTAACGGTGTCGTTCACCATTTAGTTGGCTTACAAAATGTACCGACAAAGACATTACTAAAATATATTTCTAAAGTGATTGAAGTGTTGAAATGTTTATGTAATTTATAGATTTTAAAAGAAAGATATAGAAACCCTATTGACTTCCACTCCTTTGAATCAATTCGAAGTTTGAAACAAAAAATGCGTTGTCCTCAAATTGTCCGGAGAAAAGGGGAAACAAGTACGAAGAAAGTATAACAACGATTTCAAGTCGTAGCAGCAAGAAACATGTCGCTTTCGCCATCTAAATGACCACCGGAATAGAAACGCCGCCGTGGCAGCCGGCCGCCCCTTGACGTTTTCATGGCAGCTATATACCATAAACGCAATTTCTTTGTTGCTCGCTTCAAATCCCTTCTATCATCACAGGTTCCTCTCTCTATTTTTCATTTTTTATTGGAGCATTTCGTCGAACACCTGGTTGGCAACGTATTTGTAAATTGCATTGCAGTATCTTTACCATAAACTCGTTGAAGTTGGAAATAGACCTCGACCCCGAGGTGAAAAAGACTCGGCTTTTGAATCAGGTATATTTGGTTATTGTATTCGACGCAATGAAATCGATATCTTTAAAATTTCTCAAGCAATTTGCTTACTTTATTATTACATTCAATTAGGTGCTTCATGTGTTGTGAAAAAGAGCCATGTCTAATCTACTAGTTCCCTGCTAATTTTCTATGGGTTATTCTTCAACGTTAACATTGTCATTGGGCAGTTCTAAAATTTTGATTCAGTTAATTAAATGCAACGTGTAGCCTTTTTTTGGGAACTGAAACGATAAAAGAAAAGCAGTTTTTTCAAGCATGTGGTAATTGTGTTTTTGGGATTGTTGATTGTGAAAATGAGTTCATGAATATGGTAATTGATATAATTGACAGGTAAAATCGATATTTCTAAATGGCAAAAGATGGATTCCAGATCACTGGGGATAACCCGGATAATGGTGCCTTCTTCTCCCTATACCCTCCTAAAGATCCTCAGAAGTGCAGGTGATTTTTGTTTACACTGCCTTTACTTTTGTATCAAGCGTTTTGCCAATTTTTATTTGTAGCAAATTAATACATGCTATGATTTTTTCTTATTTATGTTTTCATTTTTTTGTTCTTGACTTCTTGAGTACCTCCTATGTTCATAAATTCTGTGTTTTCTTTGGAAACAATTTTCAATCCCTCATACAATAAAACTCGAGCTTGATTATGATATTATCACCATTTCATACATGTCATGCCGTAGGCCTATATTGAATGTCACCTAGATTGCTATTTGTTGTCATTTTCTTAATGATTCTATTGGAGTTTGGTTCTTTTTGGGATATTTTCCACCACACAATATATTCCTTATCTGTTCTTTTCGGTTTTGCTAATGGGACTAGAAGTACTTGACAATAATTCGTTATTTGGCATTCTTACCTACCCAGCAGTTATTAGGAAAAGAAAACACATATAGACGTATTACTTGCACTCTCATTAACTATATTTAATTTTGTACATAAACACTTCTTCCATTCTTTCAAAGTTTTATGATAACTATGACTCTATGTGACCATGGTTCTCTTCAGGCCATACGCTTTAAGCTGGGAAAATACTTCCATTTAGATGTTTTGTGCATCACTACATCAAACCTTCCATAGATTCTCCCTCCATTATTAATCTCCTGTTTGCTAAATTTCTCACATTAACATCATTATTTGCAGGGTTTGAAGCCTATTTGGTTGGTGGTTGTGTGAGGGACTTGCTTCTAAATAGAACACCAAAAGATTTTGATGTTATCACTTCAGCTGATCTTAATCAGGTTTTCTTCTTAAAACTACTTCATTGTTGTTCTTTTTACATGATTATTTAATTCATTGCATGTCAGGTTGATGGTTTAAGTATATGTTCCAATTTTGCAGATTAAAAAGCAGTTTCATCGGTGTATAATTGTTGGACGTAGATTTCCTATATGTAGAGTGCATATAAAGGGATCAGTCATTGAGGTAGGTGGTTGTATTCACTTTGACTTTGATTGGGAACAGTATATTATCTCTGCTAATTAAGTTGTTTTTTTATGTTATATACCAGGTATCCAGTTTCAAGACTTTGGCAAAATATTCTAAAGAAAAAGAGAAGTTTATCGTATCTCAAATGCCTAGGGGCTGTGACAAATTTGACCTTAACCTCTGGAAAAACTCCATGCATCGTGACTTCACTGTTAACAGGTATCTTGTGTATGCTTTGTGTGCTTGCCTGTTGAACTTTGGAGCTTTCATTTTGTCTCATCAATATCAATGTTGCTGACTGTGTCTAAGAGTTTCTTTATAATTACCTCTCACTTCCAGTTTTTTTTATTTGACTCTTTTATTGCTTTTGTGATTTTGTGAAAGCAGCTTGTTCTTTGACCCTCTTAATTACAAGATATATGATTACAGCAATGGAATGAAAGACCTATTGGAGCTAAAGGTTAGGCATAATCCTCTGTGTTATCATTTCCATTAATTTTATTAGTTGTTGGAATATAGAAGGGAAATAAATAAGGAGTCAAACAGGTTAAGGTAGTATTTTTCACTAAAATGGAAACGACCAAATGTGTCCACATTGAAAGCCATCTGAAACGTATTCACATGCATAAAACCTAGCTTGCTATTGTAATAATATACTCATTTAATCATATTCAATACATTAACTATCTGTGAAATTTAAAAAGGACAAAAAATTGTTTTGAATCATCCCAACCCAACCAGTTTTCACAAGTTGACTGGTACTCAAACTTATCCATTTTAGCCTGGAACTGTCTTGACACCCAAAACACACACACAAAATGACTTTAATCCTTTTTGCTTATGTGAAACTGAATACCTCTAGTTTGTTGTTTCATCGTGTGGTTTCAGCTACGAACATTAGTACCTGCTCATTTGTCATTCACAGAGGACTGTGGTTAGTTCATCAACTTTCAACTATAATTTGTTTAACATGAAACTGTATGCCTTTATGTGTTTATGATGCCAAATTCAAGTTTTCATCTTTATAAACTAACCATTTGTGCTCTTCTGTTTAGCTAGAATTCTCCGCGGACTGAGAATTGCTGCTCGTCTTAGTTTATCATTTTCAAAGGATATTGAAACCGCAATTCACAACCATGCTTCATCTATTTTGAATTTAAGCACGGTATTCTTTTTTAATTTCATTTGGAGTACTGTGTGATACATAAGCTGATGATGTGATTTGTGTTTGTGATTTAATACATCTTAACATTAATCTGTTCATGCTTTTTATTAATTTGTTATTGGCATTTTTTCTGTTGCCATATAATACACACTTGTATGTTCAGTCCAGGATAATGATGGAGATGGATTATATGCTTTCATTCGGGGCTGCAGAATCTTCACTCCGTCTGCTTCACAGATTTCACATTCTTGAGATTTTGCTACCGTTTCAGGTCATTATTAATCATGCTTCTGGATTAATGTTCTAAAAGAGTATAGTTACAATCAGCTAATCTTTCAAATGTTTGATTGTAGGCAGCATATATTTCCAGACAAACTACTGGATCTGAGCAAGATACCATGATGTTAATGGTATATTCAGCTGCTTTTATCTAAACATTCGAGTGTAACATTACATCTTTGTATATCATCAGTTCATCACTATGAATGAAATGGACTAAATGAATAGAATCTTATTATTTTCTTCTGTGTTAATGTGATTTTTAAGTGAAAAGAATCAGTTTGTTTTTTCAGAAATTGTTCTCCCATATGGATAAGCTTTTTAGTTGTGATAAGCCATCTGCTTGTTGCTTATGGTGAGTTATTTTGATCATTAATCATTTTTAGTCAAAGTTTAAAGTTGACCAAGTGTTTGTTGTTTATTGCAGGATTGGAATTTTGGCTTTCCATCAGGCACTAATAATTCAACCTCAACATCCTTTTGTTGTTTTGACTTTTGGATGTGTTCTATATCATGAAAGTTGGGGGGATGGCCTCAAGGTTGCAAGGAAATATTGTCAAACACTAGTCAGCTTTGACCCTGAAACTTCAGATTCATATGAGTTTATTTCTGATGATGAGGTTGCTGAAGAAGTAAGTAAATTAGCAATGCTGGTGATGTATTCTATTGATATTTTGGTGGATGTAGATAGCCTGCACAAAACAATGTCAAAATTCCCGGGTTTTTCATACCCTAGTTTGGTAAGTGAATCTAATTGGTTTCAAGTTTCAACTCTTTGTTATTTATTATACATGGTTCTTGTAAATTTTTTTTTTTCCAAATATCTACAATATTCATTATTTGTATTATTGCTAGCATAGCTCATGTTTGAATCTCAAAATTATCGACAATGCAAGTTAACAAGCACTTTTTCTTTTCTTTTTTTAAAATTATTCATCAGATTTTTGTATCCAAGAGTTCTGCTCACAATGCTGCACAACTCTTTCATGTTCTTGCACATAAGTTAGAAACTTACAATAAAGGAAGAAGTTCATTTGAGATGAATCATCAGTTACTTGGAAAAGGAGATGCTTGCGAGACTAGATTTGCCCTAGGAAAGATCATCATGAGCACTATGGGCTGTAGGGATAATCTAGAAAATAATAACCACCTTGGACCATCTGATTCATTTTTACAAAAACCGAATGCAAAATCAAGCACCAGTCAGAAGCAAAATGCTGATACAGAGGAAAGAAGTGAAGTTATTGAAGTACTTGGTACTTTTTGTCCAAAAATTGAGGTACAAATTGAAGTGTTAGATTCTTTTATTATGTGCCTTTTATATTGCATGTGCTTTAGTGTTTCTAATTTTTTCTTAAATCTCTGAGAAATGTAACTCTATGTAACTCTATAGTTTCACAGTTGAAGTTAAGTCATACCGATTCTTACAACTTAGATGGTACTCATCATATTATTTGAATACACACCATCATCATTGTACTCAGTATATCCTACCATTACGAAAACAAGGGTAGGGTATGAGGAGGGTAAGATGTAGACAGCCTTGATTAATTAAGTAAAATAAAAGGATGCTTCCAATGAGACCTCTGATTCGTGAGGCTTGATTAATTGACCAACCCAACGTTTTTAACATTATTTTCACAAAAATTAAGTAAAATAACATTAAAATTAGTGCAATTTACTTTTACTCCTTGAGGGCCGACACCTATATACATTATATTACCGCAAACGGGGCCAACATTTGAATAGACATATGATCTTATAAAATAATTGACTATGTAGAGATAGCCAATATTAATATTCATAATTAGCAAATGCTGATAATCTACAAATAACTGGTTTTATCTTAAAAACTTTCCAAAAGAGAATTTTTTTTCTCGAAGTGGATGAATGTCTTTTTCCCTGAATGAGGGATTTGACGCGGTTAAAAATTTGCAGGGTCCTACAATGGAGAGACTAGTAGAGATGAGTGCATCTATATCACCAACTCAGAAATCAAGTAACAGTAAGAAGCAAAAAGTGAATGCAAAATCAAGCAACAGTAAGAAGCACAATGCAGTTACAAAGAAGAAGATGAAAGATAATGCAGCTACAGTAAGAACTAAAATTTATTTTTTTAGTAGTCAATTATGACTGCACAATTCCAATAGTGATGCTATCTTTTGAAAAACGATTTAGAAGGCTTGATATATTATCTGAGCTTTTTTCTTTCAAGCTAATGTTTTATATTTTACTAGTTTAACCCGTTTGTGATGAAATATAACCTAAATTAACCAATTCATAAGGAACCAAATCTTTGTCTCATAAAGATTACACTGTTTAATGTGGCGAATAATTTGACAAAACTGTTTGTAATAATACTCTAAAATGGGTATTTTGAACATGGTGACATTTCATAAAATTTATTACAAGCTGGGTACTTTTTGAAAGAAAGCGTTACTAGTTTATGGGAAAGATTGTAGTACAACATGAGCTTTTACCTCTATTTTTGATCATGTAAAGAAACTACGTAAACTTCTAATTATTTTTTAATTTTCTCAAATATTAATTTATAATCAATTTAATACAACTGTTAAAAGTCAAACAGTACTCCTTTTTCATAAATTAGTCAAATGCCCAATAACACGAAGTATAGGAATCTCATAGATCATAACCAGTAGCATGAATGGGGAACTTTTTCTTCATTTTGATGAAACGAAATATATCTTGATTTGTTTTTTTTTTTTTCAAATTAGATTTAAATGCTTATCATTAACAACTTGCAGGATCACACAATAGACAAACTGGAAGAGATATGTGTGTCTAATTTGCCAATACAGGAACCTTGTTTGCACAATGGAAATCTTAATAGAAATAAAAAGCTTCCATCTTTGGAAGCTCAAAAGCCTAAAGAAACAGTAAATGTAGTTGCAGAAGTGCATGTAGACCAATCAACAACCAAAGAGCAAGGTGTGAACAGAGTGTGCAAAAGGAGTCAAGTGTTGCCATTATCTTCTCTTTTCAAGTAAGTGACACCAAAAATCTATTACAGGTTTTAGTTACTTCTCCTTTTCTTTTTTAATTTAATCAGTTATAATATTTTATAAAATTAAAACCTTTTTATCTATAGTTTCTTATTGTTATTCTAAATGAAGTAGAGTTAGCCTTTAGGAAGGTTTTGTTTGGTAGACATAGTTACATCGGACTTGTTTTTAATGGGGAAGCTGTTATAGATAATTTTTGTATCATGTTATCTTTACTAATTTGTTGATTAATTTCAAGTTACCTTTTTTTATGTCATAAAAATATATAATCTTGGAATTAGCGTGGTCTTCTATGATTGTCTGATTGTAGTCACGTGTTTGTATGTGTGCGTGTGTATATATTGATGGGTTTAAACGGAACCACTACATATATACGAACCATTTTATTCACTAGCACATATGTAGATCCACAAATGAATACAATACAATTTCGAAACGCCATGCACATACATCATAGTTTATAACAAGTTCACATATATTTATTAGTGAATCCATGCCAATAGTTTATGTGTGAGAGAGAGTTGATCAGTGAGTTTCAAAAGGATGTCAGGTCACAGGTGTGTTAGTATAAGGGAGTGTTGCCAGATGCAAGGTAACTAATGAGAATGAGGAGTGCTGTGCTAGAGAGAATCGTGTGAGAAGTAAAATGCCAGAGAGGTGAAGAGAGAGATATCAGCTATCTGACCATGTGTAATGATACATAAGTGGGGTGTAAGAGGGGCTAGTCACGCCCCCTTGGCGTCCTCCCTCCACTACACAGTTACATCGGACTTGTTTTTAATGGGGAAGCTGTTATAGATAATTTTTGTATCATGTTATCTTTACTAATTTGTTGATTAATTTCAAGTTACCTTTTTTTATGTCATAAAAATATATAATCTTGGAATTAGCGTGGTCTTCTATGATTGTCTGATTGTAGTCACGTGTTTGTATGTGTGCGTGTGTATATATTGATGGGTTTAAACGGAACCACTACATATATACGAACCATTTTATTCACTAGCACATATGTAGATCCACAAATGAATACAATACAATTTCGAAACGCCATGCACATACATCATAGTTTATAACAAGTTCACATATATTTATTAGTGAATCCATGCCAATAGTTTATGTGTGAGAGAGAGTTGATCAGTGAGTTTCAAAAGGATGTCAGGTCACAGGTGTGTTAGTATAAGGGAGTGTTGCCAGATGCAAGGTAACTAATGAGAATGAGGAGTGGTGTGCTCGAGAGAATCGTGTGAGAAGTAAAATGCCAGAGAGGTGAAGAGAGAGATATCAGCTATCTGACCATGTGTAATGATACATAAGTGGGGTGTAAGAGGGGCTAGTCACGCCCCCTTGGCGTCCTCCCTCCACTACACAGGGGCGTGAAGGGCAAGGCGTGAGAGAGGTCACGGCGTGAAGAGGAAGAAAGGTAAAAATGGAGGGTGATGGGGGTGATGATGTGGGGTGATAAGAGGTGATGACGTGGAGTAATGAGGGAGTGAATGAGTGATGATGTTAGTTTTTTACGTGGCGTTTACATGGAGTGATGGGTAGCGACCACTACATATGGCCTCACAAGCATGAGCCCGCACACCCCACTCATGGATGAGGGATTTATGTTTTTGTGAACTTGAGCCAAGGTCTCATTAGCTCTCATGGGCGTGTTTTACGAGATATATCCATGCTCAAATCGTTAAACATATTTTGGTTTTATCAATACATTTACATTGAAAATATTGATAATGTTTGCAAGTGAGAACGTAAAGTCGTAACATATGTTCATACGGTTTAATATATGACCGCGTCTGTTATACAAGAAATAAGAGTGTGGTATGTATTTAGGTAAAAGTTGATAAATACATAAATACAAATAATGAATTTACAATTAAAGTAAAAAGACAAAAGGAATGATGAAAACGGTTAACGGTGAGTTCCACAAGAAGGAATTACCCTCAATTTCTCAACAAACAGATATGAGGGGTCTAATATGATCTATAAAAGGCAAAGGGAAGAGAAAGAATTCTCTCATTCCAATTCAAGCCATTGCACACACACATATACACACAAAAGAACCATGAATCATCTTCCCTAAACAAGAGAAGGTACGATTGATATTGATAACTAGAGATGGTAGCATACATATTGGTTAATTGGAAGATCTTCTTTGATTGTTCTGATTAATACATCTTTAGCAAGAATGATAGTAGTAAGGGTATCGGGAGTCATCCCAAACTCTTAACATGTCTCATGTTAGTGTCAAATTATTATTTCTTTTCAAACTCTTCAATTTCCTCGAAATTGTAGAAACTTTTCTCATTCTACTTAAAATTCTTAATGTCACATATTGAATTTTTATTGGTTAAAAGAATTTTTTTGATGGGTAGGTTAACCTCATTTAGAAATGTTCTTGGTTGGCCTCAGCGTAATCAGGCTCGATGTCCTAATGCACTCGTTGAAAGACACTCTCTTGCACCTGAACCATTTCAAACTGTACTGTACAAATGTATTCTCAATATTAAAACTGGAATTCTTATTGCAACAATTAAAAGTGAGGTTTAAGTAATCTTATGATTCAATACCATAAGAAATTACTGATTAGGCTTAGGTCTTTTGAGTTCTTATGTTTTAATTCTGACTTATAAAAGTTTTTAAATAAATAAGTTTTTCCTTAAATTAATGAGATATATATGATGTTACTCATGTACTAACTTCTCTTCAAAGACATGTGAGCCAATAATCCGTTGTTGTTCAAAAAATTTTGCAAATTGGTACAGTACAACTTGGTGATGCACAACACAAACATGAAGCCCACTGGAAATTTGGTTAGTCTTCTGACATTATTTGAGGTACTGTCAGTTGTCAGTCAATTAATTTTTGGAACAACCATGCGATTTTTTATTATTAATACTTTTAAGTTTATTTAATTTAAATATATTGCAAGAATATACCAGTCAGATCAAGCACCGAATGACCGTTTTATGTAAGATATGAATAGTCAGTCTTGTATAAAAACGTGAAATTTTAAATTTAACGTTTAAAACTATTCTATTTATGACTTTTTCTGAGTACTTAATTTTATATGTCTTTTCTTTCAAACTTGTAAAATCACATATTTTTTCAAATTATGTTTTAAGAGTATTATATATTAAGTATCAAAATTTTGCACCTTCAAGAATTATATGCAATTTTACAAATTAGCTAGGAAGGAAACATATGTAATTTAGTAATTTACCCTTAAATTTATGTATTGATCGGAAGTTGAATATTAAATTTTATAGTTTCTATCTTTATCATAATTATATATTTGGAGATTAAAATTATGTAGATGGTATATATATTATTAGTTGTGGATTTCCTTCTCAAATGGTTGGAAGTAGAAAGATCATTATATAACATGTTATAACATTACACACTCTGTCTTTAAAATGGATGTGCATTTTAACAAAGTTGTTTCTTTTCAAAATGATAATTTTATCCTTTTCCCATCACCCCTCTAAACACCAGCTATACCGCCAGTTAAACACATTGCAAATGGATGAGCCGTTTGGCCAAGGGTGATGGACAGTGGCCGATGGTGATAGTGAGTATATGATGTTGGTGGTACTAATGTTTGATGAGAATGTGGACAGTGGTGGACTGGTGGTGGATATGAGTGATGGTCACCTATATGCTAAAGAATTAGGATGACACATGTGGTTAAAAGGTGGGATGCATATCACTAGTGGTGGGTGATCATTTGGAGATTGAAGTTTAGTCTAATTGTCTAAAGGTTTCGGTACTAGTGGTGGATGATAAATTACATAGACTTTCAGGTAACATGCATCAAGTGGTTCATTCAAAATAGAGTCTTGAAAAGGGATTCAAACAACATTTTGTTAATCTCTGTTGCGTTTACACTACTTTAAACAACCAACTTGTGTTTTGGTAAATAACCATAGAATTTTTCGAAATCTTTATAATAGTTTCAAAATTTTAGAAGTTGATGTTTAGACATTTAACTAACATGTTCACATTTTTATTATTTTAAAATAGTAGGTAAAATAAACACTCTATCAGGTCATAAAACTATAAAAGTATGGCTATACATATATATATATATAGAGAGAGATACAGAGAGAGGCATGTTCAATCGATAATTATTGTTACTTGAGAAGTAAAAGAACAATTTCTAGCCATAAGTTAAAACGTTATGTGTGTGTGTGTGTATGATCATTGACTAGGTTTCATGAGGCATTGGTATGCGGTAGGGTCAAAATCTAACGAAAAATAAAATGACAGGAACGCAGATGATAATTTTTAAAGTTTAGTAACAAAATTTAATATTTGATTTGAGTTTTAGGATGTATAATTTCAGTTTACACAAAAATGTACTAAAATTCATTTACAGTGAATTCATTTAATGAAACATTCACATTACAATTTGAAATCATATCATTGATGATATTACATTTTTGAATATTTAATAATCCACTTCATAACAATAAATATATTACAAGGACCACTTATATGACTTATTAAGAACTATTACATATTTGTTGTTTTCATTATAAATATTAATTTGAAATAAATATTGGAAAGTATTCTCTTGGGTCTTCTCGTAAAAACTACTCGTACATCGGGTGAGTTTTTGAAAATTATTTATTGTAGTTAATTTCTTCTTCCTTTTTTATTTCCAGTGTGTTTAACAGAAACTATCACTTTAGTATACAATATATATATCTTCATTGTGATTGTCAATTCTATGTTTTTATTTTTTTTAATTATTTTTTTTGTTTTTGGTCCATTCACAACAAGTTTTTTTTTACAGCCAACTAATTAACTGTCGAGTACTCCGTATATAGCCCTTGATGGCTAAAGGATGCCCTAGTGACCACTAGTCCAGACGGATGGAGCCCTTAACCCACCAGCCACCAATTTTCGGGTAAAACTCGACCCAAGCACCCGCCCAAAGGCACGACGGTGGAAGGCCGGTAAAATCGGGTGGGATCAAGAATCAAAACAAGGATATGGGTCTCCTATCACTGCCCTCATACATCCATCTTATCACTAAAACAATACATCATTGTTCCATTCACAACAAGTTAATAAAAGTTTTCTGATGATGTTAGTCAGCTGAATAGTAAAAAAGAAAAAGAAAATAAAAAACCACACATAATGTTTATTAAATTTCAGATTTTGAATTGAAGTGTTGATTTAATCCAAACCTGGATGAAAATAAATAACTCATATTTTTATTACGAAAGTGCATAAAACATTCCAAAATGGTACAATAAAGAAGAAAAATATACTAACACTCTTTTGGGTGTTTATGAATATTAAAAAAAGTGCCGCACTTATTTAATTACATAAAACGACGGTTAATTCTTTTAGTTTTAGTTAAAAAAAAATGGATTTTTCTTTGGAAAAGTACAATTCTTAATCTTAATCAATTTATATATATTTATTCTCCAACATATTAATCAATGGTAGGTTGTATAAAATTTAGGATAAAAATTGTCTTATCGAGTAACTCTGAATTTTATTAGTTTTATATATATTTGTAGAAAGTGAAGAGCGTTAGCATGTGCCCATAATTCAAGAGAGAGGAGCCGGTGAGTAAAAAACAAACTTACCCTCGTCAAAAAAGCCAAAGTGGGGAAGAGCGCATCCTCAAGTTCCTCATCCAAAAAGTGCAATCCCTATTTCATTATTATAATATTACTATATTTTTAAAAAAAAAATCTTTTGTTTATATTACTCTATATATACTCTTTACAATTACATATATAATATTTTATTAAAGATACTATATAGTTAAGATGAATAAAGTTTAAATGGAAATCAACTATGAAAAAAATATATATAGAAAATGGATGTAATTTGAAAGCATAGTAGATAGAGGGTGTGTTAACTATTAAAAAAAATATAAAAATAAGGTACATGAAAAACCAGACGCAACACAGCTAATTTTAATATAAAAACATTATATGTGTTGATTTGAAAAAAAAAAACATGCAGTAAAGGAGTTTTAATTGTAATAAATAAAATATTCAATCAATGCAGGCTCTGTAGTTTAAACAACTAACGGTTATAGTCCCAAAACTTGACTATTCTAACGGTTAGGCCTGGAAAAATGGACGGGTTGGGTAACGGGTAAGAACGGGTTCGGGTCAGGATGATGTTCTTATCCATTATACTACAATTGTTTACCCAAACCAACCAATTTCTTTTGACATGGTTGCAAATTGTCACCTCTACTAACGATTATGACCCTCAAACTTAACTATGGTTATAGGTCAAAACTGTTAATTTTTTAAACCACATTTTTGTATTGATAGAAAATTTTATTTTGAATTTAAATAGTTAAAACACAAATGAGTGAAAACAATAATTACTTTGAATAGAAATAACTTTAGTAGGTTTACTTTTCTCAAACCAATGTATTTATTTTTAAATTTAAGCCAAGTTTTCGTTAGTAAGTAAATATAATTTTTTAAAGTGTTTTAATCAAATAAGTGATTAGTTGCATATAAATTCTAATATTTGTTTTTAATAAATAATTTATTTTAGAAGGAAATAGATGTTTCTCTCTCTGTATATCATCATCATTAATTACTCAATTTCCTATGGTGTAATAATATTCGCAGAAAGCGTGCATGACACGTGGCAAAAATCTCAAAGGTGACCGTTGCTGTACAAGAACCCTTAAAAAGCGCCTTCCTTTTTCTCCAGACCAAAAACCAGTTATTTCAAATTAATGTACAATAATTTCTGCATAGCTCACAACAAAAAATATCCTTAAAAGTTTCAATTTACTAAATTTTGATCTGGAAATAGAAATCTTCATGGATCTTGTTACGCGCACGAATATTGTAATATTAAGATTGATTATCTTAAATCCAACGGACGGATTTTATAGCCGTTGATTTCAAATATAATCACCACCTTCATCCATACATTTCTTCATTCTTCTCTTTAATCCTCCTGCAAACATACACTGTACATCTGTATATTTTTCATGGCAGTTTTCTTAGGTTAAATGCTCATAGTTTGCATCTTGAGATTTGTTGATTTGTGGGATTCTTGATATTTCAATTCTTCTCAAAGATCTTTGGAGTTCAGTTATTTAATCATCAATGGATATATCAATGGAAAACAATCATTCTTTAATGAAATCCACAAATACCCACCAAGGTATCGATCCTTCAATGCTAGATCCAGATTTTCCGGCAGTCTTGAAATCAGCAAATTGGATTCACGTCTGAGCTTGTTTTATGGTTTATTTTTATAATGGTTGTGTTGTTTGTGTGTGTATAGGAGAAAGAGATGTTATGGGTGCCAAGAAGTTTGGTGGTGTTATCGGACATAACCGGAGAGCTTTGAGTGCGATTGATCAGAACTTAGATAACTGCGGTGGCGTTAAGCGTCCAGGGGATCAGCATTATCTTTGTGTTGCTAGCAAGAGAGCTTTATCACAGTACGTTTACACATACATACATACATACATACATACATACATACATACATACATACATATATGGTATATGTATGTGTGTGTGATTCAATTTGCATCAAAACTCAAGATTAGGTTCCAACTTCCAATTATAAGAATAATGTTTAAGTAATATCGGTATTTGAGATTTTTTATAATTTATAAACTGACAAGTGGGTTTGATTTTGTTTGTGATAAAAAAAAGAAGGAAACTTGCTGCAGATATTGCCAACAAGAAGCAATGTTTGCAAGAGGTATCATTAATTTCAGGCTCCCTGTCAAGTTGGTTTTTCTTTAATTTGCTAAAGGTTTTGACTTATGATTTGATATATTTACTAGGAGGCTGAGAAGAAAAATGGATCAAATGAGGGTATTGTTGAATGGGAAGATGAAAATCAAACTGTGCCAATGTTCTTGGAAACATCAGACACAATGGTGGATCAAAGGGATCATGATATGGTATATGCCTAATATCTGTCATTGTGTTTTATTGAAAATTTGAAATGTGTTTTGGGATCATTTAAGGTTGACTTTTTGTAAAATTTGATAGGAGGAGGTTGAGATGGAGGATATTTTTGAAGAATCTGTTATAGATATCGACGTTTGTGATGATGGAAATCCGCTTGCAGTGGTTGAGTATGTTGAAGATCTATATGCTAATTATAGAAGAATGGAGGTAATATGCCTCCTTTGATCTTAGAAAGTCAAACCATGTGATGATTTGACTTTCTTGATGCTAAAAAGATTGAATGCTTCAATTTCTCTAATATGGGTTTGGATAAAATATTAAAATCTTGAATTTCCATATTAACATTGCTTTTGAGGTACTATTTCTTGCTTTCATGGCTATTATGACAGAATTTGGGACCTTTGTGCCCTTTCAGTTGTTACATTACAGAAGGTCAAACAATGTGAATTAGTGGGCTTTCATGTGGCTAAAATAGGAAAATTAGTTTTCACAATTTTGATTTTAAAAACAATGAAATGAATTAAATGGGTTGTGTCGAGATTTCTTTATTTATTTATTTTTTGACACTGTAATTTGAGAAATTTGACCTTTTTTCCATCTAAATAATACTCACACTATGCACATTACTTGATTGTTTTATGTCACACATTTAAGAAATTTAATGAGACTAATTTTGATTATTTGCAGGGTTCTAGCGTGGTTTCACCGAATTATATGACACAACAATCTGACCTCAATGAGAAGATGAGAGCTATACTAATCGACTGGCTCATTGAGGTAACTTTTGGGCCAGTTAAATTTTAAATTTTGTAATTATAATGTTCAACTTCAAATGTTAACTAGCTCACAATACCAGCCATCAGATCATGCTAATATAAGATTATTTATATTTGTGACTAATATTAACAATTCAACAGGTGCACCACAAGTTTGGCCTCCAACCAGAGACATTGTTTTTGACAGTCAACCTCATAGACAGATTTTTGGCAAAACAATCTGTAATTAGAAAGAACTTGCAATTAGTAGGTTTGGTTGCCATGCTTTTGGCTTGTAAATATGAAGAAGTTTCCGTCCCTATTATCGATGATTTGATTTTTATCTCAGACAAAGCTTACTCCAGAAGTCAAATTCTTAAAATGGTACTAAACAAAAGTTCACTATTATCATAAATCTTGAACTTCTAACACAAACAAATCTAATCTCATTTACACATTTTGGTCTTATATTTCAGGAAAAACTAATGTTGATCACACTAGAATTTAACATGTCATTTCCAACCCCATATGTTTTCATGAAAAGATTTCTCAAAGCGGCTCAATCAGAGTCAAAACTAGACCAAATGTCGTTTTTCTTGATCGAGCTATGCCTTGTTGAATATGAGATGCTTAAATTCCCACCGTCTTTATTGGCCGCTGCATCGGTCTACGCGGGTCAGTGTAGTCTTTATGGGCTGAAACAGTGGTCCAAGACATGTGAATGGCATACTAACTACTCTGAAGATCAGCTTCTGTAAGTAACTAAACTTTTAGCTAATAACTAAGCTTAATTCATGTGTATGTTTGAGTTGACTTCTAATTTAGTTTGGTTTGACTTTTCTATTTAGGGAATGCTCAAGAATGATTGTGGGGTATCATCAAAAGGCAGCATTAGGGAGATTGACTGGTGTGTATAGGAAGCATAATACATCAAAGTTTGGTTATGCAGCAAAATGCGAGCCAGCAAAGTTTCTTGTAGAGGAGACCAACATGTTTTTCCAAAATAACAATTCTTAAAATCCAGAATAACAATTGGCTAACCTTTTGTGTGATTTAGCAACTTCCCTTGTTGCCTTTATGTGGAGGGAGGGTTCTTGTGTGTTGACTTATTCTTGGGGGGTTTATATGTCAATTTGACTTTGTAACTTCATTGTTTTATTTGTGAACATTTGGATTTTTTAATATGACAATAATCAAAAGATTATACAGTATTTATAGAGGGCTTGGGCTTGTGTTTCCATTTGTATAAAAATTGCATGTTGAATATGGTTACATTTAGAGTTTTCTACATTGGTCTGCAAAAACGATATATGGTTGCAGGGTCGGATCCATTTAGGCACAATGGAGGAAAAGGTCCCACTCAAAACTAGCCCACTATTATACATACATACATGTACATCTATAGGGGTTGTATCATTTGAAAACTTGATTCTAAACATAAAACTTTAAACCAACCTGGGTCATTGATTTGAAATTTTGATAATAATACATGGTCTGTATTAATCCATATTCTTTGAAAACTTGATTCTAAAAATAAAACTTTAAACCAACCTGGGTCACTGATTTGAAATTTTGATAATAATACGTGGTCTATATTAACCCATATTAAAATTAATTTGTTTATTCAAAACTCATTTTTTTTATTTGATTTAATATGGAGTACATATTTATTTTTAAGATTTTAAATCAATTATGTTTATCTTTAATATGAGTTTATTATTGATATATAAGTAATAATGATTTTTAAATTGTACTTTTTATACATACACTGCATTTTTAAAACATATGCCAAATTTTTTGAACGTACTATTTTGTATCAAAATACAAAACAAAATATATAACTCAAAAAATATATCAAAAATAATATTACAGAATAATATAATACATTAAAATACAACACACCACATTAATCTATTGGATTTTTTAAAAATATGTCATCATTATACTTAAATTAAAGAAAAATAATAATAGATTTTTATGGTGTGATTATTTTAAAAAATATCATTACATGAAAAAGTAATAAACGTTTTAAAATATGGATGAAATTTAAAAAAAGTTTAAAAACGTGTATTTTTCTATTATCTCTATTCATCTTTTTTTTTTAAAAAAAAAAAACATTTTAATCATAGCCACTAATTTTAGTTAAAAGTCAACTAAGATCTATTATTATTGTTTTTAAGAAAAACAACTTTTTCATGAAATATAATTCCTATGTATATAGTGGTCCAAAATGTTTGTCCTTTTCGTATGATTTAAATCATGGTAGTTAGAGGATTTCTTTAATTATAATACGGCATGTTCATTGTAATGCAATGAGCCCACACTTTTTGAAGATAGCATGTGTAACGACCGAAATTTATCACAAAACTGTTTGAAGCATGTTTTCCTTAACATATTATTATTTTTATAACCGTGACAACTCACTTGTGTGGTAAACTTGAGTACCCTCAATACCCGACTAACCGAGAGAAACAAGTAAAACGTGGCTGCAAACAATCAGGTGGTTACCGGAAATCCTTAACACATTTTGTATATTTGTGGTCATGTTTGTGCATGTCCTAAAGAAGAACAATGAAGCATGAAACTGATTCCCCTATGATAGTATGATGTTTCTATCTTAATGGATGATCATTAAAAACAATTATTGTGTTTATACCTGACAATCTTGACCAATGACAAGATAATTTGGTCAATTTTGGTAAACAATTATTATACTTAGGCTTGAAATGAGTAGCATTTGACATAGAACGGGTAAAAAAATAATATGAATATAATGGATTTAAACGGATAAAAGTGATCACTAATATATTTGATAAGAAAATCATTGAAAATTATTAAAATAGTCTATATATTTCATTACAACTCATTTTAACTTGAAATACATTGATTTTTTCTAAAAATCACTCATTTTACCCAAACTGATTAGCCTAAAATTCATCATTACCTGCACTCATTCTGATTTGTTACCGAACACAATCCACTTATTTCCTTATCACTTATTTTCTTATTTTGACAGACATAATTATGTTTTCACATTGTTCATGATCTCGTAATGATCATTGGTTACGAGGAATAGTATATTTTATTTTTTTTTTACAATTCTTCTAACATTAATAGATATCTAGGAGTAATCATATTTGTTTCATCAATTTATTTACAATTACTTTCATTAAGTAATTTAAAACTAATAAAAGCCATATCTGGTAAAGTTTAATCTAATGATTTGTAAAATCAAATTTCAATAATGTCTTTATCATATAATAAACATAGCGATTCGAGAAACTATGATTTTAATATTACTATAAGTTTTTCCGATTAAAATAACATGCCTACTAATTCCCATTTTTCGTTGAGTAATCTAACTTCTAACCTCGACAAGTCATCAAAGTAATATTTTTATTTTGAACTTGCTAATATACGCAGACACACAAAAACATATAGATGTATTACATATACACACGTAACACACATAGAGGTGTACGTGATATATAAGTAACACAATTAAGTAATTAACTTTAGCCAATGTGAGACTAGCTCATTTGATAGAGGCTTGTCTCTTAAAATGAAAGGTCATGCGTTCAATCTCATACAATGGTGTAATTATGATGTAATTTAGGTGAGAGTAAGCTTAACCGTTCAAAAAATAATAATTAACTTTAAGTGGAGAGAGAGAAAACCCAAAAAACCCACATAAGTATTTATGAATTGTTTGAAATGTAATATATTAGATGATTTTTATAATCCTATGACATGTTAAATTTTGGTAGCTTAAAACTGATAAAAAAATATTTTTTTTTATAATATCCCAATTCTCACCTAATATACAATTAACAATTACTTCTAAGTTCATCAAAACTAAAATTAATATATATATTAAAAAGCAACCAAATTGAATAGTAAAATATTTATATTATATTGAAATAGTAATTAATTAATATATATACACACATATACTATTTCAATATAATATACATACATATATATATATATATATTATTAAATAGAATGAATATTATAGTAAAAAAACGTGGTTCTTTCTAGGGTTTCAGCGGTGTTTGGAGGAGATAACGGTGATTTATTTGTTCTCATAAAAATCAATGTTTGTTTAGAGATTTTAGTTTTTTTTTTCAGCCAATTGGTTGCCGGTGAGAAGGATTTTGTGAGTAATTTTATCTATTATTTTCGTAACATATTTTTATGGATTTTGTATAATTTTATTTATGATGAGAAATTAGTATAGAGTTCGTGATAAAAGATTTGATTTTGCTATGTAACTTATACTTATGCAAATGATATATAATACCCATTATCAGAACCCGCCCGCCGCAACGCGCGGCGGAGAAATGCCTAGTTCTAATCAAAAGTTAACCGCGATTGTGTTTAAAAATATGATAATTATAATGACGCTTCATTACAAATTTTCTTAATGCAACTCTAACTCAATTTTTGACATGTTTTTGGTTTGACTAGTGAAGTACTAATCTCGACTAAAATTAAGCATTTGTTCAGTGTTAAATGGTCGTTGATCCATGTTTGTATGATAATCTATCTATTATAATAAATCGAAGTTTTCAGGGACACATGACTTGATTACAGAGCCCCTCAACTTCGATTTTCCCGCTTCTCTCTCCTATTAAATACACCTCATATTAAATAATAATATTAAATATAAAATACTTTGTTTTACATTTTTAAATTAAGAAACATATTTTATAATACGTAAAAATACTAATATAAAAAAACACATTTTAAATATCCAACTTATTATAAAATATACAATTTTTAAAAATAGTATTTAAAAAAAAAGAAACAAAAGAATTATTGTTTAAATAAATAATATAATTATTTTATTATTAAAATTATTAAATTATACAAAATTTTAGCCATATTTTATATTAAAAAATCTTATATTATTTATATTTTCATTAATGATTGTTTATTATATTTTTATCATTCAGTCCGTGTAATACACGGGGTACTAACCTAGTTATTAAGTAAACAAAGGTTGTTAATATTTACGACATTGATGAATATGAGAACTTTGGTGGCTGATGAAAATATCATCAAGCAAATAAATTACTTTAACCAATGATCCTTAGCCTAACTGGTTGAGAAGAGGTACCCTGTGACTTTAATATTAGAAAAATCACAGGTTCAAGTCCTGGCATGAACACAATAGAGGTTTCATGCTAACTTAGGGGGTTTTCTTCACCTATGATGGGTTTCCTTCTATTGGATGTGGATATGATTGTGTGGTTTATGATCCGTCAGTGATCCAAATTGATGTTCAAAAAAATAAATAAATTGCATTTAAAAGTTTATGCATAAATAATTGTTTAAAAACCAAGATATTAGTTTGGAATTATTTTAGGTACCAAAATCAAAGGATTATTGTTGAAGAGTGATTAGTTGCATAAAAAATCTAATATTTGTTGCGAATGACTATTAGCAAACAGATTGTAAAACCTAAATTATTTTCGTGATTTTTCGTTTTATTGCTTTGTTTAGTGTGCCATACCATTATTGGAATATTATTTTCGCTTTTAATTTTAAAACCTTTTTTTTTGTTTATTTTAAACTTTGGTTTTATTAACTTTTGAATTTTCGAAATATCAACTGTTGACGGACACACTTTGCTGCCAGCCCCTTTCTATGTCGATCTGCATACAATAGAACATCAAATGTTGTATATAAAAAATATTTGACAATTTATAAATTATACATACAATAATTGTATCATATGAAAACTCAATTTTATAAAGAAAACCTTAAAACTCTATTTGGGCCAACTTTGAAAATAAATACGCGTTCATATTAGAACACGTTAAAATTGATTTTTTTTTTAAAACTCAACTTATAATTCAACTTTAATGTGGATAATGTATTTATTTTTCAAATTTTCAAATGAAAAACTCATATAGAGTTTAATAGTTTCATCTCTAAAATTGAGTTCATATGATGCAATCTTTATATATTTTTATACGTATGTGCGTAATTATGTATAAACAACCTTAGTCTAGTGGTAACATTGATTTCTTTTATAAGAGGTTTTGTGATCGTCTAGAGCAAAATCAGTTTTAGGTTGTGCCAGAAAAAATTTCCATAATTTGAAGGACCTCTCAGAAAAACGTTGTACAATACCTAAATCTTAATTGCTAATTAGTTTTATTTAACATATTTTTTTTCAATTAGCCTGTAGAATTCATAAATTACGTAACTAGTGGCGGAACTTAAACGTTTTAAAAAAACGTAAGAAATTTACGGTAACTAATACATGTTGTTTTTTTGAAACGAGAATGACGAAACCAATACTTAAAACAAAAATAACATTTTGGTCGAAAAATTGTATAACTTAATATATAATTAACAATTACATTGAAGTTGATCAAACTAAAATTTTGTAATCAACGGTTGATTGCGACTGTAATTATAAAATATGATAATCTATGATACAAAGCAAGTATAAATAAATAAAAAGGAAAGAATTTACTGTGCCCTGAAGAGTTCCTCCTTCCCCAAGTTTTCCTCAAAGCATATCAATTCTGCAAATTTCAGGTTTACAAATCAGTTCATCGATCGATCGATCAAATAACTTCTTCAATTCGATTCGCGCAACGATTCTATTGTTTTTTCTTGCTTCAATTGTTCAAAAAACCACAAATTAGGGGGCGACAGGATGGGCGGCGGAAGCGGTGATGGTGCTCCGAGCGATGGTGTTGAATCGAACAAGACTGAAGGTGGTGATGCCGTCACCATTAACGTTCGGTGTTCAAACGGCACGAAGTTCTCTGTTCAGGCGAGCCTTGGGTCGTCTGTTGAGTCGTTCAAGTCTGTTCTTGAACAGAACTGCGACATCCCTGCGGGACAGCAGCGATTGATTTACAAAGGACGTATTCTTAAGGATGATCAGACACTTAAGAGCTATGGTATATTGTTATATAGAATATTTCTTGATTGCTTATGTTTTCGTTGATTATGATGGAAATGAGAGGTTTTTTGTCTATGCGACTTCCGTGTATTCGTTTTGTGTGATCAAAAAGCGAAACACTCCTACCGTCTTCATGTTTTTAGTGTTATGCTGCACATACGATTGTTGATGACATGAACGTGGTTAATTTGTTAAGCGAGAATTGTTTTAATTGAATTGATAGGGAAGGGGGCGATCTATAGAGTTGCATTCTGATAGACAATTCCTTTTTCGTTTTTTTTTTCATGGAGATGTGTATGCTTAATTAAAATGCTATAACATATGAAACAATTAAGAGAATACAAAAGCTGTTTTACTTGCTATAATATACAAGAGATTGGTATTTTAGTGGCTTTGGCTGATTCGATAAGTGTACATGATAAAACATCTGATAACATATATATTGATAAGCTGGTAATTTTTGTTTGGTAAAGTGTCAGGACAACTGTCAATGGTTATTTAAATATGCATTTTCATGTAATCTCATCTACATCTGCTGTTATGAGCCGACATGATAGAAGTAATCCATAATACCATGTGAAGAACTAGAGACAGTTTTTTTCAAATGGCGTGCATACACAAAACTAAATATAAACATTACTAGTCTGGAAGAGTGAAGTTCAAAGGCAAATGAGGGTAGAAGTGTAGAACTAATAACGACAATAGATGCATGTTATTTGGAGAACATGGTTATATAGACTTTATATAGAAACAAAAGCATATGTAGTCGACATACATAAGCGAACAAGTTTTTGTGACTCGAACCAACCTCATGCATCAGCAGGCACTTCCCTTAAACAAACATTTTATTCCTCAACATTGAAGCTTAAGTCTAATTAGGTTATTAGTTTTTCAATGGAGACAGATAAAGAACTAAATAATTTTCTTTTATGCTATATAATTTAATTTTTATATTTGATGCTTTTGTTCCATATGTTTGGTAGCCACATAATTTCTGTTGTATGGTATTAATAGATTGTAGAAGATTTGTTTATGTTTATTTATGTGATTTGCAGGTATGGAGGCAGAGCACACTGTTCACTTAGTACGTGGCTTTGTTCCTGCTACATCTACCCCTGCAGGAGGGGCCCCTACTAGAGCAAATACTACTCCGCCTGCTGCAGGGGAAACTGGATCGATTGAAGGTGGGACCACAGGTGGAACCGGTCTTGGTGGTTCACTATTTCCTGGACTTGGTCTAAGTGGTCTGGGTGGTAATGGTGGTATGTTTGGAGCTGGACTTCCAGAGTTGGAACAAATGCAACAACAGTTGACTCAAAACCCTAACATGATGCGGGAAATCATGGATATGCCTCTTGTTCAAAATCTATTAAATAATCCAGATGTAATGCGCAACATGATGATGAATAATCCTCAGCTGCGTGAAATCATTGACAGGAATCCAGAACTTGGTCATATGCTTAATGATCCTGCAATTCTTCGTCAAACAATGGAAGCTGCTAGAAATCCTGAACTCATGCGTGAAATGATGCGTAATACTGATAGAGCAATGAGTAATATTGAATCTTCTCCTGAAGGATTTAATATGCTGAGGAGAATGTATGAAAATGTTCAGGAGCCATTTTTGAATGCAACCACAATGGGTGGTGGTGGTGATACAACCAATGATTTGAATTCTAATCCATTTGCAGCTCTTTTGGGTGGTGCTAACAGGGCCCAACCCCATGATCAGGTGGCTAACACCACAACCACTGGTGCTGACACAACTACTGGTTCCCCTGCTCCAAATACCAATCCACTTCCTAACCCTTGGGCTGCTGGTGGTGGTAAGCTTCCAAACTTTTTTCAACTCCTATAGAGTTGTTGGCATGTTATTGAGATATATGCATATAGGTTTATACATACTGGTAAACTTAATGTGAGTTTGCAGGTGTGGCTAACCAGACAAATGCTGCTGCAACAAATACTGGTGGGGCTGGTAGGTCACCACCAGTTGGTGGTTTAGGTGGACTTGGTGTTCCAGGCCTTGAGGGATTTTTTGGTGGCGCTACTCCTGATCCTAATTCAATGAGTCAACTTATGCAAAATCCAGCTATTTCTCAAATGATGCAAAGTCTACTTTCAAACCCACAATATTTGAATCAGGTGATCATTTTTCTATTTTAGTTTTAGGTTTTTTTTTGCTTTGTTAGGTACTTAGGATGTGAACTTACTAGACAATTATATTGTTTAGATACTTGGTCTGAATCCACAGATGCGAACCATGCTTGACTCAAATCCTCAGTTGAGGGAGATGATGCAAAATCCGGACTTCATTCGTCAATTAACTTCTCCAGAAACCATGCAGGTAAATTAGTTAACAATGCTGAAAACATTTATATATTACTAAAATGGTTAAGAAATATAAGTATGAAATTTATTTTGAATGGTAGTTTTTCTGGTTATATATTGAGAGGTTGTATTAATAAAATCGTCAATTGTTTATATTTATAATATAAAAAGAATTGTATAGGAATATATATATATATTTTTTTGTGTAGCAAAAGATGTCCATTAAAGTTGCCTTATATGGTGTTTCTGAATGTTAGTTTTTCTCGTCATAACTTGAGAGACTGCATTAATAAAACTGTCCATTCTTAGTACGTAAAATATAGAAAGAAGTTGCTTGTATGGAAAATCTTTGAGAAGAAATATAGGGATTTATTTAGTTTGTCAGTAAAATAAAATCAAATGAAGTTGCCTCATTTGGCATTCGTATTTATTTAGTGTGTCCGCGATGTATGATGGATGGAAGTGTGACATAAGATTGAATTATCACAAGCTACTCTATGCTTGTGAGATGGAATTAGCATGAGCAAATGAAAAGAGATTACTAAAAATTCAAAGCTGAATGGTTTTAAGATTTGTAATTTACTTTTTGCGAATAAACATGAAGAGAAGGCTGGTTAGTCTGAATTTAGTAGTTATGGACCACTGATTGTACATGTATTAGACTGTGTGTAGTGAGAGCCCCGCGCCATTCGGGAATGATGATTTAGATCACGGGGTGTATGAGAACTTCATGCCCCTAGGTGCGGCCCTTGTGATTTACAGCCAAGTACAACCTTGGTCACCGTAGGTGATTTTTTCTCTTTATTTTTCTTGTTTTTCTCGTTTTTCTCCTTCTCTATTATTTGTTAATTAGATATAATAAAAAAATTGAAAGATAGTGAGGTTGATAAATGCTTATGTCTGTTGGACGATTTGATGTGGAGGCTCTTACTAAGGGAGGACAATCGACCCTAGCCTTGGGTCAATCCACATGGTTCTATTTGGCAGAAAATTAGGTCTAATTCAGCTAGCCCTAATTAAATCTGTTAACCCTAGAATTAATCTTTAAATATTCATTGATATACTTGTAGTTCCTTGAGAACTTGAAAAATATATTTTTAGTTGCAATGTGTGGACGTAGGTCACACTGACTGTACTACATAAATCTTGTGTTTCGTTTTCCTCGATTTGATTTTTGTTTTGTGTGTGATTGCTTGGTTTGTGGTTTGCTATCCAAAGATCATGAAAGTGAGAGCTGATCGTTGCACATTTTCTTATCGAGGAAAAGGAAGTTGATGACTTGACCTGATGGTGATGACTTCACTGATAGTATGAACAAATCTGCTAGACAAGTTCAATGTTGTTAAAACCAGTTCTAGGCGTCAATTAATCGGTAGTTGTTGGGATACTAATGTGGTTTCACAAAATCAGTGGGAAAATGGATGATTGGCCAAATCAGGGAAATTCGGCCAAATCGGCCGGAATTGTTCGAAATAATCCAAGGGGATTAATTGGTCGAAGTTGATTTTATTTTTTTGGCTTTTAAGGACTTTTTTGGATCTCCTCGGTTAAAATTGGTTAAGTATTTGAAATATTTTGAGAAAGCTATGTATAAATTTTTTTGTGTGTTTATATATAATTTTGAAAATTACATTTAAAATTTCTTTCCGATTAATCACTAGTTGGTACCCCACCACCCAACTAGCACTTGGCGATTTCTGCAAAACTAGTCAAGATGTTGCCACTAAACATGGTAATATGCATGAGGCTGCTAGTAGTGTTGATGACACTATTGATATAAGTGATGATAGGTCCAATCTAAGGGAAATGATGCTGAAAGAGTATAGCTAAGGAGATCTAGAAAGTTTATAGTTTCTAAAAATTGGGGTGGATTTTTTTCTTCTTAAGTGAGGGTATTTGTTCACAGATCCAAAAAAAAATAACACAAATCAGTTTCCTAACACTAATCGGTTTCTTTTACTACTTTTGTCAAGTCTAGTTTGATAAGTGAAATTGAAACCTATGAGTATATGTACTTAATTATGAAATAGCATTTAACATACAACTGAGGTTGTTCGGTTGTGTTTAAATTTCATCATTTGTGTTCTTTTTAATTTTTTTTTTCATGATGAGGTTTCTTGTCAAGATTCACTCGATCGATCATATTTATTTTAAAAGTTCCCATTTTGAGTTTTTTTATTTTTTTGCAAGTTGATATTTATTCACTTTCAATTGAGATTGAACTGTAGCTCTTCGGTGGTTAGCCGACAAGTTTGTAAAGATTTTTGTTCACACCCTGATTATGTGGGTGATTTGTATGTTGATGAGATGTTTAGCTACCATATCACCACATCATATGTGGATCCTGTTAACGATCACCTAGGAAGAGAATCTATGGATGATGTGATGAGATGGTAACCAAACATCTTATCAATATATGAATCATTAGATTGATCAGAATGCAAACAAGAATCTTTATAGATCTGTGAGCGAACTCCTAGAGGAGTTATCAATCAATCTCAGTTGAAAGTGAAAATGAATTATGAACTTCAATTTGGAAAAGAAAACCAAATATGTGAATTTTTACAATAAATATGATCGATACGGTAGATGTTGACAAAATTTTCTTTTGAAAAAAAACAATTGGTGAAATTTTGAAAATAAGCATATCAATATAATTTAAAGTAAAATGTTTTTTTTTCCACAAAAAGAAGCTTTAAAACACTTGCACTCGTAGGTTTTGGTTTCACTTTTTAGACTAGACTTTGTAGAAGCAACAGGAGAACTAATTAGTGTGATTAATTTATTTAATATCCGTTAACATATGCTTGCACAAGAAGAAATTAAACTTACTGCACAATTTTTTGGATCTTTGACTAATATCCTTAATTGTGCTCTTTCAGCATTATTTCCCTCAAAATTTTACCAATCATACTAATATCGACAAGGTCAATCATACTAATATCGACAGGGTCATCAACACTACCTGCATACACCTTGTTTGGTGACAACATCTTGAGTAGAAGAAATGGTTCATACTGGCAGTCATGTCACCTCCTTCCTATTCCTTGGTAATACATGTACTGCCAGGTGGTTTACAAGTACTTGATTTGGACTAATCTGCATCCTCTTTCATCATTCGGAGTTGGTACTTTCTCAGATTCATTAATTGGTACCTCCTCAGGTTCATTAACTGGTACCTTCTCAAAACCATTCAGCTGTGAATATACAGAAAATTGAAAATTGTTTTGACATGGTAAGGCTAGGTTACTAGGATGTTAATAAATGTATTATACAACAATGATTTTTAATTACATATAGATAAAGATGCCAATGTGACAGTGAAAAAACAATTTTATTCTTCAAAAAAAAGAAAATTATAAATGAGGTGAAAAGGATTAACAATCCGAGTTGGTGAACATACAACACGATCCATTTAATCTCATTTAAATAATCATAAACCAAATCGATCAATATGGATCCAATTACAATAGAAAGGCAGGTAAGCGAGCAACAAGCTGCGCCGCCACCCCCTTTTGAATGGCAAATCCGATCCATTTGGACAAAAAATACTTGTTCATGTTTCTCTACTTCATCTTCCTTCAGTCTCCAATTGTTTTGTGGGTCTCAACTGAATAGTACCAAAAACACCCTATAAAAGTTCCTATTTATAAAATTTGTTATCGTAGTTGCCTTTTTTAAAAGTTGTAATACTGTGTAGTCCTTGTTTGACTTTAGCGGTCAAACTATCATATAGCGCTGATAACCAATATTCATGCTTTTATGTGGATCTAAAGAAACACTAGTGAACTTCTAAAATACTCAATCATATGATTATGGTTTGTTAACCCCTTAACCTAATTTAATCTTCTTGATTGCCCTAAAAGTGAATCCAATTTGCTATAACTGCACAAGATTAATGTATACTAGTTTTGTTAAGGTCTATGCACATAGTTAAACTTGTGTGGGTCATTAGTCTGACTTGTACTAGTCGAGTCCATGCAGACAACCTGGTGACTCGACACCTGACTTGCTTTCCGACTCTTGAATTGTAGACCGTCTTGCAATGAGTTGAGGCAACTCATTAGTTGATTCAGTCAAACTGTCAAATCAAGCAAATGATCATTTTGTGTTCATCATCTGTCTCACACTCTCACCACTCCAAGGATTTGAGGATTTTAGATTATATGGTGTCCATTCTGATTTTACGCATCAAAGGGGTGGGATTGCATCATGTTTGATTTCCATTCGAGTTTCTTGCTCTAACTTTTGAATTTTAGGTTTTCTAGTTTTATTTAATATCTATTAAATGTGTTGTACATTTAACAATTAGGGCAGATTATATTTTACATATAAAATTTTCGTAGTGAAGTCACAAGTCAATAACTATGCCTATGCAAATAAACTTTTTGAAGATTATATTTTACATATCTATTTTTTGCAGTGAAGTCGCAAGTAACTATGCCTATGCAAATAAACTTTTTGACTTCATTCCTTTTTTCACTAATATGGCCTTATTTCCTTCTACCTATGTTTCTTAGTACCATGCAAGTGATGTATCACAAAATTAGTAACACATCACTCAAGCTTTTTTACTGTCATTGTAGTTCACTCATTTCCTTTACCTAACCATGTTAACTCATATGACAGCAAATGATGGCACTGCAACAATCTCTTTTCTCTGGACTTGGTCAACAACAACCCACCCGGTAAATTACGTAAAATTTTTGTTCTCATTTGGTTGGCCAGTAATGCTTAATTATGAACCTAGAAATAGCTTAAGATGCAAAAGATTGATGAAGTAGATAGAGTTTAGATATGCATTGGTGCATAACAGATGAAGAAAGTCAATGAATAATCTTAAGATTTCAAAAAGCTGACAGACAAATCATTTCTTAAATAACTTCTTCGAAGTTTAACATGTTCTTTTTTCTCTTGTTGGTGTTTGTGTATTTATGAAATGATTCCACTTTAGGTTGGTTTAAGGTCATTTGGTTCATTGTTTGATATAAAATTGACATATCTATTATGCAGGGATGCTGGTCAAACTGGTGGAGGAACAGGTACTTTATCATCCATAATTTCATGCTTTTAAATTTTCTTATTTCATAGTTAGTTAATAATTACAATGCCTGACAAATTTAGGTTTAATAATTATTACCAGTCATATTGGCGAGCTTGAATCTGTATTTCTCTGTTAAGGGAGATGATGCATTTTGTTCATTCTAGATAAGAAGTCCTTGCATGTCTTTCGTACTCTTGAACCCTAGTACAAACCAGCCTTCATGTGCGTTTTTTTGTGATAATAGCAGGTGCTCCCAATAACTTAAATCTGGATATGCTTATGAACATGTTTGGCAGCCTTGGAACTGGCACCTTTACAGCACCAAACAATTCAAATGGTAACAATCTGTTGGAGGTGACAAATATGTGCGGGTCGGATGGGTTGGGTTATGAATCAAAAGGGTAACTTCAAACACTTTTTTTAGAAAAAACTGAAATGATTTTTTTTTTTAATTTACTCACTTGACCCGTTACCTTAAATGTCCACGTCATTCTGTCTCACCTTTGCTCATTTACCCATAATCTCACAATATTTCTCTCTTTTTTTTAAATAGTGCCACCAGAAGAGCTGTATGCTACCCAACTTGCACAGCTTCAAGAAATGGGTTTTTTTGATACCCGAGAGAATCTTCAAGCACTGACCGCCACCCGGGGTAATGTTCATGCTGCAGTTGAGCGGCTGTTGGGAAATCTTGGTCAATAAGAATATGTAACCGTTATATATAACATATAACATATAACATATAATATGATATATACATATATACCGTATCAGTGAACTCACGAGGATCTGGTCTGTTTGGATCTGAGCCAATTATGTTGTGAATTCAGTGCATGAATGTTTTTTTTTTTTTTTTCTGTACGATTTTGGAAATTGCTTACATGTTTTCCTAAAGATGTTGCTCATGGTGTGACTTTATTTATGATTTCAATACCTGAAGCATCATCTTTGTCTTTATGTCTTTGCCTGAGGAAAACAAAATTACAGCAAAAAACAATAAATTATAATATTTATGATTGTTAATATAGTAATAATATTTTCAAGGAAGGGTCATCCGATTACTTTATTATTTATTTATTTATTTTTTTTGCAGATTCATTTATGTAATATTGTTTGTGGTCACATCATGTACTGTAAAAATTTTTATGTAGCCAGATATTATTCCGATTTAACACGTACAAGGCGTTAGAAAAAACTAAACCATATTTTTTACTTAAACGTTTTATTCTCGAATTTAAAACTGGATGATTACTAGATATTATTTTAGTATTGTTTTGCTTCATTAATTCATCTTCGTCTGCGTATTTTTTTTTGGTTTTATACATATTTTTACTAAAAATACAATTAAGATTTTGATTATGGAATTTAGACTTTGAACCTAACTCGAAATTTGTCGGTAGAGTTGATGTAAAGTGGTTCGGTTTAGTTTTGTTGAATTCATGGGAACATTAGTTAAAAGGGGTTGCTAGATATGGAGGGTTTGCTGGTTAATCGGTTTGTTTTAGTTTTTTTTTTTTAAAATAAATTTTAATCAGAAACTAGTTAGATATTTAGGCATAAATTAAAATTTACAAAAGAAACATTAATTTTGTTTTAGGTGGTTAATTTTTACAACCCCTTAAGAGTAACAATACCAGGTAAGACGTATTGGGTTTTTGTCAAGAATGATGTATTGGGTTTTTGTCAAGACTGATGTATTGGGTTATTGTGTGCCTAATGTTTTAGTCGTTATGGGGTTTACGTGCGTATCACGGTATCAGGTTCAACTGTTCAAGTTTAATCCCTAGACCATGAAAACGGTCTATTTAACAACACCCCTAAGAAAAACAAGCATAGAAGGCATCCACTCAATAAACATTTTGTAATTTTAGTTTCTTTATCATACATACATTGGTGGAAGTCATGTGTGTTCTAATTAATTTCTAAGTCAGTCAGGCCCAATGGTCTTTATTCTTCCGACTTTTTCAATAAAAAAGCCAACTCACCTCTAATCATGGAATGATTATTTGACTAGGTCTCAACTAGAGGTACACAAAGTTGTGTTGTTTTTTTAACACGTCGTCACAAATTGGTTGATATTTTATTTTTAATTTTTCAAATGTGACAGAGTTATTTGAGACATTATCGAATGCTATTGAAAATATTTTATTTTGTAAATTAAATATTGTTATTACGTAATCTAAAATTTGAAACAAATAATCTCCCATTTGTTTCATCATTTGCCATGAACTAGGATCTATTCAATGAGCAGTGAAGTAAATGTACGATTCGGGCAAACCATGTGCAACTGACCAAATGTCAGCGGTCAATTTCACACCGGTATTCAAAATCTTAGAATATAAAACTTAATCTTTCTTTACATTTTTTCATATTTTTAAAGAATAGTGTCTTAGCATAGTACGACTTACATGGGTGTAACAAGGTTATAGTGTCTCTTAAATTATATTTGTTAATCGAGGGTTGTCGAATTATATTTGCAAAATGGTTTGTTAATGTGCTTATTCGAGTTTGAGTTCAACTCTTTCGCTAAAAGTAGACCACAAAACTTGCAGCAAGGTTTTTGAAACTTGTCGCTCAATTCAACCAAATCCAGTTGCACCAAATTTGCATGTTCCTCCTACGCGAAGAACATGAACAATGGTTGGCTCGGTGTTAGAACCTTGATAAATAGAATATGTAGAGTGAGTCATTAGTAATTTTGTACCAAGAAAAATAGAAAGTAAAGAGTAAGGATTGTAAGAGAGATTAGAGCATAAATGAGCGTAGCGAGAGCGTTTTTTAGCTTTCTTTTTTGTTTGGTTTTGTGTTTTTAGTTGAAATACTCAATCAATGCATCACATAATCTATTGATATGAACCAAAAGGACCATAAAATACAAAAACATTAACAAAAAATGTTCCCGAACGATTAGAAAAGCGCTTCCAACGGCTAAAACTTGTTCCAATGGTTAACTGGTTTGGTTGGGATCAAGTTGAAACTGGTTCGGGAAGGAACCGATTGAAAATTTTAAAATGGTAACCAAGTAGGGACTGTTGGGTTCTAATGGGTCGGGACCGGTTCTTCTCACAGCTGGTTCTAGAACCCGTTTTTTTTTACACCTCTAATCTCAACTACATTCTTTATGTTTTTTTTGGTTCATTCTTTCATAGCAAGTAAATAAGACTTATATAGTTATATTCATATTTTCATTTCATTCAACACTTTAGAAACAATACCCAATAATCAAGAATCATAAAACTATAAAATATACGAAATCATGAACATCTCTTTACGGGGAAAATGAAGTCTAGTTCTTGCTCTTATTATCTTTAAACAAGAAAACCATACTATGATTTGGCTTACTTTTAAATTTTTAATTATTCGAAACAAAACAACGCATGAAAGCATAATTAAACAACAAACACTTATTAATCGAACAACAACACATGAAAAGCATTCATTTCTTCAACAGTGAAGTCAAGAATGTGTTCTTGATGAATGCTTATGGTTTAGAAGAAGCATAAAGAGGCCAATAAAGATGAAACTCAATCTTGTACGTAACCGTTAAACCAACGAGATTAACCGGAGACGAGGTCACATAACCTTGAACAAATAGGAAATCATCTGTGCCACCTACAACAGGATGATTTGAAGGCTTAATGTTGTTTGTGACACCAACAATTGAGATTGAGCCTTTGTGTTTTTTCACATCTAAAGTGATTTTAGCTATAGAAATGCTTTGGAGCCCGTCTAGTCCCGAAGTGATCGAGGTTCCTTGGGCTGTTCCAACGCGTTTTGAAGTGTGTTTTGGTTTAAGAGTTAAGGGATCTTGAAAGACAAACAAGGTCCCAAACGGAGTCGTGGTTTGGCTGACTGGTGGCCCTGCGACTCCGTTTACAACGATGTAACCGGTTTTGTTTATGGTTTCATGTTGGTAGAGTGTAAAGTGGAGTGATTTGAGTCCAAAATGGTGGTGGTGGGTGATGGCATTAATTGGAATTAGGACTAAGAAGATAGTGGTAAAGAAATGCATCAAGGAAGTCATTGCAAATGCATATATGAAGTTCAATCTATTGTTAAAATAAGATATAAATAATGGAAGACAAAGACTATGAGGGAAAAATTAACCTTTGTATTAATGGTCAACGTCAAATCAAACGTAGTTGTTGGTGTGTCTTCCTCGTACAGGCGTTCTCGTGGCTTCTGTTACTCTTTTATTTGATTATTAACAAAATAAAATTATTGTATCACAACTGTACGTAGTATAAAAAGGTGGGATTATTAAAAAAAATAATTAAACAAAAAAGAAACAAGAAACAATCTTAACCATTCATAAATTCTAATGTTAAAACTTTAATTAATGTATCCATAACCGATTTTCGGTTTTTGTTTGGTTCTCCATCATATATTTTTAATCTTTTCTTGTTCGATTTTTTTCGGTTTCCACTTAGTCATATGTTTACTTGTTGGTTATACGAGCAATGTTATAAGAACAACAAGAAAGTTGGTGGCATCGTGTGCATAATTTTTTTTTTGTTGACACTCTCTTATCTAATTTAGAAGTTTAAAAATAAGATTCAACCAAATGATTACAAGCGAATAAAAAATAAAAGAAATCTATTATAATAAATCAATATTTTCTTCTGCCACGTGTCATTCAATAAGATATGTTCCAGAATTCATTTCCCGCTCATTTTATTAAAAAATCTTCAATATTTAATAGAATTAAATGTTTAACAAAATTTATGATATTAACAACATTACCATTATTAAAATACATTAACTTGAATCAATTTATTAACATTAAATTTACCATATATAACGGTAAACAATGATCATAATAACAATAAAATTTCGATTTATCAATTAGTTAAAAAAAATTCTACATGTTAATATCATAAATTATTAATAACATTTAATTTAAATAAATTTATTAAAGATAACTTAATATTTTTATATATTAGTAGTTTAATTTCTGCCACTTATATAATTTTAAGAAATTTAGGTGATAACAAATAAAAAACATAACAACAAAATGGTGGATCATTTTGCTTTTTTTAAACCTAAGTTTTAGAACAAAATGTAGCATAAGATATATGTAAAATCATATAAAAAAGTCACATGTAATAAAAGAAACTCATACAGTGAAATAAGTACGATTATAATAAAAGTAATTACTATTAATTATTTTTTAAATATAAAACTATATATTTTGTACAAACCAATGTTTACTTACATAAATTAATTATATTTGTTATTAGAATAAAATCTTTATATATAGAAAATAATCATACCTATAAGAGACAATATTAGTTTTTTTTAATTGAAATTTTGGTAACCTATATGTTTATTTTTTTCATTAAAAATATATTTAAGTCCATATTTAATATTAAAACTAAATGTTTTACAAATCTTAGGATATTAACAAAATTACATTTATACCATATGTATCGTAAATCTTTGTTTATATATATATGAAACAAATAGTCAAATTAACTGTTGAAAGTTGAAACTTAATGATAAGTATAATGTAGTACATTTTACTTATTTCTTGAAGATAATTGCTTTGTATTTTATTTTAGATTTATTTATTACATTTATTTTTTAAATTCAAAATTCAAATAAGTAACATTTCAATATATATTGTTTCTTTAAATGTTTTTCGTATTTTCTAACATCAATCTCCTTTAGGGATTTATTTTACATAATTTTAAAGCATGTTTACAGTAAATATACTATAAAAACTATTGAGTAAAAAAATATTTTAAATATTTAATATATGTATATATATTATAATAAATAAAGGTTTCTAAGGACACATGTTATGTTCTTAGAGCACCTCACCTTTGGTTTCCCTCATCTCTCATATTAAATGCATTTCATTATAAACATGCTTTTTTTACTTTCTTAAATTAAAAAAAATTAATACATTTAATATATATTTTTTAAAAAACATACTTTTTTAAAAAATAAAATTATTATAAAATATAAAACTTTTAATTTTTTTAATTGAAATGTTTAAAGAAATAAACTTTGAAAAACTTAGTGTTTAAAAAATAATATAATTATTACTTAAAGTATTAAATTATACCAAATTTTAATGATATTTCATGTTAGAATTTAGAGTTTCATTTATTACTATTTATTATTTTTTTTTCTATTCAACCTGTGTAATACAAGGGGTATTAAACTAGTATAAATATAAAAGCTATTATAAATTTATAAAAATAGTTGAAAATACATGAAAATACAAATGGTTCAGTTTTAGTTAATGCAGTTAACCAAAGGTAAAAAACCGATATTAGGTCTTGAGAAAAAAAATAAAAATAAAAGGTTAAATTGAGTAATCACATTTGAATAAAGTAGTGCTACTTGTGTGTGTAAATCTTGACCTTAGACTATCCACAACGGTCACCCCACTGAAAATTCTTTTCTACTGAAATTTCCTGTCACGTCATCACCCACTGAAAACCTTAAACACCCACAGTGGTCACCCCACTGAAAACCCTTCCTCACTATTCCACATCATCAACATTATTTAAATTTAATTGATTTATTTATTTTTTTTGTTGCAAACTAAAAATAATAACTTTAGGATTTAATTAAACCATTAAATAAGAATACAACTAAAATAAAAGTTACATTGCAAAGTTAAATAAAATAACCATAGAAAAAAAACTAACAATTCAAAAAAAAATTAACGATATTTATCAAAGAGTTTCTTTTTCAATTTTTTCATTATTGAACGTTCTTCATCGTGGAGTTCTTAGGAAGACAAAGCCTCCATTGTTCTGAGGTCGGCTCGAAGAGTTTTCTCTTCGTGAATTTGAAGCTTTATTTCGGGCATTTTTTTTATCCTCATGTTTTTCTTTTTAAAAAGTTGTGAAAGCTTGGAGTTGATCAGCGAGATCGATTGTTGTCGGGTTAGAGGAGACGGTTTGACGACTCGAAGAGGAAGCCCGTTTTGTTGTACCTCGCCTTGTCGGTCTAACCGGTTCCGGGGGGTGTCGAACTCGGCTTCTTCCTCGTCATCCTCGAGGTTAACCGCATAATTTGTATGGGCGGTCGAACCCCCCGGCGAATACTCGTTCGATTCGGAGTTTTTAGTTCTTTTTGAAGAACATTGGACCTCGTTACCTTCTTGGCAAAGAACGCGGAATTTTGGCGAGTCTTTTATCGCGATCCAAACGTGGTAGTGGTTAAATGTTTGGTCGTTACTCTTTAGTTGGTATTCCTTTTCGGCCCATTTCAACACGTTCTCGTCGCTCATCCCGTTTTTCAGGTTGTTGGCGCAGTTGCTATAGAATCCCACTAAACTTTGTTAACTTGGTGCACATATCCTTCCATTTTGAATTTAATTGATGACATGTGCGGCATTCGGCATCGAAGCCCATCATATTGTGCCAAGTAACGGTGACTTTTTTCCAAAAATTTTCTCGTTTTTGCGAATTACCTACAAAAAAAATAAATAACAAAAAGTAAGTAAAAAAATATACACGCTTTAAAAAAATAAATAACAAAACTAAGTAAAAAAGTTTTTACCTTCGGTTTTGTTCTCGGATTCGTCCATGTAGCATTTTCCGAGAGCGGTTTCTTAATCGGGAGTCCATTGTTTCGGTGCCATTGGACCACTACTCGATCCGGTTCCGGCCGACTGTTTGTTTTTCTTACCTTTTTTATTGCGTTTTTGAGTGTCTTGTGTATCCGGCACGACTTCGTTATCAGGTTGATTCGGTGACACGAAATCTGATTCGTAACGAGGTTGAGAAATGTTTTGTTGAAAACCACTTTGAGAGTAGGGAGCAAAACCGGGTTGGAAGTTTGGTTGTGGTTGGACGTTTGGGTTTTGTTGTTGAAAGTTTTGGATGTTCGGGTTTTGTTGTAGTTGAACCAATAAATTTCGAAGTGATTCGGGATCGTACGAGAACATGTTGAATTCGGGATTGAGATTGTTAGGCCTTGGATTCATGTTTGTAATTTTTTTTTAAAAAAATATAGAAAGAAAGATGAAAGATGAAGATATTTGGGTGGTTTTTTTGGTAAAAAGGTTGGAGTATTTATTTGGTGTTTAAAGATTTTTTTTTTTAAAGAAATTAGCCGTTGGTAACGGCTATTTTGCTTAGGCCAATCACAAAACGAGAAAGCAAGCGAGGGCCGTGGGAGGGGGTTGGGCGGGAGCCGCTGAGGAGGGGGCGGTGTTCACGCTGGAAGCCGCCGAAAGGGCCAAAGCTGCTGGGCGGGTGGGGTGACCATTGTGCCCAGTCTTATAATAGTTTGATCTAAGGAGTAAGGACCCGTATTTTCTTTTGACATATATATATATACGGGTTAGATCCAGTAAGAAGAGATTTTTGCCTAACAAGAGTAAGAAGCAATAGAAATTTGACACGTGACACAATCCAATACAAAAAACATAATCCAGTACATAAAAAATAAAAAATCCAGTACAAAAAATAAGAATTCAGTACAAAAAAATAAAAATGTATTACAAAAAACACATAAATCTAGTACAAGTAAAATGAAGAACAAAAAAATAATCTAATACAAAAAAATAAAAATATAGTATAAAAAATAAAAATCTAGTACAAAAAATATGAACTTATACGTAAATTGTCATGCCAAATTTCAAATTATTATCGGTTCTTACTCTTCTTATGCAAAAATTTCTTCTTATTTGATTTTTCCCCATTATATATAATAAACTTTCTCCCATGAAACATATACAAAACTGTGATTCATCGAATTTTCTATACGGAAAAGAAATTATAGTCGAGTTGACATCAAAATACTTGCAAAAAACACTTCATGACAATCGAGTTGTTGACAATGGATCTTTTCATGTGTTCTTGCCGTCTCTGAGAGATTAGGTGTCTTGTGTAAATGTTAGAAATGAGTCTCTATGTGTTTGTTGATAATTAATTTGTAACTAAATATAAAGTGAGTTAATTTGTTTTTTGGCCTAAATTTTAAGTTGTAATAAGTTGTTGGGTCAAATGTTTAAGAAAAAAGTTTTTATTTTATCTTTTATAAAATTCGTCACTGGTTTAATTATATTTAAAAATTTGGAATGTAAATTATGTGTTTTTTGTAAAATAAATTAATATAAATATATATATATATATATACACAAATTTTTTAAAAAAAATTAAGCCTCCTAAAAAAATAGGCCTTGTGCAGTCGTGCCTCCCGCACTTGCTCTAAGCAGTCTTGCTGGTAGTCTATATTTATAGTTTATAGTATGTGATACTATGATGATATTGATCTGTTTCTTTATAATTACACAACTAAGTTGTGCTTAATTATTTTAAAGATTTAACTGAAAGAAAGTATTCCTTCTCATGTTATGTCTAATTCCCGTGTCCAGCCCTATCACAAGTCAGTATAAACGTGTGGGGTGTTTAGGGTTTAACGGGTTTTAGGGCGTCAGATAACTTGGTGTCCAACTCAGGTCTCCTTTAAAACTCGGGTTTTAGGGTACAAGTGAATATTGTAATTGAGTTTCAAGTTTCATTCAATTGTGTGTGTTTTTTGCTTTTGATCTCATTTTGTAAGTTGAGTGCCGCATTTGCAGCGTATATATATGTGGGTTTTTAAGGGGTAAAAGTAAAATTGCACTGGTTTTAACGTTATTTTACTTATTTTTGTAAAAATAACGTTAAAAGGGTGGGGATGATTAACTTCAAACGATAACTTTGAGTCGGGAACTATTTCGAAATAGCCTCTCTATCCATTATATGGGATAAGGTAAAGTTTGTATTTATCATTTCTCTTCAGATGTTACTAAATAGTGAGAATATTTGGTAAGTTTTTTTGTTAGTTCCAATTTATTACTTGAGCCATTATATATTGGACCTTTTTGTCATTGCTTTCAGTTTTTGCATTAATTGGTGGGAGTTGATGAAAAGGAAAGTAAAGCATTGCAACTGCTAAAAATCATATGGGAAGATATCGCCAAAAATGCAAGGTGTGAAATTGATAAAATACTCCGAGGTTTACCTGATTCTATCAAGCAAAAGGAGAAGCCAAGTATGGGCGGATCTACGTCCGTATGGGTGGGTTCACCGACCCCACCGTTTTTCGAAGATTTAGAGGGAATTTTGTGTTTACGAAAGGTTGAAAGGTAAAGTGAACCCATTAACATTTTAAAGTAATTTGTCGAGCAGTTTGCCAATATGAATGGGGTAAGTGATATTTGTTAGAAAATTTTCGACAATCAATGTTTGGATTTCTACAGGATCGTATTAAAATCACTTCCTGGGATCAATATTTCTTTCCAAATGTAATTTTCTCCAGCCGCCACCAGGGACTCTGCACCTTGGAACCTACAAGGGGCGCGACCCCTGGGTGTCTTAACTCCCGCTTGGTCCGAAGCTCAAAAATCTTAAACGAGCATGGACTTCGGACCTCCAAACTTTTTAAATGACGATGTTTTTGTTTAAACTGTTATTACGTGATGAAAATTATAAGACCCGAACCGTCAAACCAACCCGGAAATTTGTATGTCCGGTTTCATCTAATTGAAGCGTCTGAAAATCATGAACCCACTGAAAACATTTCCTTGATCTGCCGCTTTAGCTAACTTCAAAAAATATTGTTCAAACTTTGCAACTACAAAAACTCATTAATGAACTTCTTGAAAAACTGGATGTAGAAACCGAAAACATCATGCATGTAGATACCGGGTCAACTTCTGGAATGCTTGATCAAGCTTTGCAATTACAGAAACTAATTTCTGAGCATCTTGTGAACATGCATGTTGAAACCCAGAAAATGCTAATTAAGCAAGAAAATAAACGAGTTTCTGGTAAGGGAGATCATGCTCTGAAATTACAAAAACTCATTTCTGAACATATTATTATAACTTAGCATGCATGTTAACACACAGAACATAGTTAGGTGAGAATCGGAAAAGAAAGATCAAGCATGGTACCTAAAAAAAGCTCATTTCTAAACATATTACCAAAATGTGTGATGCATCGATTAAAGGAAACACACTCTTCTCGGGTTCTATTTATAGCTGCAGAAATGGGCAATACTAAATTGTTTAGCTGAGCTTATTCGTCGATATCCTGATTTGATGTGGAAAGGAAATAATAGCAATCAAGCTATTTTATCATGTTGCTTTCAAAGATCGTCATGAGGGTATCTACAATGTATAATATGAGATAGGGTCAATGAAGGATTTGATAACTCCCCTAAGAGATGCAGATGAGAACAATATGTTGCACTTGGCTGGAACGAATGCCACGAAAGAGCGACTCGCAGACGTGTCTGGAGCTGCTTTGCAAATGCAGATAGAGATTTTATGGTTCAAGGTACATATATTCTGCTCAAAGTTGCTGCTTCCTTGTTCTTTCATGATGATAATAGTATTCTATCACTATTCTAGTTTGATTTTATCGTCGGAAGTAAGGAATATGATCCCCCCCCTCCCCTCTTATAGAGAATGATTTAACAAAGATGGTATAACACCATGTGAGTTATTCACTGAGGAGCACAAAGAACTTATTGTAGAAGGTGGGAAGTGGATGAAAGGAACAGCTAGTCAATGTGTGGTTGTTGCTACGCTTATTGCCACCATAGTATTTGCATCATTCAGAACAATGGCGTTCCTATCTTCCATCGGAAACCAATCTTTGTTGTGTTTGTAGCGGTGGATGCTTTGTGGAATCATTGCCCAAAAAGCTGATGTTAGGTCTAGCAACTCTTTTCCTCTCTAAAACAATCATGATGATCACTTTCAGCATAAGCTTCTACACACAACAACATACCAAGTAAAATCCCACTTTGAGTAGGGTCTGGAGGGAGAGTGATGAAGACAAACCTTACCCCTACCTAAAATGGGATAGAGAGGCTACTTCGAAGGAGTTCACGGCTACATACTGTTGTGCTGCAATATCATCTGTTAGCCGATGTAATTCGCTCAACATATGTTTCTAAGTATCTGTTTAAGCCCAGTAAACAATTTCTCTACCATGTAAATCCAAGGTTCTAACCATTTTTGTTCTCATATTGTAATGGG
The DNA here is from genome assembly GCA_009363875.1 of Mikania micrantha. NCBI lineage: Eukaryota > Viridiplantae > Streptophyta > Magnoliopsida > Asterales > Asteraceae > Mikania > Mikania micrantha. The sequence continues at coordinate 97,009,455 of CM018680.1, forward strand.
TTTGATTTGAAGTTGACATCCAAGAGATTTGTTTAGATTGTTCTTGTAATTTCCAAGTAATTTTACATCAGGCAAATATCAGATCAGTGGAAGCATTACTCATCACCAACTGTCGAGCATCCGCCTGAATCTCGTTCTTGTTTTCTCAACCAGGTAGCAAAAATTAAACTTCGTAAATACATATTTACATAGTAAATAAACGCGAATTGAATAAGAGTCAATGTAATCTACTCTAATAGACTTTAAATAGCAAACAACGCAACTTAACGAAACATAAACCGACCAGAGATAAACTGACGAACAATTATTTAAAAGATGCATTTTTTTTTTAACTCTTTGGTAGCTGGGTGGCAAATTAACCTCTACTCTCTAGATCCAATTTCGATTCCATTAATATCAGTTTACAATACTTATTATCCTTATGAAACTCTAACATCAAGCCTGCTTCTTCTTCTTCTCTAAATACTTGTAATTCATCTGAAACTTCAAGATCCCTGAAACCACCTCCCACAGACCCATCTCAGGCCACAAAGCTTTCGGTGAGTACAACACGCAGTTGGTGGTTTGCCACAGCAGGAAGTTGCTCAGCCTCGTCTCACCTGAGCTCCTAACCAAAATATCAGGATCAGGAGCCACCACCATATACATGTGTTTATCAAGATCCACCGCTTTAATTCCCAACTCATGATCATCATTACCATAATCTCCATTAACACTCCCATTTCCATTCATCATCACTCGGGTCCCATTACTCTTTTCTTGACAAGATTCATAAATCGCACGTGGGATCTCGTGTGAAGAAGTGTAAGCAACACATATTAAAAGATATGTGTTTGTGTTCCTAGCAGTGGCTTCCATTGCTTTCTCTGCTGCAATTCTAACCGGCTCATACAATCTTTCAAGATCACCAATAAACAAGACTCTAACACCGTATTTGTTCACGAGTGTCAGTTCTTTCAAAAACCCTTCAATCTTTTCTTGCATTAAGTCCATAACGTACTGAACTTCATCTGGGCGTCTGTTGAAGTTATCAAGACTGAATGCATAAATCGTTACATACTTGACACCAATTTCATAGCAGTATTTTAGTACCGACATGAGGGCTAAGAATCCAGCTTTGTGGCCACCACCCTCTGTGAGCTTCCATTTCTTGGCAAACCTTCGGTTTCCATCCATGATGAATGCTATGTGTTGTGGAATTGGGCGAGTTGAAATGACACGAAAAAGGAGTTTTCTAGCTGTTGAATTCAAGCCTCCTAATAACGTGGTCATGATATTTTCTGATCTTTTTTCCTCCAACTCTTTCCTGAAAATAATCAATTGAAAACCAGTAATTGTAATGTAATGTTTCATTCATAGTTGTCAAAGGCACAAAGCACACTCAAGGCGCAAAAAAAAAGAGGGCTTTTTTAAACTAGGTGCATAGTATTGATTTACTATTTTTAGAGGTTTCACATGTTTTAGGCATAACATTTAATTAAAAGATATATAAAGTCTAACTATAAAACAATTAATAATCTAGTTATATGAGTTTTTAACATAGGAAAACCTTTTTATTAGTTATTTAGACTGTTTATGGTTGGATTTTTTTGAACTTTGCCAGATTTACCAGAATTTTGCCGGAAAGTCACCACCTCACCGGAGGGGGCCTTGGCTGCCACCAAACGCCTTTCATACGCTTGGGCTTTTTTTTGAGCCTAGGCGAGCGCCCAAAGGGTTTTGACAACTATGGTTTCATTCCAACTTGTGAATGACAGTTTTTTTCAATGTAGTAACGAATTTGACTCTCTAGCAATGACAATTTTTTCAATGTAGGCGTGAAAGGTTACTCTTTATAGACGATAATTTTAAGGATCCAATTATAAGAAAATGAATACTTTAATATCCTGGTAGTACAAAATTTGGCCGGAATTGGATAAAAAACCTAGCAAGTAACAATTAATCGTCTATAAATCAAAATTATGAGCACGGAGTTTGTTTATAACAAAAAAAATTAGCAAATTACCTGTTTGTTCTAAACTTCAAGTATCCCGATCATATTTTGAACAAAAAATAAATAAAAAACGCATAGAAATGTCCTTTAAACTCGACTGACATTTTATCAAACACTTCGAATACAAAAAAAAAAAAAAAAAAAAAAAACAGAGCATATCATATCACGTCATTCTTTTCAGCATGATTTATAGCTAGAACCAAAATGAAAAAGACGCGTTTTTTAACAAAGATCTTGAAGGCTTACAAAGAATTATCTGTTGCAATGATTGGATTCAGTTCCATTTGGATTCAACAAAGAAGCCTGATAATCGTGTTTATCTGAACATTCAGATTGATCAAAGTATAAGCGCAATTAGCAAAGGCATGAAACAGAAATCCGAAGTAATTAAGAGTAAGATATTGGATCCCTCACCCTTTTCACCGATTGAAGAAATGAGCGAGTGGAAGAGATTGAGGGAGAGTTTGTTGAAGGAGATTCAGGTGATAGACCAATGGCTTGTGTCCAAGAACATCGCTTTATAGCAAAGGAGCCCACTCAATGCTATTGTGATTGTTACCTATGCAATATCAACCAAAGATGCATGGACTCAATGGTATCTCATGATTCTTTTAAACAGAAGATCATGGGTTCAAAACCCTCCTGCATCAAAAAATGAGTCTGAGTGGGGTCAGGGGTTTTCCCAGTGGGATTTCCTCCGGGGATGGTTGTGATGGCTCATGGGAGGTCCAGGTAACTAGACTTTAGTGACATGACCTGGAAACAGTAGGTTCACACAATTGAGACCTTCGCCGTTTTAAAAAAAAGCTATGCAATATCAAATTAAAGTTAAATTAAATAATTAATATATATATTCACACACACCTTAAACTTATTCTTAGCCATTTATTTTATATCTTTAAAATATATCTATATACACTAAATTTAAATAAAAAATCAATTTATAATAAAAAATCAATTGTAACGTAGACCATATGTTTCTTTACATGATTTAAAATGATTGGGCATAAATGAGTTTTAGGGTTAATTATTTAAGAAGGAATTATGAAATTATTTAAATCCTAATATATATCTTTAATGATTAAATATTCTAGGGAGGAGTTATCATACGATAAAGTGATACACACACTATACTAGAATGCCATTACGCTTGATTGAATTAATAACATATTAAACAACTAATATAAATGAAAAAAAATAGATAAGATAATTAAAAAAAGAAATATGTTGATAGAGAAAATAACAAATTGTTATTTAATTTAAAACAAATGTAACGTTCAAATATCATTAATTAAATATTAATTGAATAATAGAAGATACAAGAAATAAGTTATTATTTAATATATGTATTTAATAACAGAAATATGGGAGACAATAAAAGTAATAAACCAATAGAAAGTAACATGTGTATAGTGTTATTTTCTTTTATTAATATGAAAATATATAAACATGGACGCATTCAAATGAAACTAATTTTTTTAACAGTTAACGTCAAGTATTTGGATACATTGACACCAAGTACATTGACATTCAAGTAAAACTAATAAATTGTTAAAGAAACAAAAGATATATATGTGTGTGCGTGCATCGTATTGAGTAGTAACCAACTCGTGTCTAACGATTGATTTAAATTCAAATGCATAATATTTTGCCATGTGCTACTTAGTTTCTTTAACTATAAAAGGCAAAAAAAAGTAATTTACATCATCACTGAAATCATATTGAGGGTAGCAAAAATATACATTTTTAAATTTCACTTTTCTTTTATTAAATAAAGATTATTCCCCTTTTTTTTTATATATATATATTTTTAATTATACAATTTTTTTTTACAAAATATACAAATTGCATCACTTTAATGAGCTTTATCACAACACAATATTGAAATAATGATATTTACACAAACGACACTATTCACATAAATGAAAAGAACAATTATATAGACTTAACAAACAATTGTAGTAACGTAAACAACTTACACAAGGGAAATATTATTAGAGAGTGTACGATTGTTTGCATTCCTTCTACAACTACAAAACTAATTATTTGTGCATAAATACAATATTAATGGATTTAAATACAACAATCATGAGCAACACCTACCAAGACAAACCCAAATCATCTTAGATTACAAATGCTTCTAAATTATAAATGTTCATATACATCAAATGCACTACTAAAAACTAATGTATATGAAAATTATAAATTACAAATAAAAAGCTAACTCATATGTAAAACTAATTGTCATAGATAAAAAGGAAAAAAATCCAAGTGTAAAAAATCAAAAGGAATCTTTGACAATTTTGGTTCTTCATCATGACCAGATCCTGACATTAGGTCGAGAAAAAATAAATTTATTTTTATTTTATTTCGTGTGACAATCCAACTTAAGAAAAAAGTCATCAATGAGAATGGTTTGAAAGAGGGATGGGCGAGTTATTTTATTTTACTTTTTTATGACAAAACAAATTATTTGAGTTTTTTTTACTCGGAGATTTTTTTAGATATATTAGTTTTTAGGAGTTGTTTGTTTGCGTTTGAATGATCTGAATAGGTCTGATTCTCTACCATTCAGATTCTGACCCCTTGTTTCGAACCTTTAAACGAAAAAAGTTTGAACGAGCATTTGAACCATTCATATGTTGGTTCAAGTCTGAACCATTTAGATCATCTCCTCCTCCTCTCCCACACCCATCGCCGTCGCAGCAGCATGCAGCTACGACCGACAGCGACGACGGAACAAACCGATGGTTCCTCTCCGAAGGCGACGACGGAAGTTGGTGGCAACGACCTACAACTGTGAAGATCGACCCGTGGGCGGTTGCCATTTTGGGGGTTTTGTAATGGATGAGGGTATTTTGCATTTCGTTCAAATGCTAAATCAAACAGTCTTAACTCAATTATTCAGACTCTCTTAGTCATTTAACACTTAATACTCCTTAATCAAACATAAGAAGAATTTGTGTAATATTATATAAGCCCCGTTTAAACTAAACAACCCCTTGGTCAGGCATAAAGAAGTATTTATGTAATATTATATAAGCCCATAAATTCATAAGCCGTTTAAACTATTGCATAGAATATATTTGAGGGCCAATAGCACTGTCACATCATTTTCCTCTTGTAGTCTTGTTACTGATACATTTGCTTTATTCTATTGTAGTATTATGTCAAAATATTACAACTCAAATAACTAAAAAAGAACTTTCTATTTCGCGTGGTTAATTATTATTTTATATATATACATATATATATGTTTTTTTTTATTCATAAAAAGTAAAAACTACAGTGGCGTGTAATTAACTAACTAATTAATATAGTACCTCTTTTTAGCCTTTTATGCGCAATGATTCCCACGTTTTTCTCCTTCCACATGTTTTATTAATGTATTTTATTTTTATTATTTTTAGAGTTATAATAGAAATAAAATTATCTTATTACTTTTATATGAAGGAAAGGAAATTAAGTTGATTTTACTTGTAACAAATTAATTAAACAGCTTAAAACCGAAATAACATAATATTTCTTCTCTAAATTACAATTTTGGCCCCTGTGGTTTGAGTGTTTTAACTATTTTGGCCCAAAATAGATTCTTATATCAATTCAGCCCATGTGGTTTAGACAAACTAACGTTTTTGGCCCCCAACCATACTTACATTTTGGGCCAAAACCGTTATAATAATTAAGTTTAAGGGGCCAAAACCATTAGTTATCTAAACCACAGAGGCTGAATTGATAAAAAATTATATTTTGGGCCGAAATAGTTAAAACAGATAAACCACAGGGGCCAAAAACGTAATTTACTCCTTTTTTTTATTGATAGTATCATAGTATGTATTTTTCAAATGTGATGGTATTCATATGAAAATTGGAAGTAACATAACTATCTTTTAGGATAGTGTAACAATAACAATACATGACTTAACAAATGATGAGGATTATCGTTTGTTAAGTTAGGAACTAAATAGATCATTTTAATCACAAGTTTAAAGATAATAAAAGTAATTTCTCTTAACTTGAAAAAATTTTTTTACCCTCATTAAATCATATGACTATAAATGTCTTTTTATTAGTTCTTTACAACTTGTTTTCGTACTTATATCTGGGATGCAAAAAAAAATATCCATCAAATAAAAATGACACCATGAACATGATGCAAATATCAAAATATATCGTAATTGCTGTCACTCTGACGTTGAATTCTAAGACATCAAACATACAAAACAAAAGGTAACATAAGTAAAACAAAAGAGAACTTGAAAAAATATAAACTTAGCAAATGTGTTAGAATTAAATTGAATAAGAAACTTAAATCAAAATTAGTCCGAAAAGATAACAAAATAAAAAAAAATGCATTAAAAAAATACCGAAAAAAACGATCACCCCTAAGAAAGACATACACACTAACCATTCCGCTAGTACCCCTTTTTGTTAAACAAGTTGCTTTTGATGTTTTCATTGCTTACATATTACCAAGGCTTGATATTCAAGATTATACCACATTTGTTTTTCATATGTAATAATATAATAATAATTACAAATAATATAATAATAAGGTTTTTCACGAAAGTTTGTTTTAAGATTGTAGGAAATGGGTTCACGTTTTTATTATAAAACAATAATAAAATATACATAATAACGATATACTCGTTATTCGTAAGAAATAATTTAGTACATTACCGGTTACAAGACTAAAATAAAAGAATATAAATTACTAATTTATATACGAAACATGTTTTGATGCATGTCTTCGTTGGGTACTCCAAATCGCGAGTCTTTAATCAAGTATCTTGACGAGCCGGTCACAAATACTTCAATACGCTTATGTCTTCCGCCTATTCTTCATTGACATGTTGATGATTATGGTTGAGGCACGTATTCAATATGTTTCCCTTAAAACAGATTTCGCTCCTCTTCTCAAGACGAACACGTCTCCCAGGGTACAACAACCGAAACAGTTTGTGTACTGCCGGGATTAACCTAACACTTAAAAAAAATATCTTAAACAAAAGCTTGAAGAGTTGAGAAAGTTGGAAATTCTTGTGAGATTGTATGTAGTATCCTTTTCAACACCTTAACAAGACAACATATGTCTTTTATTTATACTACATGAATGTAATACCAAAAGTCTTGACATAATACATATAATAAATATAGGTAATTTGAAGAGTCTTGACATAATACATATAATAAATATATGTAATTTGAAGAGTCTTGATTTAATTGAGTAATATGAAAAGTATTTGATTTTAATTCATATTAAATTTGAAACTATTCAAATTTCCAACAATCCCCACATGAATAAAAATCAACTCATACACTCAAGTGTTAAGACATAATTTCAGCGGTTGAGTATTGCAGGATAAGTAGGTGTTCCCTTTGAACTTTCCTTTGTGAAGTATACTTGGTCTCCTAGCGGTTAGTAGACGCGATGTCCTTGAACTAAACCCCTTTTTACGTAGACGTTATTACACTTCACACAATACTCTTCCTGGTCTGATTAACCCCTCATTTTCGTGTCCGTTATGGTCATGGAACACTATCCTGGTTCTGCGAGAGCTCTAGTTTGATAATGATTGATTAAATCTTTTTTTGAACGTAATGATATAGTTAGGGTTGTTGATTATTGCCTAGATGATGGCTAGGATTGATTATAAACGAAGAACACGATGTTTTAACGGGTAAATCATTGTTTTTGATCCGTTGTAATGCCCGGTTTGCATGAAATCATAACAATGGTTATAATGGTTTAAAACAGCCTTGTGCTGACGTTTTCAAATCAAACATTTTTGCAGGTAGACAGTGATTCCGGTGAGACTGCACTTCACAAATTTGTAACTGAATAAGTTAAGGTTGTAATGTGAATTGTAATAACGAACCATGTAATGTAATTATCCTAAGTTAATCTGTGTGCTTGTGATATCGGATCAAGTAAGTCACCCCTCATTTATGAGACATCACCACTATGCTTTCGCGACCGTTTCAGTGACATCATCAACAGGTGGCGAGAGGTGGGGGTGTGACAGCCTCACACAACAATGTCACTGTTGTTATAGGAATGGACGAGGACGTATTTAAACACCCTTTTATAGTTTAGGAGGATATATATCAACATATGTATATATATTAGCTTATACATTCATTGTACAACTATGCCCCCACAGTGACCACCTTAGATATATAAATTAGTGTCCTATTGAACCTAGATCATGGGATCTCCAATCAACAAGGTTAGGTTTCCTTCAAATATCTCTTTACATGGGCTTTAGTCACATTCCTCAACTTAATCTCTCATTTTATTGGATCCAAAATATTATCTTTGACTTCACCAAGTCAATAAAGATAATTTGCAACTGAGGTAAGTTGTCCTAACGTGTTCTTGACTCACAAGTCATACTAGCCCTTTTGTCAATTTAAAAGACTATAACTAGTGATCTCAACTTGGATCAAGTTATATAACCATGTCTTTAGAATGATTTGAAACTCATTTCAAGGCTAAACACGTTTCACCATGCCTTTGGTAAGCTTTTCCAAATATCTAACTACAATTTGAACTTTACCAATTGACTCCGTATAACCATCGTGTACCCCCACTTGGCCATGAATTTGCAATATTTATTTGGATTACTAAAATCATTATTACAAAATCTATCACATACTTGTATTAAGTGCAAGCAACTCCCACATTTGAGTCTTATTAGATAACCATTTTCCAATTATTAAAATCGTGCTGTGAAAAGTTCTCATTTCCACAAGAGATTGAGAAACTTCTCAAATACTATCTCTTACAAACTCTAGAGGGTTGTTTCATAAATGACACATTCCCCCACATTGCTTGCACTTTGATTAAGTTTGAGCAATTTATCTTTTGATGACTTTGACACATATATACATCATTGTGTCACTAAGTTCATCCATACATATTACTCCATGAGTTCTCCTCGTATGAACCGAAACTCATTCTTATGTCATTACATATATTGAATGTTTAAAGTTAATTTAATCTCCGCAGAGCATCTAAATTAACATGTATTAGTCTAGCATGCTTTAAACTAAAATATTAGCACGTGAACAGAAGATGCATCATTCTAATCAATCACAGCTCCTAGAGATAACACATTATCTCTACAAACATTCATACTTTACTTTAGACAAGAATGATGAGATTTTTTAAATCCTTAGTTTAAGGAAAACTCATAACCATATTTAACTTCATCCATTATGTAGGATCATAACTCATTTGCCTTTAATCTCTAATGTTTCACCATTTAATCATAAGAACTTAAACATATATCTTAACTCAAGTCACTTTGGTGAACGCATTCATCAACATATGATGAATGCTATTTGTATAAAATCACTAGACTCTTGAGATATAGTCAACAAGATTGATACTCAACAATATGACATCCCATTTGTCTAAAGTGATTTATACATTTATATTGTTGTTTCAATGAAACCATGTATTATGATACTCTCCCAAATTGAAGGATAAATCCTCCACATAGTTTTAATAACGTTAATGGCTGTAGCATAATTTACAAGACCATCACTATTGTAAATATCTTTAATAAATGTGCAAAATTTATTAAGATTATTTACAATAATAACATATATTTCTTTCATATGTTATAGTAATCAAAACACACTTATGCATTTCCATGTTGATGCTCTCAACATTAGACGACATCTTTCGTTTTTGTGTATTTGATCTTAATGCACGATCACCACATTACATTTGATATTTAATTTGTGACTTGCAACATAAGTAATGATCACAACTCCCCCGTTGTATTCATGTAAATCACTACTTGTGCTTTTATTAAAATATGTATTTTTATTTAAAATAAAAATCCTCCAACATTTAAATATCATTTTATTATCTTTAAATCAACTTGTAAACTCATGTCATAATTGAACATAATAAAATATAACAAATAACATATTTTAAACGGATACAAGTATGATATGTACACATCAAGTCTCAAAGTGTTATTTATTCAACACTGTCATCATTTATCAAAATCATCGTAAGTGACCTCGTCACATGGTATGTTTTGAGGTCCTCCCTCAATAAAACACATACACCCATTATTACAAATTAAATTCAAATGTTCATTTGTTACACATAATCTCATACTATGTATTTATGATGCTTTTTTTTAATTAGTAGACACATAATCCACATAATTTCAAACACAATGAAAGAAATAGAAGCATCTATATGTCATCATCACTTTATAATAAATCCCACAGAATTTATTAATATAGTTAACTATAACATATATCCTTTTCATATGTTATAATGATTATTGTGCATAAACTCATGTGTTATCTTAAGATATTGAACACAACTAACGCACCAAAACAAATTTTTATTTGTAATAGTTTAAAAGACATATAGATGAGTTCTAAACATCAAGTCATATAGTGTTACTATCTTGAACACTTTCGATATCTGACATTTCAATGTCATCTAGATCATAATATGCATGAATGGTTGCACCTGTCATGAGGAACCATCCTCGATATGCAATGACACATGCCCTTTGGGGTAAACCAAAAATGAACCTAATAACGTCTCCATTCTTTTGTTGTTTCATTTTGAAACTTTAAATCAAACAGTCACAAATCTGTTCAAAATAAAACGATTGCACAAACCATATCTAACTTTCATGTAAGATAATTAAATTGTTTACATAAAACAATTTATTGTTTATAACATAAACTTTTTCTAATAATCATATTAGAATTTAGTCGATTATAAAAATCGTATCTAACGTTCACGTTAGAGAATTGAAAAATGCTTACATAAAGCAATCTTATTACAAAATACGTGACTAAAACGCATATGAATAAAATGTTTACTTAAACATTTTTATCCAAACATACTTCTATCTCGTCATGAAAACTAATCGGCTAAAAATTAACAATTTTTTTTATATGACAAACCAGTTTCTACTGTGCTCGTTTGAAAATAAATAACAAAATTTTCAAAGTTTTTATGTTTATATAACAAACCGATTCTAACACTCTTGTTAGAAATAAACGATTACAAATATCGTTTCTAAAGCTTTTCGTTTATAAAACAAATCGATTCTAACACGCTTGTTAGAAATAAACGATTACTCGAACCATTATAAAGCCTTTTTGTTTAAAAAAAACTGGTTTTAGCACACTTTGTTAAAAAAAATTAACGATTACCAAAATCGTTATAAATCTTATTATGTTTATACAAAATAAACTGATTCTAACATACTTGTTAGAAAAAAAACACGATTACCAAAATCGTTATAAAGCTCATTATGTTTATACCAAATAAACTAATTTTAAAACACTTGTTAGAAAATAAACGATTACCAAAATCGTTATAAAGCTTATTATGTTTATACCAAATAAACAAACTCTAACACACTTGTTAGAAAATAAACGATTACAAAATCATTATAAACTTATCACTTTGCAAGTAATCTTTTATAACACGTTTGTTATAAAATAAATAAAGTGTTATACAAACACTCTCGATTCTAACATGTTTATTAGAAATATAAATGCATAAGATGTCACACCCCGGGCTCTCGACGGCCCGGGCGCTGCGACCCGAATTGGTTTCATGGATTTGTCTCGGTCAGATTCATTATTCTTTTTAATCAGCGGAAGCGTTGTTCATTAATTCATAGTTTTGTAAATAATTCACATGCATAGATGTGAACACCGTTTTCCATGATTTATAAAAAGTTCATACGCATGGGTATGAAGAATCACATTTCATCGTTTGTAAATAATTTTCAAAATAACTTTTCAGGATTTTATAAAATTTCATACGCATAGGTATGAACACCATCATTTCATATTATTGTAAACCGGATTTTCTCAAACACAAAATTTCAATTCATTTTATAATATCCGGTTTATACATGACTTGGAGGCATAGCTCCAATAGCTCCATGGTCTCACCACAAGATCCTATTCAAGGCATCATAGACCCAGAATCTCTAATCTTGCTTTTCTTTTACATTTCATTATTACCTGAAAAGTTTTTGAAAATAAAACGTCAACATAATGTTGGTGAATACAAATAACAGACTCGATATGTAAGCATAGCATGTTCGGTCCTTTAACCATAATTAATAATGGCCATACTACACATTTAGCAGGTTATTTCACTGATCAATACAACCACTGCATACCCTGGCTTGTACTGTCACTGGTTAGGAACAACAGCGGAGTGCGTCTTACAATTGTTCCCTCCAGCCCACAGCCCGTCACTGGTTAGGTTGCATGCGGAGTGCGTCTTACGTATAACCTTCCAGCCCACGTTACCAGTCACGTATGGGAATTTCACCCATAGTGGATACAATTTGCAAATCGTACGTATACTAATGGCCTAAGTGTTGGTCTAATAGTATCCCTTTATGCGTCAAAGTTTAAACATACATGCTCATAAAAATTCATTTATAAATTTAAAAACAAGTTAAATGTATTCACCTGAATTTTTGATTGGCTGGGTAACAGCTTAGAACTTCTCAATATAAATTTGGGCAGCGTTTCTGCTTAATCTATCTTATTACCATTTGCAAGGATGATTCCTGATGCGCTTATTTTCTGCTCCTAAAATAGATCGTGATTTCAATATAGTATTTTTATACATATGATCAAATCTTAATCCTAACCCTATAAATTACTATCAAGAAACCTTAATTTATAATTTACATAAAATTTAAAATACATATACCTAATAACCTTCAAAGAGTTGAAGTTGCAACGAATCTGATGAAATTCTTATTGCTCACTTTTTATGTTTTATATACGAACCGACTTAGAACGTCGGTTTAATTGTGATGTATAGAAATGGATAAATATTGGTTTTCTTTATTCAAATAAATCATACACGTATGCACTTTACATGCCACATGATTTATTTTATTATTATTATTTTTAAGTAAACTAGAAATTTTAATATATGTATAGGGTCGGAGCTTAACCTTAACCCTATTATATTAGATTCCTAAATTTATAAGTTTAACTAAGAAATTAGATAATATACCTAAACGAACTGACTCCTTAATCTTGACCCTTTTATACTGATCATCACCTCCTAGCGTTCATAGCTTCTCATCTTTTTCTCAAATATGTGTGTGTATATATTTTTGAAGTGATTTGTAACTGTAATTAATTTGTGAGTTTATACAGACGACTAAAACTTAATGTCGAAGGAATTTTATAGATATAGGTTATGTACGTGTTTTCTCATTCGATCAGATGATGCATCGTAAATTCTTTATGAGTCCTACACGTAACATCCATACAATTTTTCCAAATTGAGATTGAAAGATATTTTTATTATTTTATTATTATAATTAATTTAGCTCAAATTTCGTTTTTCTTTGATAACTTTTAAAATATGATGCTTTATAAAATTCTAAAAATACCGCTGGGATCAACTCATTTTTCTCTACGTTTTGACCCAAGTTTCGTTAAAAACGGAGAAAGTTTAATTATAACATATTTTATTAATTTTGAGCGGTCCCCTAATGATATCAACTAACCGAATAAGTATGTCAAAACTTTTTTAATAATCATTTTACTTGTTACTTACTAGTATGTAAGTGTCACATATGTGTATAAAATAACTATTATAATATCGCACAATATATTTTTTATAAATTAAATATTCATGTGTTATATTCTAGTTATTCGTTTTAAACAAACGCTTCAAATCTTAAACGATCATTTCTAATATTAATTCCTCGAATAATCATGTTTTATAAATTAATTATAACTATCTTGAATATTTACACGAGACCTTATAATTCAATTGACCGTTTTATTATTGTATTTTTAAATAATATCATTTTAATTATAAATGAAAGTAGTTAATTTATATTCTCAAAACGGTATGTTACATAAGAACTTTTTCAAACACAATGTTTTCTAATGTATTCGTTAGAATGTTTATTATTTTAATCAAGATTATAATTTCTAACACGCTCATTAAAATTATTAGTTAAATGTTGATAACTGATTATACGGTTTCAAAAACCACCTTGTTTCCAACACGTCATTTTAAAAAAAACTTAAATTGTTCAAACCAATATTGTTTACCAAAAACAATAATTACATCTAATATGCTTGTTAAAAAGGTAAAGGTTTCGTAACCAGTATTATTTTTTTAAAAAAATAATAATAAACTTATAACACGCACGTTAAAAAAACAGTTTACAAACATTTTATATCTTTTTCAAAACCACCCTTTTTTTAATAAGATTATTAGAAAACGAATACTCAAAAACATATTTTGAAGCTAACCAAAAATTGTTCATGGTTAAATTTACAATCAAAAACCCATGAACTCAAAAAATGAATCAAAACACGTCTTGTAACACGGTATTCGAATTAAATATTGTACTCCAATAACAAAATCCGACCAACTTGTACTAAATATTTCTCAAAAATATTTACTAGATTTTATCGAAAATCTTAGTTTATATTTAACTTTCATGAACCCAAAATCCTTATTTATAAGGTTTTTTCACGAAAGTCTGTTTTAAGATTGTAGGAAATGGGTTCACGTTTTTATTATAAAACAATAATAAAATATACATAATAACGATATACTCGTTATTCGTAAGAAATAATTTAGTACATTACCGGTTACAGGACTAAAATAAAAGAATATAAATTACTAATTTATATACGAAACATGTTTTGATGCATGTCTTCGTTGGGTACTCCAAATAGCGAGTCTTCAATCAATCATCTTGACCAGCCGGTCACAAATACTTCAATACGCTTATGTCTTCTGCCTATTCTTCATTGACATGTTGATGATTATGGTTGAGGCACGTATTCAATATGTTTCCCTTAAAACAGATTTCGCGCCTCTTCTCAAGACGAACGCGTCTGTCTCCCAGGGTACAACAACCGAAACAGTTTGTGTACTGCCGGAATTAACCTAACACATGAAAAGAATATCTTAAACAAGAACTTGAAGAGTTGAGAAAGTTGGAAATTCTTGTGAGATTGTATGCAGTATCTTTTTCAACACCTTAACAAGACAACATATGCCTTCTATTTATACAACATGAATGTAATACCAAAAGTCTTAACATAATACATATAATAAATATATGTAATTTGAAGAGTCTTGATTTAATTGAGTAATATGAAAAGTCTTTGATTTTAATTCATGTTAAATTTGAAACTATTCAAATTTCCAACAATTTTCACCTTTATACAAATATCGTACTGCTAGGCTTGTACGGGTCATATAGTACACTCAATACGACTAATACATCGGACCGTATAGGTATGTACGGTCCGTATAGCTCCCTCTTATACAGCCTATATAGACCTATATGGCCATTATAGACCTATACGACGGCCTGTATAGTTGAGTGGAGGTGTTAAATTATAATTTTAGAGTATTTAAAAATACCAGTCCTTAAATTTTTAATATTCCCATCGATTAAAATACTATCACAAAATTAAGACCAAATTACATACTTGAACCTTTATGTTTGTAATAAATAACAAATATGAACCTTTAACTATATTAATTACGCTAAACAACCTTTAAGTATTTAAGTTGTTTCAACTTTCAACCTTTACATTAACCCCGGTTAAATTTACCAGTTAAATCTAGTCATGTGCAAAACATGTGATGGGTATTCTAGGTATTTTGATCTTTTGTTATTTTTAAACATAAAACCCACTATTCACGTATTATCGTATCTTATTCAATAATTTACTCCAAATGGGGGTGTTAGAAAATTAGGGCTAAAACCCACCCAGAAGTTCACGTGGTTCCTCCATCTTCAATTAGTGTTCACCCAGAAGTTCACGTGGTTCCTCCATCTTCAGTTAGTGTTCGAAACCTAGTGTTGTAGTTGGATATGATTTATCATTGTTACTACTGCCAATGTTACATAATGATAAAAAGAAAAATGATAAATCCTATCCAACTACAAACTTAGGTTTCAAACACTAACTGAAGATGGAGGAACCCCGTGAACTTCTGGGTGAACACTAACCGAAGATGGAGGAACCACGTGAACTTCTGGGTGGGTTTTAGCTCTAATTTTCGAACACCCCCATTTGGAGTAAATTATTGAATAAGATACAATAATACGTGAATAGTAGGTTTTATGTTTAAAAATAAAAAAATATCAAAATACCTAGAATACCCATCACATGTTTTGCAACTAGATTTAACTGGTAAATCTAACCGGGGTTAATGTAAATGTAGAAAGTTGAAACAACTTAAATACTTAAAGGTTGTTTAGCGTAATTAATATAGTTAAATGTTCATATTATTATATATATTAAAATACATTGAAAAGGAATAGTTCTTTTTTGAAATTTTAGATTTTGACCACTATATATATTATGCATTCAAAAGGAATGTTGGTTTTTTGAAATTACTATTATTATATAGTATTACTATATAGTGTTAAAAGTTCATGAAAAGGAATAGTAATTATATATAAAAAATAATATGTATAGTAAAATAGTGAATAACACACACACATATATAGGGTTTGTATCATGTGAAAACCCGATCTTAAAGTGAAAACCCTTTAACTCTATATGGGCCGTCCATTTAAAAACTTGAAAATAACCATATGATCCATATTAGTCTACATTAAAATTGATATGTTTATTCAAAACCTAATTTTTATTCAGGTTTAATGTAGGTATATGTTCCATATAATGACGTTTTGATAATTTAGTTTTGTACCACTAGAAGTTTTTTTAACTTTGAAAAGCTGTAAATAGAAATGAAGGTATTAAATTTGAGAGATTAATTTAGAAATTTTGTTTATATTAAATTTAGAGATTTGCTTAGAGATTTGAGTTTTTGTTTTAATTCAAACAATTGGTTGCCAGTGAGAAAGATTTTGAGAGTAATATTTTCTAATATTTTTGTAACATATTTTTGTATGATTTTATGTTTTTATGAAAATTGTATAGAATTTGTGATGAGAGATTTGATTTTGCTATGCAACATATACTTCTGCAAATAATATATAATACCATTCTCGGGAGTCAACTAACCCGCCGCAACGCGCGGGATGGTTAAACCTAGTTTGTTATTTATAACAAACATAAAGGTTCAAATATGTAATTTTGTTCAAAATTAAATATGCCATTAATAAATAATTAAGTTATAACATGTTATAAGTACATTTTTAATTAGAGGATCAGAAATGAGCACGTTTACTCTTTTTTAACCATTACTTTTACCATTTTGTATGTTAGGACTTGGTAGACTTCACATACAACGTATTTTAAGGAAGTAACTACTTTAACAATACATGACTTATATTTTGAGATGAGATACAATGTGACTTTAATGTTAGAAGTGTTACGGGTTCAAATCTTGGTATGAATAAAATAAAGGTTTCATGTTAGGTTAGGAGTTTTCTTTTAACTATGGTGTGTTTACTTAATTCCTCTTATTGAGTGTAGATATGATCAGGTGAGTTTATAACCCGTCAATTATCCAAATTGTCGTTCAAAAAATAAAAACAAATGCTCTTTGATGAAGAAAAATAATTTCACCGTCTTTACGAGAAACAACAATAATTGTAACTTTTATTGAAAAGTATACATTTTTACCAATATAATAAATGCTTGATTTATTTACAACTAGGTTAGTAACCCGTGTATTAAACGGATTAAATAAAGAAATATAACGAATACTTATCAATGAAAATTTAAAAAATATAAGATGATTTTTATATAAAATACGATTACAATTTCATATAAATTAATATTTTAAGTATTAAAATAATAATATTATTTCTTTAAACACTAACTTTTTTGTAGTTTGTTTTTCTTTAAAACTTTGTTCCAAATAATTGTTCTTGAAAATTTTATAATTTATAATAAAGTTTTTAAAAATATTGTGTTTTTAATATTAATATATTTAAACGTATTTATTTTTATTATAAAAATGTCTAAAAAGTATATATAATATATAATATTATTATTTAATATTATATGTATTTATTATTTAATAGAAGAGAGAGCTGAGAAATGAATGTTGAGATGCTATAAAATTATGTCATTTAACACTAAAAACAGTTATTTATTAGTATAGGTAGACTAGGTTAGTAACATGTGTGTTACACGGATTAAATAAAGAACTATAATTAATAATCATCAATGAAAATTTAGAAAATATAAGATGATTTTTGATATAAATACGATTACAATTTCATATAATTTAATATTTAAGTATTAAAATAATAATATTATTTATTTAAACACTAACTTTTTTGTAGTTTGTTTTTTTTTAAATTTTGTTTCAAATAATTGTTCTTGGAAATTTTATAATTTATAATAATTTTTTTAAAAAAAAATTGCGTTTTTAATATTAATATATTTTAACGTATTTATTTTTATTAATTATAAAAATGTCTAAAAAATTATATATAATATTTAATATTATTATTTAAATATAAGATGTATTCAATAGGAGAGATATGTGAGAAATGAATGTTAAGATGCTCTAAAATTATGCCATGTAGCAATAAAACCTTTATTTATTAGTATACTAGCCTAGTAACCCATGTATTACATGGGTTGAACAAATATGATATGTTATAAATAATGATTTGTATAAAAATTTATGTTACATTTATCAATTGTTGGTTAAATAAAAAATATGAATATTTAAAAATTATAAATAACAAATAATTTTAAATATTTAATAATTTTAAAATTATATAAACATATAAGATATAATTAAAATGTTAAAATATTTTATTAATTTTTGGTAAATTAATAAATTTTTATAATATAATTTATAATTATCAATATTTAATTGTATAATTTAATTAATAAAAATTATTAATATTTTTAGAAAAGAGAAAGGCGGGAAAAACTTTTATACATTTAATTAGAAGATGACATGTGGTAGATAAGTTGATTATCTTTCTTTTGTTTGCTCAAATATGTTAAATTCAAGTTTATCTTTCTTTTTTTCTTTTTCCTCTCATCTCTTCAGTTGTAGTCCAAAAATTTGAAAAAAAAAAATACTAAATTACCTTTGTACAAATATAGTTTTGAGTTGATTACAATTTCACTACACTTTCACTTGTATATTTTATATATATATAACACAATACAAAAAAAAAAGGTATAGGGTTAGTTCAACTAAAATAGGCTCATTATCATGAAAAATCTAATAAGAATTATTGATCATTATATCATGAGATTAAATTTGAGAGTAAACATTCAAAATTTTAGAAAGAAAAGTTGTTAAAGGGTAATTTAGTCATAATTATTCCTCCATATTCTTTAAACGTTCATAGCATTTATATACGATATTATTTTTAAAAAAATACATCATAAAAATGTGCATTTTTTATTTGTGAAATGAATATAGTGTTGTTATAAAAATGAATTTTTTTCAGTTCATTGTGTATATATATAGTCATTGTGTCTTTCTTAAAACGTTTGTGTATCATATTTTTTTTTACAGATAATTATGTCTTTTTTACAGCTCATTGTGTCTTTTTTAAAGGTTGTTGTGTCTTTTTGAATGTTATTGTGTCATTTATACTCGACATTGTGTCTTAATATTATGTATTTTGCAACATCATTATATCTTAAATTGTTCAGAAAAACACAACATTTAGCAAGAAAAACAAAAGATACGATGACCTGTACAAAAGACATAATGGACTGGAAAAACAAATATTTTCTATATTAACACTATACCGATTTTGAAGATAAAAAATGCTTGTTTTTATGCAATTTTTTTTTTTTAAAAAATGATGCCATACGTAAAACGCTTAAAAAAGTGCGAAAGCTTGGTAAAAACTCAACAAAAATGTTCATTGCTAAAATATTTTCCAACAACTTGATTTGATTATAGTCGTTGATTAATAATTTAATTGCTAATGATCCTTATTTTGCTTTTTTAGTGTAACCAAACCCAAATCATATATACGTTAACTTTAATATTTTTTTCACAAGATATTTTAGTATAATTCTATATTTTTTCCTTAAACGTTTGTTTATTGGAAAAAATATTTAAAAAAAAATAATACGATAATTCTAGATTTTAAAATTACGTAACTTTTTCATAATTTTTAAATATATTGTCGCGTCATTTTTAACGATTTTATATATTATTTATACAATTTTTGTAATTTCATTTTCATGTTCTTAACAGTGTTGTAACTTTGTATTGATTTTTAAATATATTTTCATGGCCTTTTTTTTGTTATATATGCTTTTTTATAACTTTTTTTTTTGCATTTTTAAGGGGACATTTACATATTTACTATTGTTAATATCATTTATCCTTAAACTAATAAATAAGTATATTTAGGGGACACTTGTCAATTTTTTAGCATCATAAAATTTTCATTTTCCCGCTTATTACTTAACCCAAAACTAATTTTTAAATGAATCATTTTATACCCAATTAGAAGCCCCTTATTTTAGGTTTTCAATAAATTAAACATAAACCCTAATTCTTGTATTAAGTGATTTTTATTTGTACGATTTTTCTTTCTAAAAGATTGTCTCGTTTTTTATTATATATACAATTAAAAATTTTATGTTTTCTTACTACCCAACCCGTGTAATACACAAGATTCTAGGCTAGTTACATATATACGTAAAAAGTCAATTATATATTTCTTTTTCTCAAGGGTAACTATGTAATTAATTTTAAATATTGAGTAAATATGTAATAAAAGTTTTTACTGAAGAGATATATGACAAAATTCTTTTTTTTTTACCCTTTCACTCCTTGAGCCTCATGTCTTATTTTTTTTGTTATTTTCCCTCGCATATTTCTCAATTCTCAAGTGAAAGGTATATTAGTCATTTTTCCCATAACCTTAAGTTTTTCTTAACTATTATCTTTATCTCTCCCCCCTCTTCATCTTCAAGAACATCATCATCGCCCATTTTCGCATATGCTGATATGCAAATCTGGGGAGATACTTCCATTATTGTTTAAGAAAAGAAGGGTTCGTTCATATAAAGTTTCCCTACTTCACTTTTAAGTTTTTTGGCCTAATCTATGGGAATTTGGTTACATGGTTCAACATGTGGGTTTGTTGTTTGGGCTGATCTTCCAATGTGTAATAGATCCACTAAAACAATATTTGTTACACATGTATAATACCTTTTTTTTATGTATATGTGTAAGTTCATCATCAGTGTAAGTATAGATTACTAGGAAACATAAACAACCATGAAGATTTGGGAGAAGGGTTATGGATGTTAGAAAGATGAAATTTGTAATGTTCTTCATTAGCAATTGACCTAATAATCCAAAAAATATCAAGTTTTGTATCTATGTACCAACAATCAATGGAATGAAAGTGTTTGGTTTGTTATCTAGAATGTTTGTATGTTATTTTTTCATTAAAAAAATAATACATGCTTCATTAGCATAATGGTATCATAGATTAAAATAATATTGAGCATAACCTAAATGGGATAACGTGAAATACATACTTTGAAATATTTGATAGTATTAATTCACTACCAAAACCATATGTTTCAACATTAACACTGTTATCAAATTAAGGTGTCTTTAAACTTGACCTAGCCATATGACAAATATACAGACACTAAACGTTAATGTAACATTTCGATTAATTATGTAATTTCAAGATTTGCAATGAGAAATTTTATTAGTTATCTATTATTATTTTATATGTACATGGAGCTAATAATATCAATAATAACAATAAAATAAATAAAAGTCTCAAGTCCTTAAGATTTATAAATGAAAGTTTTATAAATATATATTTACAACAATAAAATTTATACCACTAATAATAATATTATTATTAAAATGTATAAATACTAAATTTAGAAAAATGTGGTGATTTTATAAAGTTATAAATTTAATAAAAAAAATTTATAAAAGGTTTAAGAACTTGTAGGGACTAGTATTGTTAAAACATAAACATAAAACATAAAAGGAAACAAGGAAGGGCTATTTCTGCCATATGCTCAAAGTTTATCTCCTCCAGTCCTCCTTCACCCATTTCCTTCATGGATCAACACAACCACCATTTTCGACCCATTTGCTCAAATAGACCAAATCAACGCATGAAATCAGTAAAAATTCAAACTTTCAACAACCCCGAACACAACGGGAGCGATAACAAACACCGAATCGTCGAATAATAGTCAAATCATACGAATTTTTAGCCTACGAATCCGTAACCGATCGGGTATGCTAAAATCTATATAAACGAGTATGGGGAGAACTTCTGAATCGGTTTCGATTGCTCAGACTTGTTCGCAGGTATCGAAGGAACGAGTGGGATGATTTAATTTGATTTCAACCAGGCGCCTAGATTAGCCGGTTATTACCCTGGTATTCGAGGGTATTGGTCGCGGGTTCAATCCGGGTTTTGACCGGTTTTTGGCTATTTTAATCAATTTTTTTAATATCTTTTTATCTGTTAATTATTTTTAAATTATAATTTCACCTAAATTTTTATAAATTTAAAAACTATTAATCTGAAAAAATATATATATTATTCAGTTTATTTATTTATTTAATTAATTTATTTAATTATTAATTTATTTCTTTAATTAGATACATAAAAAAATTATATTTAGTTTATGTATTATTTATTCATTTATTTACTTATTTCTTTTAAAAATAAAATAAAATAAATAAATAAATAAAAATTATTATTATTATTAATACAAATATTATTATTACTATTACAATTATTATTGATATTATTAATAAACATATCATTATTTCTATTACTATTGTTATTATCATAATTATATTTACTAGTATTATTATTAACATTAGTATTATTATTTTTATCACTATTATCATTATTAATATAATTATTATTATTGATAATATTGATAGTATTAATAATAGTATTACTATTATTTTTCAACATTTATAAATATTTTAAACTTTAAACAATGAGACGAATTGTAAACAATGTTTATAAGATCATAAGTATGGAATTGGTTATAAACATATAAAACACAAATACATTATGGAGATTCCATGCAAAAATCAAAGTTATCTTAGTTATGTACGATTAAATTATAGGTTAAGCTAAATCGTGTTGGAATACTATTTGGACTACATATTTATCCTTTATTTGCAACGACTAGCTTATCACACAAGGTGAGTCTTCATAGCCCCTTTTTATGTTTTTATTATTTGGGGTGAAACATGTTATCAAAAATTCTAAACTCTTTATGTGAAACAAGTTTATGACATTATACATATTGAACATTAGTTAACATTTAGCATTGATCACCCTAGTGACTATGATAGATCTATTGACCGGCCATTCCACTGTGTTTGATTTACCCTTCGGGGGAAGCCCGCAGTGATAGTTACTAGTTCAAGCATTGCGATGCTTACCATGGTCAAACATTATTCTTTTAACATTAGTTGATCTGCTTTATTTACTAATTCAATATTGTATGTTCATATTGTTTGGTTACACATATTATTTATAACATTTATCAACATTTTATTCAACTATTTTGGTGTGTGTGCTTAAACCTGTGAAGCGCACCAACTTTATAGTTGACCTTTTTATTTAAACATGTTTCATGTGGGAATGCTACATAAGCATGCTTAGAGAGTTGATTTAGTTTTATTATTATGTTTAACATTTAATTGTTTGATTTAATATTTCCTTTTATGATGTATTGGATGTTTGAAGTTATTTGAATGTTATGATTAAATTTATGATAATGAATGGTTTGAATTAATTTCAATAAACACCTTGTGCTTATGAACAATCTACACTTCGTGTACGCTCCAATGATTTCGCCATTGGTCGGGGTGTTACATTTAAACAGATGATTTGTTAGGCCCTACCCAAGGGCAAATGTTTCTTCACACGAACATCTAATAAACATACCAAAATATGTCATTTTCACCTTAATTGATATCATCTTCTTCTGCTATGTTTCTCTATCCTGTTTCAATATTAATTTTGAAGGAACTTGTGAAAACATCCACATTCTCTACTGGATTCTCTTCATCCACATTATCATTTGCTGTTTGTTTTCTTTTTTATTTTTACTTTTTTGATGACCGTGGTAACTTACATACATGGTAAACCCTCACGTCCCATAATATCTGACTAACTGTAAGAAACAGGTAAAGTGTGGCCGCAGACAACCGAATTCATGCCTTTAAAGAAAATCGTCCTAAGTGGGAATTGAACTTGAGACATTTCAGTTGTCTACAAGCCTGGAAAAATGGGCAGGTTAGGTCGGGTTGGGTAACATGTCAAAACGGGTTCGGGTCAGGATGAGTGCATGTCAGAACGAGTTATAAGCAAAATCAGTTTGAGTCAAAATGGACCATGTTTAAAAAAACATAAATTTAGTTTAAGTCAAAATGTGTTAGAACTAGACAAATAGTTCATTAGGAAATATTTTAGTGATTTTTTCATCAAATATGTTATTAATCTTTTTTAAACATTTGAATTCATTGCATTCAGATAGTTTTTAGGTCACCCATTTTGACCCGAATTGTGTTAAAGTGTTACTCATCTCAACTTATTATGCTATAACGTTACCTATATCAACCCATTATACAATAATTATTAACCCAAAGTAACTCATTTCTTTTGATTTGGGTGAAGATTGACATCTCTAGTTGTTTCTCATCCACTTTAACCAGTACACGACTTTCTTTTTACATTATCTTTGAAGGAACATATTTCAATGCCCACATTTTGGTTATGTTCTTTCTCCAAATAAGTCTTCATTCTTAATATCAGTTGCATTTTGGTTCCATCCCCCCTCTTTGTTACACAAGTTCATTACGCCATTATAAGGCTACTAGTTTTCTACAAGCTTCGGTATTCTTTTGTAAGCTCCTAAAGTAGAAGACTTGAGTTCTTCAAATACAAACTAATCTGGAGATTTGCAAAAAATAAAAAAACCAAGCCTTAACCCAAATACCCAATATCTTGTGTATACCTTAACTAGGTTGAAAACCATGTATTTACACATTTTAAATAAATACGTTTTAAAATTATCTATTTTATATAAAATAACGTATATTTGTTAAAGACGTTTCACAATAATATAAAAATATATTACTTATATTATAATAATATTATTTATTATATTGAATAAAATAATTACTATCTAATAGAAGAAAAATTAAAATTTTTAAAAGTGTCATATAAATATTGATAGGAAATATATGTGAAAAACCAATCTTTAGATGCTCTCAAGGAACATAAAAAAATGTCATATAAATATTTATTAGAATAAATACATGTAGATGTAGATAAGCCTAAACTTTGCAATAAATTGTAACATGAGTAGCACAACTTTATCATTACCTAATGCTTAAATACATGTCTTGAAAATTAACTTGTGTTTTGGATAACCTAACTCCCTTACCATTGCTTTACGCTCATGAACACACATATCCGAGTCCAAGAAATCGACGCAGTTAACTTTTTAATTAACATAACTCACATACGGGTTTGTAATGAACAATCTACCATGAAATATCTATAGAGAAATTACATTAGAGTTTTGCTCTTCTAGCAAAATTCAAAAAAATGACAATTATAAAAAGGTTAACAATGATAAAAGCTCACAAAATTTTAGTTAAAAATATTCATGGACTTACCGTATACGAAAATCGTATCAAAATCCACGTTCTTTTCTTGAATAGACCAAAGGACCAAAACCATCGTGTATGTATGATGCTTAATTAAAGACTCTTGAATCTTAACTCTCAACTTTTAGGTAAGATTAATTAAGCGTAAAATACAATGTTAATAGTCGTGAGTGGATGAAAGTTTGGCAATTAAAACAATAAAATATAGATTTTGTTTATTAGAAGGATGATGGGTACTAACATGCCTCTTATGTGAGAAAATGTGAAGAGATTTAACCCGAAAAAAAAAAAGCTAAACCACATTAGCTTTAGGATTGAAATAATTAAAAAGTACAACATGAGACATTTATATATTAATTTTTTTTTCTGATTAAAATGTCTGAATTTAGAAAAAATAAAAATGTATAGTAAGTAACTTGTTAGAATAAACATCCAATTTTATGTAATTCTATCTTAAATTATTTACTTTTTTTTTCCGAATTTGCCAGTGCCTCGACGCCCGATACAAGTCTACAAAGGATCCCCCTTTTGTTTCTTAACCTAGCTAGGGTTTTCAATTTCATCGTCGACATCTGCAGATCAACAGCGATTGTATTATTTTCGGTCTAATTCATCTGTTACACGATTCAAGCTTCGTCTCCAAATCTCCGGAGAAACATGTACGGATCGAGGGGGTAAGTTATCTGAACAATATTTCTTCTTTTTGTTATATTAATCTGATTTCGCCGCTTATGTTAACATGTTTGATTGAATTTTTTTGTTACTGCTTCGGCTTGGTTGCACGTTTTCGTTATCCTTTTAGCTCGATTAGTATGTTCTTTTCAATTTTGATTCTATAAAATTGAAATTTACCACTATAAGTCTAAAATTATGGGGAGATATTCAAAATTATATGTTGATTTCCCCGCCTTTTGTCTATCTGGTAATTGTTTTTTGAGAATTGATGATGAATAATGGGAATGATGTTAGTAGGAAATTATTTGGGTAATTGGTTTTTGAGGTTGAGTGGGGACTTTTTTCCTTGGGTATGAATAATGATAGGGGAATGTATGGGAGCGGGGGGGTATCAGATGGGTACGAGATCGGCTCAAAGAGACGAAGAATGATGGAATCAAATCCCTACTTCGCAGTGAGCAGTGGTTCAAGTGGCAGTTACAACCCGTATGATCACACAGGTGGATTCCCGCCTGTTGCGTTTCCAGTGGTCCGCCTGCGTGGCCTGCCATTCAACTGCACAGATGTTGATATCTTCAAGTTCTTCCCTGGGCTCGAGATAGTTGACTTGCTGCTGGTTAACAAAGATGGAAGGTTTTCGGGTGATGCTTTTGTGGTCTTCTCACGGCCCATTCAGGCGGATCTTGCGGTACAAAAGAACCGCCAGAACATGGGGCGGAGATATGTTGAGGTTTTCAAGTGCAAAAAGCAGGAGTATTACTATGCTGTGGCAGCTGAGCTTGGGTATGATGGCGGTTATTATGATTATGATTATCGTGCAAGCCCGCCACGTTCTCGGTCAAAGAAAGTCAAAGACAAGGAGCAAAAGGAGTACACTGAGATACTGAAGTTAAGAGGGCTCCCATTTACCGTTCAGAAAGCCGATATTGTTGAGTTTTTCAAAGATTTCAATGTTGCAGATGAGAAAGTGCACAT
Organism: Mikania micrantha; assembly: GCA_009363875.1. Lineage (NCBI taxonomy): Eukaryota > Viridiplantae > Streptophyta > Magnoliopsida > Asterales > Asteraceae > Mikania > Mikania micrantha. Next base: position 97,036,727 of record CM018680.1, read on the forward strand.
TGCTTGCAGGCCAGATGGGAAGGTGACTGGAGAGGCATATGTGACGTTCGAATCCATTGAGGCTGCAAAGCAAGCCATGTCAAAAGATAGGTTCATGATTGGGTCACGTTACGTGGAGCTGTTTCCTTCGACTCCAGATGAAGCCCGACGAGCTGAGTCTAGATCTAGACAGTAATGGTTATGAGTTTCTGGATCGTGTGGGCATATTTGCTTCATATCCATCTTGTTTCTTCTTGATTTTGCCCACATTTTTGTTGAATTGTTCATCATACATTTGATGGTATCATCACATATTATGGTGTATTTCTATGATCTCTGGTACTCTTTTTTTTTACTGGGCAACATTTATGTAATGTGCGTGTTTAGTTTGAACTTTTAAACTTTTGAATTCTACTATGGTATTGCTTCATATTATAGTGTCTTTTGACTTCTGTTTTGTTTGTAGTTTTACTTGAATTGAACCTGTCTCCAGTACCTTTAATGGTATGCAGGAAATGCATAATGGAGGGATAAATGTGTGTGTTCTAATATTCAATAAAGCTTAAGAGCTATAATTGATTAAAATAAGTGTTTCTTTAAGCAAACTAACACACCTTAACGTACTTCTAAATCAACACACTTTCAGACTTACACCCTCACCACCATGCACTAGACCACATGCTCTTTAACTCTAAAAGAAATTGGTTAGATGCATGAATTAATTTTTATATATTTAACTAGATTTTTGTAAATGATATTAGTAGCACTAAAAACAATGTTAATTAAACATCTAAAAATCACAGCTATTAATTAGTGTTGCAAAGAATAATGCAGCAGCAGTATAAAATTTTTTTAGCAATGCTATCTTGTTTCAGGTTTTGAACGATTGAATGATTTATTCTAAGTGATTTGGTTTAGTCATCGAAATATTTCAACAATAACGTATATATATATATTTTTTGAACGACAAAGATTATCTCCTCCTAAACTACTCCACAATAATTACACCATTGCATGGGTTAAAACCCATGACCTCCCATTCTAAGTGACAAAGCCTCTACCAAGTAGGCTAGTCCCACATTACTGGTTTTAAATTGCATGCAATATGTACACATTGCAATAATGCGATGATCAGAGCATGACGTTACAGTTGCAATGTGTTTACATGATGCTAAGTGATGCAGTGGCTCACATGATGTTGCAAGAGGCGACATGATCGGTGGAGAAAGCCAGTGAACCTTGGAGAAATTGATGAAGAAAGTTAGTACTTGCAAAGCTTGGCTCGATATACTTGCGGCGAACTCATAAATCTACTTTGGGGTGAAACCGGTTTGAGAGGAGATGCCAAACCTATAGGAACTGATTTGGAGGTGTCGAAACCAGTTTGAAAGGATTTGAAACCGTTTCGGGTCGGTTTACGACTGGTATATTTAAATTCATATAAATTAACCATGCGAGCTTTTTAATTTTCACTCACAATAAATCGATGAAGATGGTGACCATGTACCCCTTTTCCTTCCTTCCTTCCTTCCTCACTCATATCTCATTTGCTACTTCTTCCTCCTCTCCCTTGAAATATGTTTTTGCTCTCCCTTTGAAACGGTGAGTGAAGTGATAAATTGATGAAAGAGAAGTAATTTTTTAAAAATAAACCAAGAAAAAAAAAAATTCTTGGAAGAATATGCGATGCTCATAATACTAAAAGTCAGCTAACACTTCATGACAATGCCAGGTACATTTTAGTTTTATAAAAAAAAAAGTAAAATTAAAACATTTAATTTACCAAGCAATCAAGTAAGAAGGGCAACCGTGCACGACATTTATCCTAAGTATTTAGTTAACCTAATACTTTTTTAGTTTTTTTAGAAGGACAAAGAGTCTACATAAGGAAATAAATCGTGTACACTACAAATAAAACGCATGATGACAGAAATTAATTACTATTATACACGTATGCTGCATGTCATTGACCGCTAAACTATCATACCATGGATTGTTGGTCATAAGCTATTAAATATAATATTTTGATATGATGTTTTTACATTTGTGAAAAATATCAAATGAAAAGTGAAATGACAATAGGCGAATATATTTATTTAGTCTAATTTACTTGCATTATTACGAAAAAATAAAAGAAAAAATGAAATTTGATAGAAATTCTTTTCTTAGATTATCCACATCAGTGACCCAACCTTTTATTAAAAAAATAATTTTTATCTCTTTCACTTACACAACTCAAGCTGACTTAATTTTCCACACACATTAACAATCCAATTCAACTCAAGTTTTATTTATATATTTATTATATAAATATGACTTATCATTGTTTTTAAAATATTAAAAAAATTATTTGTCTCAAACAAAATACTTAAAATTTTTCTAAATAGTTATAAGCCGATTAATTTTTTTTAAAACTTTTTTTTAAATCTTTTTTTTGTGAAAATAACTCCGTTTTTAATAAAAATTTGTTCTGGGACATTCACAAAAATATAAATAAACAAGATTGTGTGATTAATTTTTTAAAAATAGTTAAATTATATAAGCAGTTTACTCATATATTTAATACTATAAAAATCGTCATAGATTTGATTAACTTATCAGTAGTTATACCAATAATTTCTCGTCATTCAAACACTTATATACCATTTTCTTTTTAACGTAAGGCTATTTTTATACGTCAAGTGAATTATATGGTTCCAAAGGGTAATATTGGTGGTACTTTGATAGTTTGATATAAGGTTGTTCACAAGGCATATCAAAGTGTTTGAAAAATCTGCTCATGCTCAACTCATTTTCAAACCAAGTGGCTCGGTTTGGTTAGGATTTACAATTCCGAGCAAAATGTTGTGTTCGTGCTCTGCTCATTTATAAACCGAGCGGCTCGGATTGGTTAGATTTGACTCGTTTTAAAATAAAAGTTAATACAAATTCTAATGTTTATATTAACCTCAAACTCAACACTTAAAGAAAAAAACAAGTTCAACAAAATAATAAATATGCAAAACACAAATTAAGCATACACATTACAAATTGTAATAATACAAAAGCATCATAACATTCGAATTACTCTTTAATATCACCATTTATTAGTTTGAATAGTTTAATAATAACATGATTTATTTTTAAAGAACTAGTAGCAGTAGCATATTGGTAGCAAAAAATTGTTTGCCTTACATATAGATATGAGGGTTAGGGCTGCATATACAAAGTGTTCGTTATTAGGCTTTAAAACTTTATATATTTTCTTTCTATGTTAGTTTAAATACAAATAATTATATTAATTTATATAAATACAAGTTGAGTTCTACGTAAACGAACTATTCAATCGAGTAACACACGATCTTAGGTTGGCTCGTTTGTAACCAACTAAGGTTGTTTAGTAGCCTCTTAATCCTCATTAAGAAGGTACCTCTTATTGGTTCATAATCTTAATTGATCATAACATTTTAATAGTTATAAAATAACTAAGACTGAATGGTTAAAAGTAACATTTTTCGGACTTAAGATTATCTCTTAACCATTACGACTTAAGATTATCTATATCTATTAAAAGATAACATCTTAACAATTATTAAGCAACTACCGAACAACTTTAAAAATTATCGGTTTGTTTACAGCAAAACAAAAATCAAACAAGCTTTTTAAGATGACGTGTCTTTTTTAGTTTTTACATTTCGCTCAAAGAATGTTTGACCTACGAATGACGTCTTGTCCTAATGGTAAAATAAAGGTATGAGAGAAGTGATAAGAGACACAGGTTCTGGGTTCAATTCTTGATACCCACCCGGTTTTACCGGCCTTTCACCGTCATGTCTTTGGACGGGTGCTTGAGTCGGGTTTTCTCCGGAAATTGGTAGTTGGTGGGCTAGGGGTTCGGTCCATATGGATTAGTGGCCAGCTTGAGCATCCTTTAACCATTAAGAGCCACGTACAAAGTACCCGACCGTTGATTAATTATTCGTTAAAAAAAGAACGTTTGACCTGATTTTGACTCCAAATTCCAAAACACACAGTAAATTAGTAAGAAACACAAGTGTGGCCGGTGATATCCACCGAGAAACAGTCCATCATGGCGGACCCGGAACCCTATCCTCCGATCGATCCTACCAACTTCGACCTCATCGTCATCGGCACCGGCCTACCGGAGTCCATCATCGCCGCCGCAGCCTCCACTGCCGGAAAATCCGTCCTCCATCTCGACCCTAACCCCCACTATGGCTCCCACTTCTCTTCCCTCACTCTCCAAGATCTCGTTTCCTACCTCAACATCCAATCAATCAATCCTCAAAAATCCAACACCGAAGCATCAGATCGCACCATAGCTCTCGACGTCACTACTCGCCCCATCTATTCCGATATCGAGATCTGTTCTTACGATAATTCTGTTAAGGATCATTCTAGAAAGTTCAATTTGGATTTGGCGGGACCTAGAGTTTTGTTCTGTGCTGATCTTGCTGTGGACTTGTTGCTGAGATCGTCTGCTAATCAGTATGTTGAGTTTAAGAATATTGATGCGAGCTATGTGTGTGATGAAAATGGTGACCTAATGAATGTGCCGGATTCGAAGAGTGCTGTTTTCAAGGATAGAACGTTGAAGTACAGTGAGAAGAATCAGTTGAATAGTTTTTTTAAGTTGGTGCAGGGACATCTAGAAGCTGTTAAGTCTGTTGACATTGGTAGTGATGATGGGAAGATGATATCGGAGGAGGATTTGGAGAGCCCATTTGTTGTGTTCTTGGATAAGATGAAGTTGCCTCCAAAGATAAAATCGTAATGTTTCTTGGCCTTGAACTTACTCATTCTTGGTGACCAATGAAAGGGTTGCTTTTAAAACCATATCAATGTAATTTGATTAGGAGATTGATTTTGATAAATTCTATTGAAAGCCTGGAAATAGATAGCAGAGTAGTTAATTGGTACACATAATTGAACAAGATTCAATTTTGAAGAACCGCATATTGTGAGTTCTTATGTACGGTGGTTGTTGAGTTGTATGTTTATGTGAAAGTTTTTAACATAGGAGTCAAGAGGAAATGAGGAATACAATGTCAGCTATAGGTGAATTTGCCTGGCTTATTTCATGATCTTACTTAAGACTTTGTAGATTGTATGGATTTTTGAGTTCATATATAGTTATTTATGTTAGCATTTTGATTTCATAAGAGTTAAGACTTTTTTTGTTGACAAGAAACAAACTTTTTATGATAAGAAATGATGGTTATGGCTTATGAACCTTCGAACTTTGATATGAAAACTGTATTTATCAGATACAAATTTGTTGTGGGAATAAAATGGACATTTTATTATGAAAAATATTAATGCGAACCTACTGTAATTATTTATTGAGTGCAAAGTATACGTGCAAGTTGGAGGATTATTCTTTCTGCCGTAGCCATGGTTGTGAAAAAACTAAAGTACTACCTTTTCTATCTATTTGTAGGATAATTCTCTATGCCATAGCCATGGTTGATTATGATCAAGATGCTGGAGAATCCTGTAAAGATATTCTCAGGACTAGAGATGGGATAGATCGTTTAGCTCTTTACCATTCATCAGTTGGAAGGTAACTCTATACTTTGCTTGTTTTGTGGTTTCTTCTTAATCTAGTAGCCTCATTTGTGTGAAGCTTATCATTCTTGAATAAAGATTTTGTAACCTGCATTAGAAGCAATGACTTCGACCGCTGCAGCATAAACATTTTAATATCTGAAAGATCTGCCTTACTCCTTATATTTGGGTTTAGTGATTGAGAAAACATACATCTTATGGTGATTGTGCTAATCTTCTTGAGAATGTGATGTATTATATGGATATACAGGTTTCCTAACGCACTTGGTGCATTGATTTATCCTATTTATGGCCAAGGAGAACTACCACAAGCTTTTTGCCGACGTGCTGCTGTCAAAGGGTGTCTTTATGTAAGTCTTGTAATCTTAGATCACTGGTGTCCTCGGTATCAAACTTGTGTTATTAGGGGTGTGCAACCGTACAAAATGGATGCTGAAAATTTGAGAATTTATGTACCGATTACTGGATGACTGCAGACTGTATAAACCTTCTCGGGGGTACTGTTAACGGGTCTCAAACTCTGGCTAATGATTGTGGCAGAAAATTTTTTTACCCAAAATTGGATGTTTAACTAAAGTATAAAGAGAAGCATATTGGCCCTGTTGATTATATTGGTTCAAATTTGTATGGAATAATAATGGATCATATAAACTTTGTTGCTACTGTTTATTTTATAGGTTTTGCGGATGCCAGTGATATCTGTGCTTTTGAACAAGGTTAGTAGAATAATTTTTTGTTCTTATTATCATGTAAAAATCTGATTATTGATTATTCAAACTCATCTATAATTTGTTGTTAATGAAAAACACAGGATAGTGGGAACTATAATGGTGTCAAATTAGTTTCTGGTCAGGAGATAACCAGCAATAAGCTGGTAATAAATCCATCATTTACCATAACTTCTTCACCTTCAGAACCACTCCAAGATGTTTATAAAGTTTTTAATGTCGGAACAGTCACTGGCAAGTTGGCTCGTGGAATATGCATTACAAAAAGTTCATTAAAACCAGACGCATCCAGTTGTCTAGTCATATATCCTCCTAGATGTAAGATCACTTGTTAGTGTTATTCTGTTATTTGAAGATGTCATCTGACTCTGGTTTCTGTTTTATTAGCTCTGTATCCTGAGCAGGCTACATCTATCCGCGTTCTCCAGCTCAGTAGCAATTTAGCTGTTTGTCCTTCTGGCATGTAAGTCTTTGTATTTCTATTTATTTCCATTATCAAATGTCCTTAGGTTGCCACAGTTGACATATCTTTACCTTTCAGGTTTGTTTTCTACATTTCAGTTGTATGTGATGATGCCCTTGAAGGAAAAAAATCTCTGCATGCAGCCATTGACAATCTTTTCTCAAGACACACCTCGAGTCCAACTGACAGCGGTTCCACTGATCAAACTGAGAGTGCAAAAGTCAAGCCGACTTTGCTTTGGAGTGCATTATATATACAGGATCTTATTGAGGTTTATTTTTCTTGTTCATTCCATCAATTCTTTTTTTTCTTGCAAACAAAAGTTTGCAGCTTTATGTTATGCAGTTAAGCTTCCCTTTTTGATCTTTTGATCCATAAATCAACTGGCTTCTTTAATTTTAGGGTTTGATGGGACCTGCGGTGATGACCCCAACACCAGATGGAAATTTGAACTACAATGATCTTCTGCATGCAACTTCAAAGGTATCTTGTTTCTACCAGAATGGTAGAATATCTTTTGTTTAGTTATATAATCCGACCCATGTAGCCCAAAATTAGGTAGCTCCAAGCAGATGCTTTTGGCGCGGTCTTTGTCAATTGAAAGTCAACATTGCATGTATTCATCAGAAAGTTGATTTTTACTTGGGATGCAACTTTCTTTTAACGTAATATGCTAAAACTGCAATTTTTTGTTAACTATTGAAATTATTATCTGATCTTTTTTCTACGACAGCTTTTTCAGAAGCTGTACCCTGATGATGAATTCTTCCCAAAAACAAGCTACACAGACTCATCTGATCAGTTTGAAGACGATAGTGAAGTTGGCGTAGAATCGTAATAATGATTGTAGTCGCTAAAGGCACAATTTTTTTGCTTTTGTTTGTAATTTGTAATTTTTATTTATTTATTTATCTATAAACAATTTTACATGTTGTATCGTATATACACAATCCTTAATTTTACCCCCTGCTGTGGTTGAAAATGTGTTTCAATGATTTTGTCAGCTATATATCCAGTCGTTTGGGGGGCACCGGTGATGGTGGTGACACGGTGGACGTCCACCATGGAGTATGGACTGCCAGCATGTGGTTGTAAATCATTTTGTTATATCTGAATCTACCTATACTAATAAATAAAGGTTTTTAGTGTTACATGACATGATTTTAAAGCATCTCAACATTTATATCCCGCTTTTCTCTTCTATTAAATACATCTAACATTAAATAATAATATTAAATATACTTTTTATGATTTCTAAAATAAAAAAAAAAATTAATACATGAAAATATATTAATATTAAAACACATTTTTTTAAAAAAAAATATTATAAATTATAAAATTTTTAAAAACAATTATTTGAACACAATGTTTAAGGAAAAACAAACTATAAAAAAAAGTTGTTTAAAGAAATAATAATATTATTATAATACTTAAAATATTAAATAATACGAAATTGTAATCATGTTTTATATTAAAAATCATCTTATATTTCCTAAATTTTCATTGATAATTATCCGTTATATTTTTTTATTTAATGTTTGTAATAACTAACATAGTATATGTGGTTTGGCCGTACACCTTCACGCAAGGGAGTGTGGTCTGATGTCTCAATGAACACCATGCCAACCATGTGGGGTTGATTAGGAAAATTTTAATATTTTTTTTTTGTCTGTCAACAAAAGGAAAACATAATCATCTTCTTTGGTTTAATCTGACTATATAAAAAAACATTAAAAATAATAAAAAAAAATTAATTTCTGCTGCCAGGACTCGAACCTGGGACTCCCGTGTTAGAGGAGCCGTAACATCAACATGTTTGAGAGATTGTGCTACAGCAGAATATGTTGTTTTGAATGCATTAAAATTTTATTTAATGTAAAAAAATATGACTACTTCAACGGACCAATAGAGAACAAGTGTCAAATTCACATAATCACTGGTGGGTACTTTTCTCTATTTAAATTATATTTATTTAACTTCAAGTATAAATAAATTGCGAATCAACACGTTACTAATTCGTGTTTTAAATATAAATTTTATATTTGGATAAATATATAAGATTAAATTATATATATTTATAATATTACACTCATCATTATTAATAATTAATCAATTATCCAAATACCATTATCAAATAAGATATATTCTAATTAGAGTTTTCTCTTGGGTGTATATAAAGAAGATTAAGACTCTTAAATAACTAACATCACTAAACGAAAACTCCAAAATCCTAAAAGTTTTTCGTGACCTCTCAAGTCTCTCCAATCCATCCTCACAATATACCCTATATGAGAATTCTATCGGATCTGCTGTAGCTAGGAATCATGTCAGTAATCTACTATGTATTCAATAGATTCACATGTTTCATCTTATTCATCTTACAATAATAATTATTTTTATTCGTATATGTTTATGATCTAATATAGGAATTGATCAACAAATAATTTAGGAATCGATCAACAAAATTTATGTCTTATAAAGGAAATGTTGTAGAAATCGAAGTAAAATGTATGCGTTGGGTTGCAATCCTTTGTCTGGATGTTCTACAAGAAATATGTCTTTTGGTTAACAAAAAAACTGAGCACCAAGGTGTAACTTGCTTATTATTTGTTGTGTAGTATAGGTAAATTCATGTTTGTTCTTATTATAAATTTTGGGCTAAAGTATACGCTATGCATTTTAGTCTTGCAATAATATTCATTAGTCGTTATTATTGCATAAAGTTTTTGTGGTGTTTTAACAAATGCAAATTTGTCATATGTGACATGTCTATTACTTGTTTGCATGCTTTTTTTTATAACAGTGGGAACCTATTTACGTGGTAAACTCTCAGTTTCACCCAATACCCAAGAGGAACAGGTAAAGCGCGTTGCAACCGGTCGGTGGCCTCCAAATAGGTTATCTCTCTTCCATCTTAACCACTACACCACTTTCTTGGAGGTTTTGTTTGGATGGTTGTTATATACGTATTTGGTATTGTTAGTTAGCCTTTGGGTTGTCATATTTATATGTTCTCAACAACGTCTCTTAATTAAGAACTCGCAAATTGTTGAGGTTATTGTGTTAACAAAGATAAACATGTTAGTTCAGAAACTTATAATGGAATGAAATGTGAAGTTTATTTTTTTTATTTTCTTTGAATGGCTAATTTTTGGATCACTGGCGGATTTCGGAAAATCATTCGATCCCCTTCGTTTTCTTCCTAAAAATCCTTCGACCCCCTCTGTTTTCTTCATAAAAATTCTTCAACCCCCTCCGAGCTTTTTTTCAACCTCCGTCCCTGATCACGGGGGTATCATCGTGCCACCATCAGTACAATCCCATCATATCCACCACCAAGTCATCAGTTCTTGAGAAAACTCAATACTTTGAGAAAACCCCCTTGTGTGATTTGAACCCAATACCATATATCTCATCACCAAAATAATGCTAGGTTGTAATGCTTTGGTTGAAGTTTATTATTATGTAGATTAGAACTCATCATCTATTTTATGAGGTATGTGTGACTTGTGAGACTCTCATATGATAAAAGATAGTTTTAGAGAGTCTGGCGTTAATTGGCTTTAAAATCGATGGAAATCATAGCATTTGTTTTGAAAACATTTTTATTTATGTTAAAGGATGTGTTTTGTTAATGTGGTTACACTCCTACGGTTGGTTCATATTTCTATTTATTATATTCAGAATCCTGCTTTAGTTGTGTATTGAACTCTGGTTTAAGATGCTTACTCTAGGGTTTATAAGTTAAATACAATAAGTTATTGTTTTTTTTTTTTTTGATAACCGTAGGAACCTAGCTACTTACGTGGTAAACACCCCGAGTCCTTCTTAACACCCAACTAACCACAGGAAACATGTAAAACATTACCGCAAGAAACCGGGCCAGTAGCCTCCAAAGAAAACCCGCCTTACTTAGAATTGAATTTAAGACCTATAAATTATCTCTAAATTGCATGTTCTTCACTCAAGCCTTTACATAACTTACTTCGAGATTTATATGAGGTTGTTTTAGGTTGTAAGAATATTGGAGCCACAAGATCCCCCTTCCATAAATTACCAACAATAACTATGATATTTATTATTTTTTTTTATGGAGAGCTCAATACCACTTCTTTCGCAGACTTTGTATATTCGCACACATTGTCTTTATGTTATAACTGACTCTTATAAATTAATCCAATTTAAAATTAACTTAATCTTTTATATTTATAACGATTTGTTTAATTATATTAAAATATAGACTTTTGTATGTATTAAATACAATATATGTTATAATTAAAAACCAACCAAATGCAATATACTTTTAAAGTGAGGAAATTCCTAGTAATACTCTTTATTAAATAAGTATTATATCAATATAAAAAAAATTGATAAGACATTCACTCATAGTGAGAACTGAGATCAATTTTGTTTTAATTGATATATGTATGTAATAAGAACTGAGATCAAAGTTGTCTCTAATGATTTGTTTTTTAAATATGTTTATTGATAAGAAGATATTTTAGTATATTGATAATCTAATTTTGAAGCATTTAATATTATTATTTAAAAAAGTAAACATTTAATACGAGAGATGCGAGAAAATTAAAATAAAAATGTTTATATTTACGACATGTGTTCATCGATATTTTTATTTATGATATGAAAGATAATTACATCAAGAATGACGTATACGATATTTAAAAAGACATCATGTACAAAAGACATAATAATAAATCAATTTGACATGTGAGCTTTTACCACGCTATGCGGATGTTTGATTTTAAATAAATTTTTTATCAAAATATATATAAAAATAAACACGTCATGAATATATATATATATATATATATATATATATATATATATAACTCGTATAAACATTCGTGTATTTAACTATTAATTTAATAAAATTTAATGAAATCTACCTGCTTTAATAAATATTGTTTTAAGGACACATCATGTTTTAGAGAATCTTAAATTTAATTTTTTGTATCTCCCTTCTATGAAATATTTATATAGCATTATTTTTTTTTAAAAAAATTCCCTTCTATTTCTTCTATTAAATTGTAATGGTTTTTAAACAATTTGGTAAATAATATAATATAATTAAATTATAATTTATATTTTTACATTTGTATAAAACATACTAAAAAAAATATATGATATTCTATTTAAAATAAGTAATTTTAAATTTTATTTATTTAACTTGTGTAAAATATATATTTTAATAAAATTTAAGGAAATAAAGAATATATACAGATAAGTTAATTGGGATAATAAAGACTTTTGAGCTTACATGCATTCCCCTAAGTTTGAGAAACACAATTCTGTTTTGTTTTGTTTTTTGACATCAACAAAGGATTTTTTTTTTTTTTGGTATTTTTTACATTACTAAATGATGAAATTGAGATTTAGGGATTGCTTATTTAACTTTAAAAAGACTTTTTGTCAAAAGTGCTTATTAACTTATAACTTTTTGAAATGGAGTTTTTAAAAATGTGTTTGGATTAGCTTTTCAAAATTAATTTTCAAAATGACCAAAAAGGACATTTTTTTATTGACACTATTTAATGTTATTGGGTAAAGAGTAAAGAGAGTGGTAGATTTGTAATTTTATGTCAATAAGTCATTTTAAAAAGCTAGAATTTTTAGCTTTTGAAAAACAACTTATCACCCTTTTACAAAAAGTCATTTTCAAAAGTCCTTTTAGGTTTGACAAACAACTTATTAACTTATTGTCTTTTTAAAAAAACCAATAAGTCAATAAGCCATTTTTAAATGAAATCTCAAACATGGCCAAGTTCATATTACTAAAATAAAAATAGAAAAAAATAAAAAAATCAGGTATTAGTATACGAGTGATTTGATGTACCAATAACATTATCATTTTTTTATTTTTTATTGTAATCTCGAATAACAAACAAAGCAAAGAAGAAACACAGTTGATAAAAAAAAAAAACAAGCAATGGCGAAATGCTTTCTCGTCACTGGCTCCCCTGTAAGTTCTAAATCTTTGTTCAATCAAACTGAGGCTGAATTTGAATCTCTGATTTCATTCCTCAGGGTGTGGGTAAAACCACTCTCATTGCAAGGATTTTGGAGACTCTTAAATCTTCAAACCCCAATTTAAAGATTCAGGGCTTCTTCACCCGTAACGTTGTCTCTCTTTAATTATACGATTAGGGTTTTGTTTCAATTTCCGACGATATATGTTAATTAAAATGGGATTACACAGGCGAGATCAGAGGAGGAGGCGAGAGGATAGGGTTTGAGGTGGTTACATTAGATGGTCGTACTGCTCCACTTGCTTCGATCAACGTTTCCAGGCAAGAATTTTGATCGACTTATACATCTTTGGTAATTCGTATTCTAGTTATCTCCATTTGTTCCATTTAAATCTTGCATTTTTTTCCACAAGTATTGGTTGCAGACTTGCAGGGGTTGTTCTTGAGCCGATCAGGTCAGCTCATGCTTGGCTTGGTCATAAACAAGCTGAGCCAAGGTGGCTTGGTTTGTAACGAACCCAATCAAGATCCGTTTGGTTTACAACGATCCCAGATCAGCTGCCTAACTAGCCACTTTGAGCAACCCTAAACTTGCAACATATATATTGTAAGTGGTTCCACGGCTATAAAAAAAAACAAAAAAAAAAATTACAACAGTTGGTGTTGGGCTAAAAATAGGACATAAATCAATACACATGTGTGTGTCGTCGTCGTCATCATCATCGTACCCAGATCTCAGCAATGGCGGAGCTTGACCAAAAGTCTAGGGGACGAAACTTTGCAGCATTTAAAATTTTTATCCCTAACGCTAACACGGTATATCTTAGGTTAAATGTTCGGGTTGACGATTCGGGTCGGGTTGGGTAAAACAATAAAAAGTAGATTTTTTTAGAACAAACAAAGACCTAAATTGTATTCATTTTGCCAGATCTCTTTCTAAATTGTTAACAACCACTTCATTACCATTTGGAATACCATGGTTAAGATTCACTTCATTAACTGGATGATCCGGCTCACTAGTTGAACATCTTTGACGATTTTGTTTCTCTAGACGTGCCTTATCACTCTCTTCATCAACAACTTATTTTTTAAAAATGATTCAATAGTTTTCCCTTTCCCCATTTATACCAACAATTTTGTAAAAAATTTGAACAAAAATCAAAACCCTAAATGTTTCGATTCACTAACAAAGTAACAAATAACAACAAGTAAACCACTTAAATACTTAATCAAAGCAAGTAACAACAAGTGAGAGGCCGAATTCGTTACCTGGTTCACGGCTTCACGCAAGAAGGAAGAAGCAGGGCGCAGGGGCGTGCTGGTGCTGCCGTGGGTTCTTGTTCAGGCGACGCAAGGAGAGGGCCGAGAGGCGGCAATCTTTTTTTTTCTTTTAGCTTCACTAAACAGATAGAATTTTATTTTAGGCAATTGGGTTGGGTTGGATCTTGAAGCAACTTGGGCTTAATTCATTAATTGTATTTGATCAATTGGGCTCTAAGTTCTAACCCATAAATTTGTTTGGTTTATAGAATTATAGGTTTAATCGTATCGGTTTTATATGTTTTTTTCAGGGGAGCGAAATAATTTTTTTTTCAGGGGGGGCGAAATAAAATTTTTTAAAAAATTTTACACTACGTATCGGGAAATGTACACTACTACACGAAAAAACAGGGGGGCGGTCGCCCCTCCCCGTCTCTACAAAGCACAGTCCCTGGATCTCAGTATATCCCACCATTAGCAAAGCTAAGGTAGGGTCGGAGCAGGGTAAGATGTAGACAGTCTTACCTCTACCTTGTAGGTATTAAGAGCCTGCTTCCAATGAGACTTCGGCTCATGATGCCTGATTAACCGACCAACCCAATGGTTTCAACGTTATTTTCACAAAAATAAAGTAAAATAACGTTAAAATTCGTGCAATTTTACATTTGTCCCTTAATATATACATTATATGCGCGCATCACAAAGTTAATTCAGCAACTAAAAATTTTGTCAGATTTCTTTTTTATACATTTTTACACATGTCTAATGCAGGGTTAAAAAAAAGAACTAATTTTCACATGAGTAAACCTGTAACAGTTCTTGCATTTCTCACAAAATTAAAATTTGTTATTTAGTTTTTGAGAGAACTGCGAGTTTTTTCACATGTGCAAATCAAGAATTCTCATAGTTCTCGCAAAAAACAGGAATTTTTATTTGATTCTTCTTCTATATATATTAAAGGTAGTTGAGCTGACTTGGTTTGTAAAGAGCCGGTTTTTAGTGAATTTTTCTCTAACTTTTTTATGAGTTGCTTTATGAATGGCAGTGCAGAGTCCATTAGTTGGCCTACTGTGGGAAGATACCGAGTCGATATAGCATCATTTGAATCTTTGGCTTTGCCTGAGTTACAGGTTCATCTTTTTTGTTGGTTATATCTTGGTTAATAGTTTGTATATGATAGTATGTATATTTGGACCTGATGCAACTATGCTGATTTTAGAACATTAATGTTTGTTGATAGTGTGAAATAGAAAAGTATGGGAAGATTAAGAGTGGAATACCATTTTTGTTCTCAAAAAAGAAGATGCACTTTAACTTTTATGATGAATCCATCAAACGTTGGAGAAAATAGCTTATAAATATCACAAACTAAATAACTACCTCCATGAATTGTCACACCCCGGGCCGGCGGGGTTGGATCGGAGTCCCCGTCGGGCGGAAGATTCCCGGGGCGCGATATCGGGTGTGATAATCGGGTTGATCAGATTGTTACATAGCATCAATGTTAAAAATCACTAAAGCACAATAAAGCATATGAATAGGATTACAAAGTTAAATTACAATGTCAATGTTTAATAATTTAACTTGGTAACCCTAACAAAAGAATTAATGTATTCTATCTTGTAAACAGTACAAGATATCCAAGCATGATTCATATGATCAACAAAATATGTGCTTCCCAAAATCACTAGGTCCTCTATCTAGGCCGCCTAGCATGCAATCCAAAAGCATATGTTTAAACCTGTGCATCACCTGAGAAAGCATGTAAGAAAACAAAGTCAACACGATGGTTGGTGAGTTCATGTAGTTTGTAAGTTTAAATAGTTTTATCAAAACGCCCGTAGGTAAAACCTTAACCTCATTAACTCCACATGTAATACCCCAATCGGTATGCTTATATATAGGGAATCCTGAAAGGGTCAAGCCCAGACGCTATCCCACCACATACTAATCAGCATATGACACTGTTATTAATGATAATTAAGCCTTTTACCTACCCATCCGTATAGTTTTCCCATCATAGTTTAACTCCTGTGTTTGTATGTTTATCCCAATCACCGATAGTTTACTCGAGTTTAGCCTGATAGATACCGGTATGGATAACCAGATGCCCGAAGGAATCCCATGTTAATCCAAACCGGCCCCAGGTATGTTTAGCAACTCAGGGGGAGATAGAGGGTTTCCAGGTCAACACAAAGTCGACTAAGGATCACCATATCGTCCTAGTTACTGACATCCCAGGTAAATAGATGTGGGAAACACTGCATGGCAAGCACTGAGAGGCCATCAGTCCATTTCCTCGATAAGACTGTGAAGAACACATGAAGGCAAGCACTGAGAGACCAACTATTGTTCTTCAAGTCCCGGCTAGGAGAACACCTGAAGGCAAGCACTGAGAGACCAACTATTGTTCTTCCATAGCCTATAGTTTTAGCATACAAAGAGTCCAGCATTTACGTAACTTGTGCACAAGAACTAGCTTTACAACCGGTAAGGCAAGCACTGAGAGGCCAAACCGTTGTTTGAGCATGGCAATCATATAGCATTCAAGAGTTTATAGTATCCATAGATTCAAGTATCCAAAGTGTATGTATGTATGTATGCACTAGTATCCCCATAGCCTTATAGATTCATTAGCATTTAGCGTTTACATTAGTTTCTAGCATAAACCCATAGCATCAACAAGTAGCATAGTCTCATAGCATTAGTATTAAGCATAACCCGTAGTGTTAGCATTTAGTTTCACCAATAGTCTTAGTGGTTAGCATGGCTCATAGCATTAGTATCCACAATAGCATTTTCAGATAGTAAATACCCTTAGCACTTGGTATTAATACATAGTTTTAGTATTAGCAAATAGCTTATGCCTTTAGCACTTGGCATAATCAAATAGCATTTAGTTTAGATAGAGTCTTATGCCTTTAGCACTTGGCATAATCAAATAGCATTTAGTTTAAATAGAGTATTATGCCTTTAGCACTTGGCATAATCAAATAGCATTTAGTTTAGATAGAGTCTTATGCCTTTAGCACTTGGCATAATCAAATAGCATTTAGTTTAAATAGAGTATTATGCCTTTAGCACTTGGCATAATCAAATAGCCTTTAGTTTAAATAGAGTCTTATGCCTTTAGCACTTGGCATAATCCGTAGTATAAAAGCATTTTGTTACTTAAAACATTTGTTTTAAAATGAATAACATGCTTCTCAGTCCCGAGTTAAAAAACCAAAAATAGTTTGAAAAGGGACAATGAACTCACCTTGTAATTGTGGTAGTTGACTTAGCCTAAGAATAAGGATGCACGCGCTCTTTGTTGTAAGGGTTGTAGTTTTCACAATCCTGTATTGATTCCAAATTGTTTGACTTTGTAAGTATAAGTTGATAATGAATTAGTGTGCGTGTAAGTGTTAGCCATGACTTTGGCTGACACTCCGAAAGCCTCGGTCTCTACTCGGCCCCTTTTCACTTTAGACTATTTCACTTTGTTGTTAGTATTAGGTTTATCTTGACCTATTTGTTATAATACTTTTGTTTTTGATAAAAGATTTGGTACATATCTTCAAATTTCACCGTTTTGGTCTTATAATACTTATTAAACCCCTGTGGGCCTAAGCTAGAAAGTGGGCCGAGTAATGTGATCAAGTTACTTGTTTGGGCTTTCGTGTAATAAGTTGGGCCTTGAGATGATCTTGGACAATTGAGGGTTTCTAGGCCTATTTAAGGGTGTGGGCCAATGATTTAAGGATGTGAAAGTGTAAGGGCCCGGTCAATGTTGCAAAACCTAGAGATCAGTAGCCCTGTGGGCCTCTATTGGGCCAGAAAGGCCTTGTTGGGCCAAAAGTAGGCCCAGGCAAAAGTGACTTGGGCCTGAGGTTATAATAGATGGTAGAAGTCAGAATTGGGCCAGAAATAAGATATGGCCCAAATTATTTGCTCAGTGGCCCCAGGGTTAGAACAGGTGCCTTAAAGTGGGCCTTTGGTGCAATATAGGTGAGCCTCGGGCTGAATTTGCTAGGCCCCGTAGGTTTTGTCTCAGGCCTTCACCAAAACAATTCATGGGCCTCGCTTACTTGGGCTGAATCAGACGTGGGCCCAAAATTCGGAGTTGTGGACCAAAATCGTGGCTTTGGGGCCCAAAAACAGTGGCCTTAGGCCAACCACTTGCTGTTGGGTCTTCCAGAGGTTAGTGTGTCAATGTAGAGACATTGGACCTGACATTGTGAACTAGGGGCTGAACAAAGAGGTTATGGGCCCATCATAGATAGTTGGGCCAAGGGTGCTTCTGTTAAGCCTCTTTAACTATGTTTAGGTCACTTAGTTTATTGGGCCTAGTAGTTTATTAGTCAATAGGGTTTAGGAACTGATTGTGGCCAAATGGAATATGTTGGGGCCTGACAAAAACGTTAGGCTAAACAAAAGGCCTGGGCCAACTATGTTGGGCCTAAAAATTGGGTATACCGTTTAAAGTATTGTTGGGCCTGGATAGTATGACCCATATACTGTTGGGCCACACACTATAGGTTATTTAAGATGTTAATAAAAACTAAATCTTAGGTTGGACCTCCCATGACCAAGTCATACGCCTGCAACAGGCCTTGGGCCAAGATCATGAGGTGGGCCTGTTAACTTTACTAAGAACTCGGTTGGGCCTACAGTATTCTCGTTGCCCATCCTATGTGGGCTCGTTATTTATAGCCAAATTAATGATGGGCCTGATCCACGTTACTGTTGGGTCCAACATCTTTCTGCTTTAGGTTTCTTGATCACATGGTGTTTCTAGACATAGAACCCGATTAACCAGCTTGATGCAACTAAGGTTGGTGTCTATGAGTATGATGATAACCAACTGGGTGTAAGGTGGTTCAGCCTCAACAAACTGACCGAGTGAAATGTTCAGCCGAGTGTATCGCCGACTGAGGGTGGCCTGCGAATGTGGTTCAGGCGAAAGAGGCATGGCCGAATGAGTTTGAGCCCACGAATGACAGTCATGAGATCTGAGCAGCGAATGAAGGTTAATGGCGAATGGCTTGGTGTCGAATGAAAGTGCTGGTTCGGCGAAGGAGAGGCTCATTCGCCTGGGATGTGGTTCGGCCGAAAGAGAGACTCATTCGACGGCCTGCTCAACTGTCATTCGTTGGTTCAAGGCAACCAGTAGATCCTTCATCTTCGAAACAATCGGCCAAGACTTGAAAGGGGTTGGTTGTGTTGGTTGTGGGTCGCATGATGGAAGGGTAAAGAACCGGCTAACACTTGAGTTAAATCTAAAGATGAGAAAACCCTAAAATTCGAAGTTTTCACAGCTCAATACCTCGATTTACAGTGGGTTTCTTTCTAGATCTGCTGTACTTTCACGTAGAGGGTGATGAGAGCTTCGTGTGGGCGAAAGAATCACTCAAATCGGATGAAAGACGAGTGAGATATGCTTGGTGGAAGTTTAACAATGGTGGTGGTGGCTAAAACCGGGAATTAGGGTTTTCAAGAGAAAGAGATGAAGAGAAATGAGGGAAAATACCCTCATTTAGGGTATTTATACCTCGGTTAAGTTCGGGTTCGTTTTCGTAGTCCGGTTCGTATTTTCGTTACGGTTCCGGAATTTACGCGCGATCTTCTTAAATTTAATAAAAGAATTTTTTTTTTATTCGTTAAAATTTACAAATGTTTTTCTAAATATTCCAATATTTATTTATTTAGTTAAGATTAATTTAAATAACGTTTTCGAAATTTATTTGACGAATTTTCGTATTTTACGCGTTTGTTAAACCTGTTCGCGATTTTCTTAAAACAGTAACATTTAATTCATTATATGATGAGTTTCAAAATTGTAAAATAAGAAATATCTTATTTCTTTGAATTTATGATCGTTCGTGTCTTTTATCGTTTTCGTTATCGTTTCGTCAGATCGCGTCACCATCGCGCGTATTCGTTCGAATCGTCATTCGAACGAACACGACGATGGTTTTGCTTTCCGACTTTTGTTTTCTACATTTCAGTTATTATCTCAGAACGTTAAACTATCAGAATCATTCGTACAGATCGTCACCTATACGAATACTCGTCGGTTTAGCATCCCGTAACAATAACCATTATCGTTTCATTTTGTTTAACCTCGCATACGTTTACACATCATAGTACATCAACAATCATTAGTATCACCGTTCCGTGTTGTCTGATGTGTTTCTGACTGTTAAACTGTTACGTTTAAATCAGATTTCAGAAACACTAGCATAATAGTTTACTGTTTAGCATTACGTATTCGACAGTTCAACAGTAGTTTGCATAGTTTGTACCTGAGTTACTGTGCCGTTACTGTTCCGTTCACTGTTCCGGTGACGGTTCCGACACAGTTGTTACAGTCTCCCCTTGTTAGAGAAATTTCGTCCCGAAATTTAAGCATTGCTATCGGGTACGGTTTCCTCTGTGAACAGTTGGGGATATTTGCTTCTCATGTGGTCTTCGCGTTCCCAAGTAAACTCGGGCCCGCGTCTTGAATTCCAATGCACTTTGACAATAGGAATACGGCTTCGCCTTAATTGTTTAACCTTGCGATCCATGATTTCTAACGGTTCCTCAACAAAACGTAAGTGTTCATCCAATTGAATTTCTTCAATCGGTATGATAAGAGTTTCATCAGCAAGGCATTTCTTCAAGTTTGAGACGTGAAACACATCGTGTACACCACTAAGTTCATCCGGTAAGCTTAATCGGTATGCTACAGGACCAATACGTTCGATGATTTCGAACGGTCCCACATGTCGTGGTGTTAGTTTGCCTTTCTTTGCGAATCGAACTACGCCCTTCCATGGGGAAACCTTCAACATGACTCGGTCTCCCACTTGGAATTCCAACGGCTTACGCCGTTTATCGGCATAGCTCTTTTGTCTACTTCGTGTCGCTTGTAGTCTTTGTTGTATCTGCGCAATCTTGTCTGTAGTTTCTTGTATCAGTTCTGGCCCTGTGATTCGATTATCTCCCACTTCAGACCAACAGATCGGTGATCGACACTTTCGGCCATAAAGAGCCTCAAATGGGGCACAACCGATGCTGCTGTGATAGCTGTTGTTGTAGGAGAATTCGATTAGTGGCAAGTGAGAATCCCAATTACCACCGAAGTCTAGGACACAGGTTCTCAACATATCCTCCAGGGTCTGAATAGTACGTTCGCTTTGTCCATCCGTTTGTGGATGATAAGCTGTACTCAAGTTCAATTGCGTCCCTAGAGATTTCTGCAGTAATTGCCAGAACCTTGATGTAAATCTGCTATCACGATCTGAGATGATAGACAATGGCACACCGTGGCGTACCACTATCTCATCAATGTAAAGCTTCGCTAGTTTATCCATCGTGTACGTTTCTTGCATCGGCAAGAAATGAGCAGACTTGGTTAATCAATCAACGATAACCCAAATAGTGTCATGTCCACTGGAAGTGCGGGGTAGCTTGGTAACAAAGTCCATAGCTATTTGTTCCCACTTCCATAGTGGAATTTCAGGCTGTTACAGTAAACCAGAAGGTTTCTGGTGTTCTGCCTTCACCGTAGCACACGTAAGGCATCGACCAACGTACTCGGCTATGTCTTTCTTCATACCCGGCCACCAATAGAAGGCACGTAAGTCTTGATACATTTTATCAGCACCGGGATGCACAGAGTACTTGGTCTTGTGTGCTTCATCGAAAATCAGCTTCCTTAACTCATCTACTGTAGGGATCCATACGCGATCCCTGAAGTAAATAAGTCCATCTGATTTCGTTTCTAGATGTTTCTCCGCTCCACAATCGAGTTCTTTCTTCAGGTTCTCACGTTCAACGACTTCCTGTTGTGCTTGCATAATCCTGTCGTGTAAGCTTGTCTGCACAGTCATTCCCATTGCTCTAACGCGCAAGGGTTTGACTCGTTCCTTCCGGCTCAAGGCATCAGCAACCACGTTTGCCTTGCCCGGATGGTATTTGATTACACAGTCATAGTCATTCAGAAGCTCAACCCAACGTCGCTGTCGCATGTTGAGTTCCTTCTGATCGAATATGTGTTGCGAACATTCGTGGTCTATCCTCTAAGTCCCATCATGTTTAGTTCTATGCTCTTTATACCATCTGGTCCCACGTATAGTGAGTCTTTTCTGTTGACTTATTCTTCATGAGTCATATGTATCTAGTTTCCGTCTATCGGTGTCATTTCCTTACGTATGAGTCGCCAAGTATTGCCTTAGAGTTTTGCTGGTCTTATTGTTCATGGTTGTCTTATTGTTATGGCTTGCTTATTCTCTGTATGACTTTCACACCTTATTATTTTTTTTTTTTAAACTAACTGATGCTTTGAGCACCAATTGTTACACCACCTTAGTGTTAACTATGGTTTCCTACGTGTGTTATGTGCATTAACCAAGGATCCTTTTCTTAACATCCCAGAACTAGAGTTCTCCAAATTAAGTAACTCGAGTGCTATAAGGTCTAGATGAAAAGTGACAGCTTACACACTAGTTTTTAGCATTTTGACTTCCTACAGTTTTTAATGTTCTAAATAGATAAAGTCCACATACTGGTTAAAATATTTAAACTATACTCAAGAATTACCCTATCCTTTACTTAGTCATTTGATGTTTATTTGACTTAAGAATTCCTTAGGCTACTACTTTGATTATCTTTTCGGCACCGAGTTTGTTTACAGTTACCTGAGATTTATTGTTTCTAAAGTCACCACAGATTATGCATTTCTAGCTTATACATCAATAAATAATTCATCATATCATATTGAAATTTGCATACCTATGGAGTCATCGGACTCCGAGTGATCTCCAGGAGCTGGTAAAGCAAGAAATTCCTCTGTGATCACTGGGTCAACTGAAGGCATCCTCCTAGGGCAGTCCCTCGCGAAATGTCCAAGCATTCCGCACGTGTAGCAGTTGTGGTTATGTTGAGAGGGAGTAGAGGTACTTGCTCTTTGTTCTTGTTTCCTGGTGGAAATAAACCGACACTGTTGAATCCAGTGTCCGTATTTCCCACAGTTCAGGCAGTGTTTGCAAAGTTTCTCTTTACTATGGTGGTATCCACATTCGTCACATTCAGGGTGCTTACCCACATATTGAGGGGGATTGTAGGCTACAGACGACCTACATTGTTGCACCCAGTGTCCCGTCTTCCCACAGCGTGTGCATTGTACACATGGGAGTTCAGCTCGATGATAATTACGACAAACTGGGCAGTGAGGGGTTTTTCCCTCGTATTGCATACTCACTCTTGTAGTCGGAAAAGGCAGGATTTGCCTAATGGGTGTAGCGTCAGTGTAGTTCACAGTCCTCTTTCGTCTTTTTGCAGCACGACGTTTAGGTTTGTTGCTGGTTTCTCCTGTCTCTGGTTCCTTCTTCTTTTCAGAAGATAGTGGAAAGCTCCGAGTAAACTCCTCACTGTTCCTGATCCGATTGATGATTCCAGGAAGAACCGACATCAACTCCTCAGTAATCAGAGTTGCGAGTGCATCGACTGTTGGACCCATCTCCTGTGAAGGTAGAGATGGTGACGGTTGTCTTCTCGGTGACATTCTAATCGTAACCAATAGAACATCAGTTAGTGCAAGGATCGAACGCAGAAGACATAATGCATACATAAATCTTATGTTCTCTATATGAGGGTCCCTAAGTTATAGTCTAGGTCAAACCATTTAAGTAAATGACCTAATATTCTCTATAACCTTGAGCTCTGATACCAATCTGTCACACCCCGGGCCGGCGGGGTTGGATCGGAGTCCCCGTCGGGCGGAAGATTCCCGGGGCGCGATATCGGGTGTGATAATCGGGTTGATCAGATTGTTACATAGCATCAATGTTAAAAATCACTAAAGCACAATAAAGCATATGAATAGGATTACAAAGTTAAATTACAATGTCAATGTTTAATAATTTAACTTGGTAACCCTAACAAAAGAATTAATGTATTCTATCTTGTAAACAGTACAAGATATCCAAGCATGATTCATATGATCAACAAAATATGTGCTTCCCAAAATCACTAGGTCCTCTATCTAGGCCGCCTAGCATGCAATCCAAAAGCATATGTTTAAACCTGTGCATCACCTGAGAAAGCATGTAAGAAAACAAAGTCAACACGATGGTTGGTGAGTTCATGTAGTTTGTAAGTTTAAATAGTTTTATCAAAACGCCCGTAGGTAAAACCTTAACCTCATTAACTCCACATGTAATACCCCAATCGGTATGCTTATATATAGGGAATCCTGAAAGGGTCAAGCCCAGACGCTATCCCACCACATACTAATCAGCATATGACACTGTTATTAATGATAATTAAGCCTTTTACCTACCCATCCGTATAGTTTTCCCATCATAGTTTAACTCCTGTGTTTGTATGTTTATCCCAATCACCGATAGTTTACTCGAGTTTAGCCTGATAGATACCGGTATGGATAACCAGATGCCCGAAGGAATCCCATGTTAATCCAAACCGGCCCCAGGTATGTTTAGCAACTCAGGGGGAGATAGAGGGTTTCCAGGTCAACACAAAGTCGACTAAGGATCACCATATCGTCCTAGTTACTGACATCCCAGGTAAATAGATGTGGGAAACACTGCATGGCAAGCACTGAGAGGCCATCAGTCCATTTCCTCGATAAGACTGTGAAGAACACATGAAGGCAAGCACTGAGAGACCAACTATTGTTCTTCAAGTCCCGGCTAGGAGAACACCTGAAGGCAAGCACTGAGAGACCAACTATTGTTCTTCCATAGCCTATAGTTTTAGCATACAAAGAGTCCAGCATTTACGTAACTTGTGCACAAGAACTAGCTTTACAACCGGTAAGGCAAGCACTGAGAGGCCAAACCGTTGTTTGAGCATGGCAATCATATAGCATTCAAGAGTTTATAGTATCCATAGATTCAAGTATCCAAAGTGTATGTATGTATGTATGCACTAGTATCCCCATAGCCTTATAGATTCATTAGCATTTAGCGTTTACATTAGTTTCTAGCATAAACCCATAGCATCAACAAGTAGCATAGTCTCATAGCATTAGTATTAAGCATAACCCGTAGTGTTAGCATTTAGTTTCACCAATAGTCTTAGTGGTTAGCATGGCTCATAGCATTAGTATCCACAATAGCATTTTCAGATAGTAAATACCCTTAGCACTTGGTATTAATACATAGTTTTAGTATTAGCAAATAGCTTATGCCTTTAGCACTTGGCATAATCAAATAGCATTTAGTTTAGATAGAGTCTTATGCCTTTAGCACTTGGCATAATCAAATAGCATTTAGTTTAAATAGAGTATTATGCCTTTAGCACTTGGCATAATCAAATAGCATTTAGTTTAGATAGAGTCTTATGCCTTTAGCACTTGGCATAATCAAATAGCATTTAGTTTAAATAGAGTATTATGCCTTTAGCACTTGGCATAATCAAATAGCCTTTAGTTTAAATAGAGTCTTATGCCTTTAGCACTTGGCATAATCCGTAGTATAAAAGCATTTTGTTACTTAAAACATTTGTTTTAAAATGAATAACATGCTTCTCAGTCCCGAGTTAAAAACCAAAAATAGTTTGAAAAGGGACAATGAACTCACCTTGTAATTGTGGTAGTTGACTTAGCCTAAGAATAAGGATGCACGCGCTCTTTGTTGTAAGGGTTGTAGTTTTCACAATCCTGTATTGATTCCAAATTGTTTGACTTTGTAAGTATAAGTTGATAATGAATTAGTGTGCGTGTAAGTGTTAGCCATGACTTTGGCTGACACTCCGAAAGCCTCGGTCTCTACTCGGCCCCTTTTCACTTTAGACTATTTCACTTTGTTGTTAGTATTAGGTTTATCTTGACCTATTTGTTATAATACTTTTGTTTTTGATAAAAGATTTGGTACATATCTTCAAATTTCACCGTTTTGGTCTTATAATACTTATTAAACCCCTGTGGGCCTAAGCTAGAAAGTGGGCCGAGTAATGTGATCAAGTTACTTGTTTGGGCTTTCGTGTAATAAGTTGGGCCTTGAGATGATCTTGGACAATTGAGGGTTTCTAGGCCTATTTAAGGGTGTGGGCCAATGATTTAAGGATGTGAAAGTGTAAGGGCCCGGTCAATGTTGCAAAACCTAGAGATCAGTAGCCCTGTGGGCCTCTATTGGGCCAGAAAGGCCTTGTTGGGCCAAAAGTAGGCCCAGGCAAAAGTGACTTGGGCCTGAGGTTATAATAGATGGTAGAAGTCAGAATTGGGCCAGAAATAAGATATGGCCCAAATTATTTGCTCAGTGGCCCCAGGGTTAGAACAGGTGCCTTAAAGTGGGCCTTTGGTGCAATATAGGTGAGCCTCGGGCTGAATTTGCTAGGCCCCGTAGGTTTTGTCTCAGGCCTTCACCAAAACAATTCATGGGCCTCGCTTACTTGGGCTGAATCAGACGTGGGCCCAAAATTCGGAGTTGTGGACCAAAATCGTGGCTTTGGGGCCCAAAAACAGTGGCCTTAGGCCAACCACTTGCTGTTGGGTCTTCCAGAGGTTAGTGTGTCAATGTAGAGACATTGGACCTGACATTGTGAACTAGGGGCTGAACAAAGAGGTTATGGGCCCATCATAGATAGTTGGGCCAAGGGTGCTTCTGTTAAGCCTCTTTAACTATGTTTAGGTCACTTAGTTTATTGGGCCTAGTAGTTTATTAGTCAATAGGGTTTAGGAACTGATTGTGGCCAAATGGAATATGTTGGGGCCTGACAAAAACGTTAGGCTAAACAAAAGGCCTGGGCCAACTATGTTGGGCCTAAAAATTGGGTATACCGTTTAAAGTATTGTTGGGCCTGGATAGTATGACCCATATACTGTTGGGCCACACACTATAGGTTATTTAAGATGTTAATAAAAACTAAATCTTAGGTTGGACCTCCCATGACCAAGTCATACGCCTGCAACAGGCCTTGGGCCAAGATCATGAGGTGGGCCTGTTAACTTTACTAAGAACTCGGTTGGGCCTACAGTATTCTCGTTGCCCATCCTATGTGGGCTCGTTATTTATAGCCAAATTAATGATGGGCCTGATCCACGTTACTGTTGGGTCCAACATCTTTCTGCTTTAGGTTTCTTGACACATGGTGTTTCTAGACATAGAACCCGATTAACCAGCTTGATGCAACTAAGGTTGGTGTCTATGAGTATGATGATAACCAACTGGGTGTAAGGTGGTTCAGCCTCAACAAACTGACCGAGTGAAATGTTCAGCCGAGTGTATCGCCGACTGAGGGTGGCCTGCGAATGTGGTTCAGGCGAAAGAGGCATGGCCGAATGAGTTTGAGCCCACGAATGACAGTCATGAGATCTGAGCAGCGAATGAAGGTTAATGGCGAATGGCTTGGTGTCGAATGAAAGTGCTGGTTCGGCGAAGGAGAGGCTCATTCGCCTGGGATGTGGTTCGGCCGAAAGAGAGACTCATTCGACGGCCTGCTCAACTGTCATTCGTTGGTTCAAGGCAACCAGTAGATCCTTCATCTTCGAAACAATCGGCCAAGACTTGAAAGGGGTTGGTTGTGTTGGTTGTGGGTCGCATGATGGAAGGGTAAAGAACCGGCTAACACTTGAGTTAAATCTAAAGATGAGAAAACCCTAAAATTCGAAGTTTTCACAGCTCAATACCTCGATTTACAGTGGGTTTCTTTCTAGATCTGCTGTACTTTCACGTAGAGGGTGATGAGAGCTTCGTGTGGGCGAAAGAATCACTCAAATCGGATGAAAGACGAGTGAGATATGCTTGGTGGAAGTTTAACAATGGTGGTGGTGGCTAAAACCGGGAATTAGGGTTTTCAAGAGAAAGAGATGAAGAGAATTGAGGGAAAATACCCTCATTTAGGGTATTTATACCTCGGTTAAGTTCGGGTTCGTTTTCGTAGTCCGGTTCGTATTTTCGTTACGGTTCCGGAATTTACGCGCGATCTTCTTAAATTTAATAAAAGAATTTTTTTTTTTATTCGTTAAAATTTACAAATGTTTTTCTAAATATTCCAATATTTATTTATTTAGTTAAGATTAATTTAAATAACGTTTTCGAAATTTATTTGACGAATTTTCGTATTTTTACGCGTTTGTTAAACCTGTTCGCGATTTTCTTAAAACAGTAACATTTAATTCATTATATGATGAGTTTCAAAATTGTAAAATAAGAAATATCTTATTTCTTTGAATTTATGATCGTTCGTGTCTTTTATCGTTTTCGTTATCGTTTCGTCAGATCGCGTCACCATCGCGCGTATTCGTTCGAATCGTCATTCGAACGAACACGACGATGGTTTTGCTTTCCGACTTTTGTTTTCTACATTTCAGTTATTATCTCAGAACGTTAAACTATCAGAATCATTCGTACAGATCGTCACCTATACGAATACTCGTCGGTTTAGCATCCCGTAACAATAACCATTATCGTTTCATTTTGTTTAACCTCGCATACGTTTACACATCATAGTACATCAACAATCATTAGTATCACCGTTCCGTGTTGTCTGATGTGTTTCTGACTGTTAAACTGTTACGTTTAAATCAGATTTCAGAAACACTAGCATAATAGTTTACTGTTTAGCATTACGTATTCGACAGTTCAACAGTAGTTTGCATAGTTTGTACCTGAGTTACTGTGCCGTTACTGTTCCGTTCACTGTTCCGGTGACGGTTCCGACACAGTTGTTACATGAATGGAAAATGTTGGTGTTGAATTGTAATGGGTGTACATGATCAAAATAATTTTGGGTATGGAATATTAGATATTTGAGTAAAAAGTCAAACTGTAGTCTTCTTTAGAACAGAAGATGAATCATTTTGTTTGTTTCAATGGCAGGTCAAAGAAGACACTGATCTGTTTGTGATTGATGAAGTTGGTAAGATGGAGCTATTAAGCTCATTGTTCTTCCCAGCAGTATTGCGAGTTTTGGAGTCTAGCAAACCGCTTATAGCTACCATCCCCGTTCCAAAGGCTGGTCAAGATCTACCTGCAGGTACGCTAATAGTAAGAGTTTGACTTTTTGAAAAGTCAAATATTGTACTTCATGAATTTATAGCACCAAATTACATGATCATTCTGTCTCATGAAGCATTGCATGTTTAACTTGACTATTGTCAAATGCATAAAATAATCTTCAAACACTAAGGAAGAAATCTGTTAAAGGAAAGTAATGCAGCTTGCATGAAGTTGAATATTGTGTTGACTATTAAATCTATCTTGGCATTTTTTTTTTTGTTCATTTCCTACTTCTATGAGTTAGATATTTTTGCAGTTTTGAGGTTGAAGAGTCATCCAGGTGCAACTATTTTTAGTCTAACGAAAAGCAATAGGGATGCCATGAAGGATCAAATATATTCGCGCTTGGTGGGTAGACTGGTTTAACCTGTTTGCTGACGTCTTCTAGACGTAAGAAAATGTGGTCGTTCTAGGCTGATTTTCATAAGAGTTGCATAAGTGTATGCCTTTTTTACATCCTCCTCTGCAAGTTAGCTTTATTTTAAAAATACAAGGCTACATAGTTTTTCACTTTTTCTTATAAGATTATGTATGAAATGCTGGTCTTTGAACTATATTTTATTTATAATGATAAGAGATACAAGTTATTTATGGATTATTACCACATGTACAGGAAATTGAAAAATGAGTTGAGGAAGATTAGTACTCTTATCATGCATATCAAACTTATCGATACTATTGCTACGAGTGAGATTTACTATATACATTAATGTGGTTACTTTTATCCGAAATTAAAAGTGATTCACATGCTTCAAACAAATGCTTAAAAATGTCTAATAGATTTGTCAAAATCCAATATGATGACAAAAAATTAAACATATTTTCAGATATATATTTTAACTTTTAAGTCAATGTACTTAATCTTACTATCTTAATAAATGATTCCAACAAAATGCCACATGGCATGCTCATATTCTTCCAAAAAAAATTACACATGAAACTACCAATCAATGCCATTAAAAATGTGAATTGTTTACATAAATACACTAAATAAATTATAATATTAATTAATAATATATATTTTTTTGAACAACTAAACGAGTCCTCGGACCCAACAACCCACACGCTGCGACCACAGAGCGCTACCAACCCCCGGAAACATTTAAAGCCGGGCGTTGGCGAGTGCCGAATCAAGGAACCGTCACACCATCTAGGAGGAAACTCATACTGAGAAAACCCCTAGCTCACCCAAAACATTTTTTGCTCCCAGAACATTTTTTGCTCTAGGTGAGACTCGAACCCAAGACCTCCCATTGCTGGTGGCCAAGGAGTACCACTAGGCTATAAGCCCAATGATAATTAATAATATATATAATAAATATAATATATGTTTATAGATATATACATACACATACACATATATATATACTCAATAAGAACATTTTTTATAAACTTTTATTTTAAATTTTTTTATTATAAAAAAGATTTAACTAATATTCTTTAAGAAGTTCATTTTCAAGTGTTATGTTAAAGATATATAGAAAAATGATTGTATGCAATTATCAAATTGAATTATCTACATATAGTACTAATATTTTAACTATAGATGTCTTCGTCTAAGGTTAGTTATGTTTATATTAGCATTCAATATTATGTTAAATGCATTATGTATTTGACTTGAAATATTAATTTAATTACCATCTAATTACAAAATTATTCAACTGAAACAAATTCTTCTAATTTTTTAAATTAGTAGTACAAGCTTAAATGCATTAAATCTAAAAACTATAATAAAGTTATTTTAAATATTTAAATTACAAAGACATTCTAAAATTACATAATTTTATCCACAAACTCGTGTAATACACGGGTCTATAATCTAATTTGTTTATAAAGTATTTATTAATGATAAACAATACTACAATAGAGAAGATTAAAAATACATGTTAGTTCAAGATAAACTGATGTGAGAAAAATACAATATACACACACAACTAGTTGATACAATTTTAATACATCACCAAAAGGAAAAACAAAAACAAAAAGAAACTAGTGTGATCTCTGTATACATTCCACTACGATTCAAACCAAAGTCTGTTCAGATTAATTTTTAAAAAAAATAATAATAGAAAATTTTGAAACAAAACAAATTAAATGTATAAAAAAAAATGCATGGATCATGAGGCTCGGCGGTCATTTTCAGCAGTTCTCAGCAAATCTTTCGCCATTGAAGAGAATGTCTGTGCATTGTCTTGCATTTCTGCTGTTCTTAAGTTGATGCCCTGCCCAAATCACATATAATATTGAATCCTATAAATCACAATTTCACACTGATCATGATTAGAGTATAATAAAAGAAATTACCTTCAATTTTCTTATGTTGTCACTCAGCTTGTTTTGTGCCATTTTAGCAGCACTTGTTGTTTCCTGCAATGTTACCGATAAATACATTTCCATACACATTCTTAGCAAGCGCTTGGTACACAAAATTTGGAGTTGGAGTTGGAATTGGAATATGGAATTCAAGGGATATCAAGTTTTGTTGGACAGAACAGGAATTGAAATGAGTTCCCTCAGAAAAGGAAACTAATCTAAGAGATTTGAATCTTCACCTCCCTAACACCACCACCACATTCCAATTTCTTTAACGAATTAACAAACAGGACATGAATATTTTGTCACCTAAACACATTATGGATTCCAAATTCCAATTCCTTCATCAAACATTCAATTCCATTTGTATTATTCCATTTCCTTCATCAAACATCCAATTCCTTTAAATTCCATTTCCTTGACAGATTCAGTTGGTTAAAAATATTTATGTGAACCAAACGATCCTTAACTTTATATAAACCAGCTTACGACTTCACTGTATTCAGTAAGTTAACGCTTATAAAATCTTCTAATTAGTAGCTAGGAATACTATTATCAGCAACAAGGTTACTTACGCCAGTCGAGCTAAATCCATATTTTTTCTTGATTTGATCTATAGAACCAGTTTTCTCATCTTGTGGTTCTTCCTTCACTTGCACTTTCTCCTTTTTGGCATTCATCTCTTTCAGTTTACCTGTAAATATGAACATCTATCTTCATTCTTCAAAATGGTATTTTTTTTTTTTAAATTTTAAACCACATGTGGACGAAGTCTAGGATAAGTTGAACCAACCTTTAAATGCATTAAATTTGCTTGTAAGCTTTTGTTTGTTAAGTGCAGCCATCATGATTTTTCCTTTTGGTTTCTCCTCTGGACCGTCTATGTCAATATCATCTATAAGAACATACTAAGTTGTAAAATATTGTTTGATATAATATATGTGATAAACTTATAATTACATTTGACCCAAGGAACAAAATGTTAAAGAATGGTCAAAGGTCAAACCTATATCCAGTTCAACTTCATCTGCATCTGTAGGGAGGTTTTCTTGGATTTCACTCTCTAATGGAAAGTTGGCCACTGAAAATAACATTGATAGTTCTTCAAAACTCTCTCTTGCAGAATCGGGTTCTGTTTCTGGTTCATGTTTCGGTTTGCTTCCTTTGATCATAGAACTAAATATTCCCTGTAGCATACAAGATGTACAAACATCAATGCCATATTAATTAGATTGTTAAGTCCTGAAAGATGATAACAAAAATCACCTTTTTCTTTTCTTTGTGGATAACATGATCAGACTGTATCACTTGTGGAATAATTAGATCCTTGTTATAAACTTGGGTAGCCGAGTCTAAATGCCTGAGCAATATAGAAAACATTACCACGAAAAATTTAGATCACTAAATTGAAATTTTATTATGTATGTATGCATTACCTGAAGATCTCTCTTTGGAGTAAAACTGAAGCAATAAAGACTTCCTGATCATCATTAACCTGTACCAGAGAAATTTTGAAATTCACTAAACTTGACCATTATGATACTTCATTGACGTAGATGACTGATAATTTTGAAGTTAAAACGTATTACCATGATGATGTCACCATTTTGTGAAGCACAAATTGAACTATCGGGTAAGGAATTTGGTTTCGAAGTTGAAAGTGCAAGGCCTCTTATTGATGTTGCCTTCAAAAGGGATAATTCTGGCAGTGATCTGAAATTCCAGTCATATAGTTATAGGCAACAAATTTCGAACACAAATATTAGAATGTCTTGCTAATTTATCTGAATGTTAAGAAAAACTGACCTAATTTCAATTTTGCCGGTGGTGAAAACAAGCACAAGGCCAGTATCAGAACAAAATGTTGAAGCCCAACAACATAATGAGGAATTGAACTTCTTTTTGTAGCAAACCTTCTTCACACCCTGAACAAAAAGTCAACTGGTGGTACTTAGTATGTGTGCATGTATGTATTTTTGTATATACACACAGTAAGTATTACTGATTTCTGACACACACACACACAAGTGAATTCTTGTAACCTGAACTACATGTGGAAGTGAGTACACGTACACAGCTTTCTCGGAGCATAGCAGCAACAAGTCCTTTACTAATCCATCATCAAAGGAATTGCCACCACTGGATACACCAGATGTCCCATGCTCATCTGCAAAGTCATATATCAGTTGGTAATATTTTCATATCCGCCAAATAAATAATAAAAAAATAGAATATGATTTGGTACCCAACAACTGCATGAGCAAAGCTTTAGAAGGTTTTTTAGGACGGACTGCCGCTGTGTTGAGTATATTTCCTGTTTCACTATCAAGTGCCCATGCAGACGAATCCTTTGTGGCCACAGCTAAAACTCTCTTCTCAAATCCATGCAAGCTGCACATCCCAAATTGCAGAGAGATGACAGCTGTCGACAATTCACTTGCTATATGTCTCTCGTATAACAAAGTGGGGCCCGCCACATCTATTAACGAGACCTGCATGAATAGTTGTCTCCCTAAGTGGTAGTTGGAATGGGAGAAGAAGAAACAGAAAAATGATGTCTTACATATCCTTGATCTGACCCAACAGCAATGTATTTAGAGTCTTGGCTTGTTATTACTGAGAGCACTGATCCATTGGCCTTCACAAGTTTAATACTATGTATGATATTGCTTCCTTTCTTTGAACTTCCTGGTAGCAATAATACGATTATCTAATCATCTATAGATGATATATGCGCTAAAATACTAAATATATGAATGACCAATATGAAAGTTAGTAGCTAGAACCTTGCAAAGACAAAAAACCGCTCTCTGTAGCATATGGCTCGGGCTTAAATTTAAAAATTCTAACCTGTACCACAACATATTATCCCTTAAAATTATGCAACTCAAATTAAATTGTAACATGATCTGATCATGCATATTGCTTACTGTTCCACTTTGATCTCCAGATATGAGGAGTCGTGCTTCCATATCATAACATAATGCTGTCAGGGGTACACCACTTAAAGACTGGTCATCTTCACTCTGCATAGTTGGAAGCAAAAAAGAATACAAACAATTGAGATGGTTTTAATGTACAATCCAATGCTGTTAGAATTAGAATAACCAGTTAGTTTCTTATAGTTCTAGAAATTACCTGTTGATTAAATGATACAATTGGAATCAGAAGTGGAGCTGATGCATCCCAAAAGTTTATGGCACCATTGTTGTGACCTGTAATATAAATGTTTTTAAAATTTGAGAAACTGGTAAAGCCGGTTGATGAAGATCCATCTTTTTGCTTAGCCTCAAATGAAAAAAGAGCAGGAATCTTTTTTGACAGCGATATGTATTCCTGTGAAACCAAATGATTTATATGAACAAATTTTCTATTTATGTTTATTTATAAGAAATCCATTCATATTACCTGATCAGAGGAACAGATCATGCATGGATTGTCAGTGATGAACTTTGCTACAGTGATGCATGAGTCAGAAAATGGTAGTCTCACCTTTACCTCTTTCGGAAGTGATGGTGGAGACTTGGATTGTGACTGAAGTAAATACTTTTCAATCAAAAAATCGTCATACAAGTAAACATGGCCTGATTTTCCGACCACAAGAAAACAATCATCTTTATGTTTGTTGTGCTCATTATAAGATGAAACAATATCAAAGTCAACACATGGTTCAGATGAAGCAATTCCCAGTTTAGTAGTACGAGATTCAATCTGATCATTTATTACAACAACCTGCAGGCAGGATCATGCAATTTTGTCACCAAATAAAGTTACTAAACCAGAATTAACACAAAAACGTTCTTCAACTGATTTAACTACCTGTAACGAATTTACAGAAGAGAAGTCAGAAGCACCAAGAGCATAAAGTCGGCTTGCTTTCCCTTCTGCATAAGCCCATTTTAATTTGGCTATTGGGGTTTTATCTATTTTATATCCAAGATTTAATTTAAATAAAGGACCACTTTGGGCCCCACTTAATTCCTTGTTGGTTGCAAGTTCAGCTTTTGAGTCTGAGTGAGGAACACTCCACATTAGAATTTCCCCATTGTCGTATCCAGTTACTACTTTGCTTCCAACGGGACAAGCCCAGCATGCAGCTGTCACTTTTTTGGTGTCATGATTTAGCGAGTAGATCAAAGTTCCTCCGGTTGTAAAGAGAGGTTTGCTATCTTGAATTGACCATAGTGAAATAAATCCACTTTTATAAATTATAAGAATCCTGAAGTGAGAATTGACACATGGTGTGGGATTTTAGAGATTTTTAACAGGCATTAGCATTGAGGAGGAGAAATTATATTGGCATCACCTTTTACTTTCAGCTGCTGGTTGAGGCAAAATATACATAACAGCAGCATCATTGAGATCCTCTGTTGAACTACCTTAATAGGTTGACCAATCAAAAGTCAAGAATGCATAAAATAAAATTTGATAACACACACTAGAGCACTTATTTTTGATTTTATCTTCCATTAGCATGCATGATTTCCATTGCATAGTATCATCTCATAAAATAATTGTCTGGAAGTGAAGAGGCAACTATGCAAGTAGTTAAAATAATTGTGGCTCACCTTGAGATGCCTGAAAAGGAATTCGGTATTTCATTTGTGTAATATTACACGTTTCATTGTCAAACTTCAGAACTGAAACATTACCAGATGAGTCTCCAACATACCTATTGATTAAATATAGTCATATATAAACACTGTAACCTTGCAACTTGTATCTTTACGAACGCTAAAAGCACCCTTATGAGTTTGATAAACACTTACATGTAAAAGGTACGTTGAAGGACTGTAAAAGATGTAATTTCTTCATTATATACATGCACATGAACTAAGGTTTTCTTGTCTATGTCCCAAACCTATGCACATACAACATTTAATGTCACGCATTAAATTGATGAATTTAGCACATGGCAATTAGAAACAAGCCTCTGTATAAAAAAAAGATACAAAATTGAGGACTGTTGAATCACATGAATTTAGATCCAAAGGGCTTACCTCCATATGATTTTTTGCGTTAATGCTTATGAGAAACTGCTGGGTGTGAATGAACTGAAATATCCAGTAAAACAGCAAAATTAGTTTATTGAGATGTCGATATATAAATTCACATAAAAAAGATTTGCAGGGGAAATATAGAGGAATAGAGGATAAAAAACCTGCAAAAACTTGTTTTGTTCTGCCTCAGGAGATTCCATCACAACTTGAGTGTTATCTGGTCCAAATAACTTAATCCGGCCATCTCTAATGAAAAAAAAAAATTCCTATCAATAAGATATGGAATTAAGAACACTTGACAAACAAGTCTGATAATTTTGGTGATAATTTACTTTTTGTTTCTTTAAATATGTTTGCTGAACTACATATATTTAATTCCCACCTATTGTACTGACGTGAACAACATCAATACAACATAAGCAGCAGTAAAAAAAATGGTGAACGCCAGTACGCCACCATTAGGCGCCCTCACTGACCGGTCCCACGGCCAACATGAGGTAGGTAAATCGCATAACCAAGGGAAAATTGGGTGGTCATGCCAAGCTTTGAATGTTCAAAGACCTCCATTATAAATTCTCACCCCCTTAACCACATAAGCAGCAGTAGGAGCAACAGTATATGACATCAATGGTAACAAAAGCTTACAAGGTTGACATAGCAAGAATCTTCTGAGTAGGGTCATAAGCAAGCAAATTACATCCGGATGGGAGGCCATAATGGTAAATAAGGCGTGGATTTACATCTTCAGACTTCAAACCATCTGGATTTCCTTCACGCTGCAGCACAAGCATTGATGAAAGTAGTTATGAGTAACAAAGAACTCCTGAGTGCCAAATTTTTTTTTTTTTTTTTTTTTGCAATCTAGCCTTCTACTAAAACTTGCCAAATGGATTAACATTTTGCATAGACCTTAGAAAGAAATCTTTTCAGTTACATAACACTTTTGCCAATTGGTTTCTTGTTATCGTCTGAAAGGAAAACTGGATTATCGGGTGAGCCTGTAAAAGTTTCATCATGATAACATTAAGTGGTCCCTAAAGTAACACAACCCCTTAAATTACGTTTTGGTCATTGCGCTGGACTGGATGTTGAAATTATAGCTTCACATGAACTGACACTGTCAATACAAAAGAAAACGTTTTTTTTTTCTTTTCCAAATTATTGTTTGGTATCTTGGTTTTAAAAAGTATGAAAATCTCCCAAGCGTTAAGGTTCCAAAAGCCAAGGCGTACGCATCATGTATACCAGCGGTTAGCTTTTATCAACTTCTAAAAGTTGCATCTCTCTCATCTCATTTGTTTTTCATATCGA
The DNA here is from genome assembly GCA_009363875.1 of Mikania micrantha. NCBI lineage: Eukaryota > Viridiplantae > Streptophyta > Magnoliopsida > Asterales > Asteraceae > Mikania > Mikania micrantha. Next base: position 97,074,326 of record CM018680.1, read on the forward strand.
CCTTTTTATCAAGTAAACATTTTATAATTTCATGCCTTTGGTGGGTTTTACATTTAAAGTCCTACTATACATAGTTACATACACCATGCGAGACACCATCTGGCCGTCATCTATGCCCGTATAGAGGCTATACAGCCCGTATAGGCCTGACATCTTTATGACTGATTCTAACGTTATAGTGTTATACGCTCGTATAGGGGCTATACTGCCCGTATAAAAGACGTTAGTGTATGAATAACGGGGGTGGTGTACAAATAGGGGAACCCATTAAAACTCACAAACATCCTGATGAGTGTCTTGACTCTTGACTTCTTGAGTGCCTCGTGAATTTTAAAACCAAGTTTGGTATACAATCTATCAAATATGTAACCAATCGAAAATATATAAAAACTTGAAATTTGTATAAAGAATATCAAAAATGCCATCTGGCAACCAATCGGGCCATTACCACCTGTATTATGTCTGCTCTGCTTTTTTTAGTATTATTATAAAAATATACAGAAGCCTGGGCGATCACGGACTCGTCATCAGATAAACTCTTTTTAGTTAATTTATCAATAAACAAAAACCAGTTTATGTTTGAAGAAACACTTTATATGATTGGATAGATTAGTTGAACAAAACAAATTACCATCCTAGAAAAAAAAATAAAAATATATAACCGAGTTTAAGATCTTACCACGCGTCCACAATTATCGGGAAAAATATTAAAATAATAAATACTATAATACAAGTCACTTTCCCCGTACTAACTTTGTGTATTACGCAAGGATTAATGTGATAACCTTTTTTTTTTTGAACAGTTGATTAATGTGTTCATTTCCACAATAAAAAAAGAAAAGAAAAAGGGAAAATTGATTAGACTCATGGTCATTAAGTGACATTTATAAAATATTTTTATATCATTACTAACACTCTAACAGAAGCCACCCTTAATGGAAAATAATAAATAATTTTATTTAGTAAACAAATAAGATCAATAGGCAATATTAGTTTTATAAATACAAAAACCGTATAATACCCTTGCTATGTTACACATACGGCTTTTAATATGACACACATCGTTACACATTCTCTCTTTTATTTTGATTATCTTCCATGACATATACTATTATACACCTTGGCACCTTGCGAAAATATTACAAAAGAGTATATCATCGGAACTTACAAGTTCAATGACTTGAATTCTAAAGACCTTGTAAATTTTATTGCAAAATAATATAATAATCCCCCAAAAAATTGAAAATTTGTCTGAAAATTAGAGTTCTGCAATGTGTCGAAAATAAGATCAGCGGGCAAGACGAATAGAAGAGCTCAAAATCTCTGACTAAAACAAAATAGATAACCTAAATCTTCGTTACTCATCGTAGATCACGATAATCACTGATCGACTGTATAATTAAAAGCTTTTCAGCATATAACGAACAGATTAAAACCACAATTTCTTAAAACAACCGAGAAATCACTACAGTTTTGACCACTATCATGATAAGTTAAAAGAAAAGCCGAAGTACCAAATATCAAAACTCACCTTCTTTATCGAAGCCTTTTCGACTAGCTTTTTAACAAACATGTTTCAAATTATAAACACCAAAATCTCAAATCGAAGCACTTCAGAACGATCTGATGATATATTAGCTCGTTGATTTACGATCTGACGGAGAAATTTGAAGGATGTCCGGCAGAAGAGTGTGTGTGCTTAGTGAAAACCGCCGTGAAGTAGTCGTATAACGGTTGCTTAAGCTTTTTCTTAATTTGTTTTTCAGATTTTATAATTTGAAAAAAGACAATTAATGAGATATTCGGTATTTATTTCAAAGAGTGTTTCACTTTACCCCCTTAAAGAATAAATTTATGCAACAATGCCCCTTAAAAACTATAAATTTTGGATTTGTTTCTTAAATGGAGATATGTACTTGTATGGTTGAAAACAAGTAATGGTCAAGTTTGAAGCGTTTCGTTTACAAAGCATTAATAAAAACAATTCTATATATAAAAGATAACATGGCTATTTTGTGTCGTTAATGAAACCAAATAGTGTTTTAAGTAAGATTTTAAATTAAAATAATCATCTACCATTTATATTACAAAATGTTAAAATCCTTATCATATTCACAAGTGTTTTAATATTTAAGTAATTAGTTAATAGTTAAAAGTTTTCAAAAAAAAAAAAAAGATTTTCTTTAAAGTTTTTTAAGAGTTTGATTAATAGTTTAAAGCTATCATGAAAAATAATTGTTTTCAAACATTGTATTCACTTAAACTATGTATAATGAGAAGTAACTGTAACAACTAGTTTTTTTTATAATGAAATGCATTTGAAATAATCGTTACAATAACGATTGTGGTTGTAAATTGAAAGTATGTAAGAAACTATGAACGTGGGAGAAAATCGTGCGCGAAATGGAGTTACGGATTGTCCGGAATAACGAAGATGGTTCTGAGGTTCCTTCGTGGTACGCGAAGAACCCAAAATATCTGAGACTCCGGATTTCTTCGCGTATGCGAAGAGCTCTTGAGCCCTCCTTCGCGGTACGCGACGAGTGAGGCGGTTTAGAAACTCCTCAAGTTCATCAGATTTCAAGCAAAAAGTTTATAACTTTCTTCCATACGAGTTCTAAACACCCACATACGAAATTTTGAGTTTCAAACTCATAATTGAAGCCAGCTAAACATCCGGATTATACCAAGGATTGATTCTGCAACATCAGATCGTGGTTTTGCGACTAAACATCCGTTCGATTGGGTAACGATTCGATCTTTCCTACTAGTTTAATATTGTGTGGATAAAATCTAGTTTTGAATGTATTATTATGATTATGGGTATTGATTATTGCCTAGTTGATAACTAGGGATGATTAGAAACGAAAAACTAGATGTTTTAACGGTGAAATCTTGATTTTGATCCGTTATAATGTCTGGTTGTCATGAAACTCATATTATTGTGTAACACCCAAACTTTGCACACGATTACATGTGTCCAATCGTGGTCCCAGTTTAAACTTTATCAAAATTTTATGTTCGGAAGCGTGAAATTTCATTTTTATAAGTTAAACACACTTAATTTCAATCATTTACATTTATGATTAATAAAAACTGGTGTGTTTAAATTTAATACCATCAGAGAATTTTACATAACGTTTGGTTCTGCTTCACAACGTGCCCGATCTGATCGCCCAATGCATATTTATCTTGACCTGTAACATCACATATAAGGTCACAATTAGTTCATATGAACTAAGTAAGTAACCCCTCCCAAAATTCCCAAAAACTTATTTAAACTCATCCACATACATATCATATGGATGTTAATCATGTTTAGATAATAATATATCATATTCAAACATCAACTTGCACCCAACACATATGGTGCATTTATTTCCCTTAGTGAGACATTTTCACAATATGAATATATTATCTAATTCAACTCTACCACCAGCACCTCTGGCTAAATTTAAAACACCAAATATACATATATTTTATTGGCTTAACCAATTACCCACACATCTGTGGTTTCAACAATTTAACTTCCGGATTAACCGGTTATCCACACATTTGTGGTATCATACATATATTCCAACATCAACTTACACACAACACACATTGTGCATTTATTTCCCTTAATGGGACATTTTCACAATATGAATATATTATTATCTAGACGTGATTAACATCCATATGATATGTATGTGGATGGATTTAAATGAGATTTGGGAATTTGGGAGGGGTTACTTACTTAGTTCTAACGAACTAATTGTGACCTTATATGTGATGTTACAGGTTAAAGATAGATATGCATCAGGCGATCAGATCGGGCACGTTGTGAAGCAGAACCAAACGTTATGTAAATCTTTGGTGAGATTAAATTTAAACACACCAGTTTTTTTTATTAATCATAAATGTAAATGATTGAAATTAAGTGTGTTTAACTTATAAAAATGAAATTTCACGCTTCCGAACATAATTTTTACGATAAAGTATAAACTGGGACCAAGATTGGACACGTGTAATCGTGTGTAAGGTTTGGGTGTTACAGAGTTGGTATCAGAGCAATGGTTTGAGTGAATCAAGTGCGTCTTGAACACTTGATCTCAAACTTTTATGCTCTTGATATGAAAACATAACGTTTGATTCGAAGACCCGATCATGATGCCGAATGTATGAGGTTAGCATATCTATGGCCTGTATTATAATTGTTAAATATAACGCGAATCATTACATGCTAAATATGATTTGAGTGATTGTTTGAAACCGAAATCAATGTTTTGAGTATGAAATGAAGGAAGTAAGGAATTGGGCATAAAATGAATGAACTAGTATGTCTGGCCAACTTACTAGTGCAAACATGATATGAACAAGCACTTATGGGGATCATTTTATACTTAGGCTATTGAGATTAGGTAAGATGTTATGAGTTTAATGTATCTATTACTTGTATGTAATAGTGTTACCAATTCAGGAGAAATGAATTGAAAGATTAATGTGTAAAGACCTACATGAGTGTAGGCAATAACACTTGATGTGTTGGGAAAATTAATCCATTTGAACATGGAAAATGTCTTGGTGTGTATACATGAATTAAAAATGTATAATTTGACCGTTTAAGGCAAGATAGGGGAGAAAGACACGTAATTATGTTTATGTGTTCATACATGTTTAAGTTTGAGATGTAATGATTTAAACATGTTAATAATTGATATAATGTGCATATAATCTATATGCGTGATATATAGAGTTGTAAGTATACAATGTGTATACGTATGGTGACTGTTATGATATGATTTCATAACTAGTGATAGTGTCATTACATGTTGATAGTAATTGACACATTGAATTGGAAACTATTTATAATAGTGTTAAAGCAAATTTAAGACCATAACGTATGGCATTTTGTGTGTATTTAACATGTAAGACCACTGGTGGGTGGCATTGGATTTAACATGTAAGACCACTGGTGGGTGGCATTGGATTTAACATGTAAGACCACTGGTGGGTGGCATTGGGTTTAACATGTAAGACCACTGGTGGGTGGCATTGGGTTTAACATGTAAGACCATTGGTGAATGGCATTGGATTTATGATATAAGACCACTTGTAAGTGGCGTTGAATTGTTTGTAAGACTACTTGTGAGTGGCCTTGTGTTAGATGTGTAAAACCATCTTGGAATGACATTGAGTTGTCATGTAATTCCTCCTTAGTGAGGCATTGGGGAAAAATCCACATGCGTGTGGATTGGCCAATATGTGAGTATGTGTTGGACGATGTTGACTTTTAAAAAGTCAAAGTTATGATTAATGTGAATAGGTGAGTTACCTACTCATTAATATGCAACCATAAGACATATTAGTGCTTATGTGTTATGTAATTATATTGGTTGTTACTACTTGCAATTGACTTGTAGTAATTGTAATAAATTGAATGGTAAATCGACCATGTATGTCATGAAATGTTGAAGATATGAAACCACATGGTGGTGGTATTTAACTACTTGACAAATGTCTTGTAGTATTGGATGAATGTTATGTGCTAAATGCTTAGCTTGAAAGGTGTTATTAAATGATAATTTATAGTTGACACTATAAATTGATGATAATCCACATTGTGTGGAAGTATATGAATATGAAACCACATGGGGTGGTATTCAGATTGTTGAAATTGATTAATGTTATGATAAATTGCATAACTAATGAAAGTGTCGTTATATGTTTACAATAACTGACACGGATAATTGGAGATGATTCACATTCGTGTGAAACTAATGTAAGACCACTGGTGCGTGGCATTAATATTAACATGTAAGTCCATAGTGAAATGGCGTTGGTGTTTATCATGTAAGTCCACATTTTGTGGCGTTGGGGGTAATCCATGTACATGTACATGATAGTAAGTTACCTATTTGATTGAACTTGTAGTTGAAAGACTGGGTGAGTCCACACTATAAAAATGAAAACATAATTTCACGCTTCCGAACATAATTTTTACGATAAAGTATAAACTGGGACCAAGATTGGACACGTGTAATCGTGTGTAAGGTTTGGGTGTTACAGAGTTGGTATCAGAGCAATGGTTTGAGTGAATCAAGTGCGTCTTGAACACTTGATCTCAAACTTTTATGCTCTTGATATGAAAACATAACGTTTGATTCGAAGACCCGATCATGATGCCGAATGTATGAGGTTAGCATATCTATGGCCTGTATTATAATTGTTAAATATAACGCGAATCATTACATGCTAAATATGATTTGAGTGATTGTTTGAAACCGAAATCAATGTTTTGAGTATGAAATGAAGGAAGTAAGGAATTGGGCATAAAATGAATGAACTAGTATGTCTGGCCAACTTACTAGTGCAAACATGATATGAACAAGCACTTATGGGGATCATTTTATACTTAGGCTATTGAGATTAGGTAAGATGTTATGAGTTTAATGTATCTATTACTTGTATGTAATAGTGTTACCAATTCAGGAGAAATGAATTGAAAGATTAATGTGTAAAGACCTACATGAGTGTAGGCAATAACACTTGATGTGTTGGGAAAATTAATCCATTTGAACATGGAAAATGTCTTGGTGTGTATACATGAATTAAAAATGTATAATTTGACCGTTTAAGGCAAGATAGGGGAGAAAGACACGTAATTATGTTTATGTGTTCATACATGTTTAAGTTTGAGATGTAATGATTTAAACATGTTAATAATTGATATAATGTGCATATAATCTATATGCGTGATATATAGAGTTGTAAGTATACAATGTGTATACGTATGGTGACTGTTATGATATGATTTCATAACTAGTGATAGTGTCATTACATGTTGATAGTAATTGACACATTGAATTGGAAACTATTTATAATAGTGTTAAAGCAAATTTAAGACCATAACGTATGGCATTTTGTGTGTATTTAACATGTAAGACCACTGGTGGGTGGCATTGGATTTAACATGTAAGACCACTGGTGGGTGGCATTGGATTTAACATGTAAGACCACTGGTGGGTGGCATTGGGTTTAACATGTAAGACCATTGGTGAATGGCATTGGATTTATGATATAAGACCACTTGTAAGTGGCGTTGAATTGTTTGTAAGACTATTTGTGAGTGGCCTTGTGTTAGATGTGTAAAACCATCTTGGAATGACATTGAGTTGTCATGTAATTCCTCCTTAGTGAGGCATTGGGGAAAAATCCACATGCGTGTGGATTGGCCAATATGTGAGTATGTGTTGGACGATGTTGACTTTTAAAAAGTCAAAGTTATGATTAATGTGAATAGGTGAGTTACCTACTCATTAATATGCAACCATAAGACATATTAGTGCTTATGTGTTATGTAATTATATTGGTTGTTACTACTTGCAATTGACTTGTAGTAATTGTAATAAATTGAATGGTAAATCGACCATGTATGTCATGAAATGTTGAAGATATGAAACCACATGGTGGTGGTATTTAACTACTTGACAAATGTCTTGTAGTATTGGATGAATGTTATGTGCTAAATGCTTAGCTTGAAAGGTGTTATTAAATGATAATTTATAGTTGACACTATAAATTGATGATAATCCACATTGTGTGGAAGTATATGAATATGAAACCACATGGGGTGGTATTCAGATTGTTGAAATTGATTAATGTTATGATAAATTGCATAACTAATGAAAGTGTCGTTATATGTTTATAATAACTGACACGGATAATTGGAGATGATTCACATTCGTGTGAAACTAATGTAAGACCACTGGTGCGTGGCATTAATATTAACATGTAAGTCCATAGTGAAATGGCGTTGGTGTTTATCATGTAAGTCCACATTTTGTGGCGTTGGGGGTAATCCATGTACATGTACATGATAGTAAGTTACCTATTTGATTGAACTTGTAGTTGAAAGACTGGGTGAGTCCACACTATAAGTAGTTATGCATTTAGCATATATACATGATTTGTTGAGTTGATTGGAATGATATAAATGAATGTGGTTATTGTTGTTGCATGATTCACAAGGTGTGTGAACATGTGGTGATCTACTAATGTGTAGATGTTAAATTGGAATTGTGCATGCTAATTCACAAGGTGTGTGAACATAAGACATGTAATTCCAATGTAATAGATTCACAAGGTGTGTGAACAAATGGTGAACTGGAAATGTGCATGCTGATTCACAATGTGTGTGAACATAAGACATGTAATTCCAATGTAATTGATTCACAAGGTGTATGAACAATAGATGATCTACAAGAGTGTAGACATCAAATTTCAAGAGTCAAATTGTTTAAGTTTGACTTTTGGGAAATATGATGCACAACTGGAGTTTGTGCGTACACACATGCATTGTGTTAAATGATAATGGTTGAGCAGGAATGGTAGATAAGAATGTCTATCTATGTGAATGAATGCACTAATTACCATTGTGTGTAATTAATAGCTATTATGAGATAACGAATAACGCGAATGTGAAGTCATTCGGTTATGGAATGAATGGATAATGCGAATATTAAATCATTCGATTGTTGTGTGTTGAGTACATTATACATGATGTTTGACTTTAAAAAGTCAAGGTTAAGCCTATTTGTAAAGAAATAGGATATTTATAATATGTATAAATTGTATTTATACATATGATGGGATGAATATTTATGTGAATATTCCAAATAGAGATAAGATGTATGTAGAAATACACTTGAGTGTATGGTTTGGTTTGAATGAAGAAAGTCAAACCAAATAATCAATTGTAGATTGATTATGTAGAATCATGTATAATGATCATGTTTATCTTAGGATAAATGTTCAATTATACTTGAAATATATGTTAGAGAAGTGGTGTCTAGGCATGGTGTGCCAGTAACGATTAATTTTGATCGAGACACTTGATTTACTTCTCATTCTGGAGAAATTTCCATGAAGAATTAGGATTGTTGATAAGCACAGCGTATCATCCTCAGACTGCTGGTCAAAGTGAAAGGACCATTCAAACGTTGGAGGATTTGTTACGAGCGTGTATAATTAATTTTGGGGGTAGTTGGGATAATTATTTACCTTTAGCCGAGTTCTCATACGATAACAGTTATCATTCCAGCATTGGAATGCCTCCATATGAAATGTTGTATGGGAGGAAATGTCGTACTCCTGTGTTGAGAAGAAGTTGGGCAATGAGAACTAGCAAATAAAAAGGTAGTTAAAGTAACGAATGAACGAATAGATTAGATACTATTTCATTTGAAGGCGGCACAAGACCGTCAGAATTCCTATGTTAATAAGCATAGGAGGATTATTGAGTTCCAGGTGTTAGATTTTGTAGTGTTAAAGGTCTCTTCTTGGAAAGGTGTTATATGTTTTAGAAAGCAAGGGAAGTTAAGCCTACGTTTCATTAGGCCATTCAAGTTTATAGCTCGAATTGGCAAGACTGCTTATCTTCTTGAGCTACCGGAGGAATTGAATGGTATATATGACACTTTTCATGTGTCATATCTGAGAAAATGTCTGGCCGATAAATCGGCTTATGTGCCACTAGAAGACTTGGAAATTGATGACAAGTTGAACTATGTAGAAAAGCCGGTAGCTATATTAGACCGAAAGGTCAAACATTTGAGAAACAAGTCCTTGAACCAGGTAAAGGTTCAAGGGAAGGGAATCTGACGCCACGTGGGAGTCAGAAGATGACAGGAAGGAAATTTTATCCTTTCTTTTAAGGAATAAGCGGTTTCGGGGACGAAACCTTTGTAAGGAGGGGAGATTTGTAACAACCGGTCTTTTAATAATGAATGTATTGTGAATAATTGTTAATCAAACGGTTGTGGTTGTTGTGATTTGAAAAATATGTGATATTACGTCATCTATGGCAAGAGCACATTTGGTCGTGCTTGAAATCCACAAGGATTTAGTAACTTTTGTTATTGGGGATTGATAGTATGTGAAAAATGATGAACGTGGGCGAAAACCGTGCGCAAAACGGAGTTCGTATGCTCCCGGAATCGCGAAACGAAGTTAAAAATCAAAAATGATGACGCTGGTGACGTGGGGCGGTACGCCTGGCGGGACGCACCCAGTTGGGGCGATACGCCCCATGTACTATGTCGGCCAAAAACTTGTTTTAACGATCAGAACGCATTGAAACCTTCAAAAATCGTATTTCTTCGTTCTTACTCGACCTCCAGACGCAAATTTAGCTTTCTAACACCCCAAATCTTCATATATGAGGTTTCTGAACATCCAGATCATCCCAGGAATCATATATACAAGTCCTGATCGTTGTTTTGACCGTAGAAATCCGTCAGATCAGGTAACGGTTTGTTTTATCCTACTGGTTCAATATTTTGTGGACTAAATCTAGTTTTAAATGTATTAGTATGATTATGGGTATTGATTATTGCCTAGTTGATAACTAGGGATTGTTAGAAACGAAGAATTTGTTGTTTTGATGGTGAAATCTTCGTTTTGAAGCCGGGATGATGTCCGGTTGTTATGAAACCCATATCATGGTGTGATAACCAGTAGGAATGGGTAGATTATGGTTTTAAATGAAATATGGATTATGATCCATGGATTAAACGATGATTATGATGAATTGATGTTAAAATTATTAATAGTTATGATCTTAAATGAAAAATTAAAATAAGTGATTAAAGATCGTAACTAATATAATTGAACATCAATTATTTGATGAAATGCCTAAGGGAGGCATGTGGTATGATTAGTTATAATAATTGACTAAAACTTGCTAAAGACAGTAAGATAAAGTCAATTATGTGATAAATTGACTTTGAAGAAGTCAAACCAGTCAAGTGCGTTGAACTTGATTGTATGAGTTATATGTATTGAATATAGTTGTATATGTGTGAATATGCAACTAGGTGTTGGTGGTGAAAGTCAAGTGACGATTCACAGAAGTGGAAAGGAGGTTGTAGGAAATGAACAACCGTATGAACCAGGTAAGTTACCCAACTTACTGTAACATTACATATAAGTAGTAGAAAGAGTCTACTTGATTGTGATGTATATATATATTGATTGATTTGAATGAATGTGCATAACTAGATTGGAACTAATGGAGTTAATAGACTCTAATGTATATATGTTAAGTTCCAATGTGTTTATGTCACGATTGAATTGATTATGCAACATAGATTGCATAAGAATAGCCGGATGAGCCGGTGTTTGAATATGATATCACAAATGTGTGAATAGTCAGAGGTGCTGACAACTAGCTATGGTGGAAGTACAGGAATGTGAACACCATAGTGTAATTTTGATTAAACTATTGTGATTAATAGTTGATGATTGGTAATATGACATTATTACATTGTGAGAGTCAATTCGAATAGAAATGACTCAGCTTGAATTTTGATTGTGAAAAATGTATTTTTACATTTTGTTGTTATCACTCCACAATGGTGGATAGCCAGAGGTGCTGGCAATTGTCTAGATGGAAGTACCGTGGGTGAACATCTTAGACTTGATAAATATGACTCCACAATGGTGGATAGCCAGAGATGCTGGCAATTGTCTAGATGGAAGTACCGGGGGGTGAACATCTTAGACTTGATAAATATGACTCCACAATGGTGGATAGCCAGAGGTGCTGGCAATTGTCTTAGATGGAAGTACCGTGGGTGAACATCTTAAGACTTAATATATGTATGATACCACAAATGTGTGGATAACCGGGTAATCCGGGAACTAAATTGTTGAAACCACAGGTGTGTGGGTAATTGGTTGAGCCATTATATATATATATGGTGTTTAATTTAGCCAGAGGTGCTGGTGATAAAGTTGAAGTAGATAATATAATCATATTTGTGAAAATGTCCCATTAAGGGAAATAAATGCACAATGTGTGTTGTGTGTAAGTTGATGTTGGAATATGATATATTATTATCTAGACGTGATTAACATCCATATGATATGTATGTGGATGGATTTAAATGAGATTTGGGAATTTGGGAGGGGTTACTTACTTAGTTCTAACGAACTAATTGTGACCTTATATGTGATGTTACAGGTTAAAGATAGATATGCATCAGGCGATCAGATCGGGCACGTTGTGAAGCAGAACCAAACGTTATGTAAATCTTTGGTGAGATTAAATTTAAACACACCGGTTTTTTTTATTAATCATAAATGTAAATGATTGAAATTAAGTGTGTTTAACTTATAAAAATGAAATTTCACGCTTCCGAACATAATTTTTACGATAAAGTATAAACTGGGACCAAGATTGGACACGTGTAATCGTGTGTAAGGTTTGGGTGTTACAGAGTTGATCTGGCTAAATTTAAAACACCAAATATACATATATTTTATTGGCTTAACCAATTACCCACACATCTGTGGTTTCAACAATTTAACTTCCGGATTAACCGGTTATCCACACATTTGTGGTATCATACATATATTAAGTCTTAAGATGTTCACCCACGGTACTTCCATCTAAGACAATTGCCAGCACCTCTGGCTATCCACCATTGTGGAGTCATATTTATCAAGTCTAAGATGTTCACCCACCGGTACTTCCATCTAGACAATTGCCAGCACCTCTGGCTATCCACCATTGTGGAGTCATATTTATCAAGTCTAAGATGTTCACCCACCGGTACTTCCATCTAAGACAATTAACAGCACCTCTGGCTATCCACCATTGTGGAGTCATAACAACAAAATGTAAAAATACATTTTTCACAATCAAAATTCAAGCTGAGTCATTTCTATACGAATTGACTCTCACAATGTAATAATGTCATATGACCAATCATCAACTATTAATCACAATAGTTTAATCAAAGTTACACTATGGTGTTCACAATCATGTACTTCCACCATAGCTATTTGTCAGCACCTCTGACTATTCACACATTTGTGATATCATACTCAAACACCGACTCATCCGGCTATTCTTATGCAATCTATGTTGCATAATCAATTCAATCGTGACATAAACACATTGGAACTTAACATATATACATTAGAGTCTATTAACTCAATTAGTTCCAATCTAGTTATGCCCATTCATTCAAATCAACCAATATATATACATCACAATCAAGTAGACTCTTTCTACTACTTATATGTAATGTTACAGTAAGTTGGGTAACTTACCTGGTTCATACGGTTGTTCACTTCCTACAACCTCTTTTCCACTTCTGTGAATTGTCCTTTGACTTTCACCACCAATACCTAGTTGTATTCACACATATACAACTATACTCAATACATATAACACATATAATCAAGTTCAACGCACTTGACTGGTTTGACTTTCTCAAAGTCAATTTATCACATAATTGACTCTATCTTACTATCTTTAGCAAGTTTTAGTCAATTATCACAATTAATCACATCTCATGCCTCTGTTAGGCAATTTATCAAATAACTGATGTTCATTATATTAGTTACGATCTTTAATCACTTTTATTATTTAATTTTTCATTTAAGATCATAACTATTAATAATTTTAACATCAATTCATCATAATCATCGTTTAATCCATGGATCATAATCCATATTTCATTTAAAACCATAATCTACCCATTCCTACTGGTTATCACACCATGATATGGGTTTCATAACAACCGGACATCATTCCGGCTTCAAAACGAAGATTTCACCATCAAAACAACAAATTCTTCGTTTCTAACAATCTCTAGTTATCAACTAGGCAATAATCAATACCCATAATCATACTAATACATTTAAAACTAGATTTAGTCCACAAAATATTGAACCAGTAGGATAAAACAAACCGTTACCTGATCTGACGGATTTCTACGGTTAAAACAACGATCAGGACTTGTATATATGATTCCTGGGATGATCTGGATGTTCAGAAACCTCAGATATGAAGATTTGGGGTGTTAGAAAGCTAAATTTGCGTCTGGAGGTCGAGTAAGAACGAAGAAATACGATTTTTGAAGGTTTCAATGGGTTCTGATCGTTAAAACAAGTTTTTGGCCGACATAGTACATGGGGCGTATCGCCCCAACTGGGTGCGTCCCGCCAGGCGTACCGCCCCACGTCACCAGCGTCATCATTTTTGATTTTTAACTTCGTTTCGCGATTCCGGGAGCATACGAACTCCGTTTTGCGCACGGTTTTCGCCCACGTTCATCATTTTTCACATACTATCAATCCCCAATAACAAAAGTTACTAAATCCTTGTGGATTTCAAGCACGACCAAATGTGCTCTTGCCATAGATGACGTAATATCACATATTTTTCAAATCACAACAACCACAACCGTTTGATTAACAATTATTCACAATACATTCATTATTAAAAACCGGTTGTTACATATTGAGTATAATAACTAGAGGGATGATTAAATTGTGGTTATGGTGGTGTTGCATCATTCTTTGGAATGATAAATACAATTCAAGTATTTGATTAAATATTGAAATATGAAAGTTGATGATTTTTAGCATAAACTGCTAATTATAAATGATAACTTGACTTCTAAATGCCACACACTAATAAATGAGATTCAAATGAGTTTGAATCAGTATGTATGGGTGTTGAGCATATTGAAACTAGTTGTATACGTGTGATTTACAACTAGGAGTTGGTAAAGGAAGTCAAGCAACGGATTTCAAAATATGAAGTTTTGATAATTTAAATATGACTAAGAACATGTGTAGATTAATTTCTACACATGGGTTGTTGATAAAAGCCTCGATGAGGTTTTGATTGAAAATGAAGAGTAAAACAGGTCAAAAGAATTAGATTATATAAATAACACAAGTTGTGGGTTCATGTTGTTGAATCTTGTTATATGTGAATTTATAATAGGAAGAGGAGGTGAATCTAATTCTAAAAGGCCTGGAAAAGAGTTTGAGATTGTTGATAATTTCTCAAATCAAGGTAAGTCACCCATTATTGTTGAGTTTGTTTAATGTTGTGATAATGAATCACAAATATTGTGATCATGTGAACAAAATTCAATTGGTGATTCACATGGATATAAACCATGTGTTGAATGTGATATAGTGATTACCTACAAGTGTGTAGGCATTCATGTTTGCTTAAATTGACATTAATCCACATGAGTGTGGATAATGTGGTTGAAAGTATGTTGAAATGGTTCACTTGAATGTGAACTAAGGAGATAGTGGACAACTTAGTTGATCTACAATGATGTAGACAACTGTTTGTTATACGTAAGTATAATTGATTCACAAGGTGTGTGAACAAATTGTGATTGATTTACCTTATATGATTCACAAGGTGTGTGAACATATGAAAAGGTGATAGATCTTATGTTGAATTTGGAGCTAGACACTAACATATGTTATTTGAAATCATAATTGTGTGATTAATTGTAGTTTGTGTCTAATGTTGACTATATGTGTAAATAACTTATATTGTAAATTTTGTTTTAGTGGATTCTCATGGGTGAGAACATAATTATATTAGTGAAAGTATGAGTAATTCACAAAAGTGTGAAGACTCAATAAGACACCTAAGTGTGTTGTTTTGAATTTAACAGTGTGACACATGTTTGATAAATAGAAAGAATTGTATTTGATGATCTACAATTGTGTAGACAATTTTGGTTGATTCGCTTGAGAGTGAACAATCAGTGTGTTGAAATATAATTAAATGATTCACAAGGTGTGTGAACATATGAACTGGGAGTATAATTGATATAAACACAAGTAAATGTGTTCAAATTGTGTGTAAGATACCTATTTGATTGAGCTAGTAGTTGTACGACGGGGTGAGTCTACACTACAAGTGTTTGTGCAATTAGCACATATATATGATTAGTTGAGTTGATTGAAAGGGAAAATAGTGATTGTGGTCATTGTGGTTGAATGATTCACAAGGTGTGTGAACATGTGGTGATCTACAAATGTGTAGATGTTAAATTGGAGATATGCATGCTAATTCACAAGGTGTGTGAACATAAGACATGCAATTCCAATATAATAGATTCACAAGGTGTGTGAACAAAGGGTGGATTGGTAATATGCATGCTGATTCACAAGGTGTGTGAACATAAGACATGCAATTCCAATGTAATTGATTCACAAGGTGTGTGAACAAAGGGTGGATTGGTAATGTGCATGCTGATTCACAAGGTGTGTGAACATAAGACATGCAATTCTAATTTAATTGATTCACAAGGTGTGTGAACAAATGGTGGATTGGTAATGTGTATGCTAATTCACAAGGTGTGTGAACATAAGACATGCAATTCTAATTTAATTGATTCACAAGGTGTGTGAACAAATGGTGGATTGGTAATGTGTATGCTGATTCACAAGGTGTGTGAACATAAGACATGCAATTCGAATGTAATTGATTCACAAGGTGTGAACAAAAAGGGTGATCTACAACTGTGTAGGCATCAAATTGGTAATGTGCATGCTTTGATTCACAAGGTGTGTGAACATAAGACTTGCAATTCCAATCAAACAGATTCACAAGGTGTGTGAACAAAAGATGACCTACAAGGGTGTAGACATTCAAAAATTCAAGAGTCAAATTGTTAAATTTCGACTTTTGGGAAATATGATGCACAACTGGAGTTTTGTGTGCACATATATGTGAGGTGTTAAATTATAATGACTGTACATGAATGGTGATTCATGGGGTTTTGGGTGGAAATGACCCATTAGTAAATCGTTTGTATGCGATTAAATATTGTTACCAAATTATATTTGGGACATTAGTAGTGTATCCATATGGTGTTATGGAATACACTTGGTGAAATAGTGGGATAAACTTACTTAGTTCTAACGAACTAATGGTGATTTAAATGTGATATTTACAGGTACAAAAGAGTAAGGTGAACGGCAATGGTGATCGGGATCGAACAAAAAAGATTTGGGTGGTGAATTAAAGTTAACTTGTTATAAGTATGTGGATATACTTTGACATGTCTTAATGTTTGAATGATTAAAAATATGTGTGTTTACAAACAAAACACAGAAAGTTTTTCTGGGACCTAAACAAAAATCTTAATTAGATATTTTAAATGTCTGGAGGGGACAGAAAGTGACATGGGTGTCTCAGTAACCCATGTGTGATATTCCCTAGTCACATCCCCATGACATCCCTTTTGCTATTACTCCTAGGGCATGACCGGTTCCAAGTGACTATGGTCATGAGCACGAGTCTTTTTAAAAAAAAAAACAAAAAAAAAAAATTGATAGCATCCTTCACTTTTCTCACTCATTATATCTTACTATTATTCATTTTTTCTACTCAACTCATTAACCAACACTCTTGTGTGCCTACATGATATACGATCGAGCCTCCATCAAATCTTTCATTACACATAGCCTTGTAAAAAATAGACTAAGGCATGAATTTGAACCTATGATTTTTGATGAAGACGTGGAATGGGAAAACCTAATAATAAAACTTAGAAAAAATGTAACCCTTTATAATTAAGTGAAGAAATATAAAATGAATTAGTTGAACACTACGTATTTTATTTAAATATAAAAATTGCAATATTGTAAACACCCAAAAATCATGCAAACAAACAAACATACATACATAGAAAAATGTACTCTAGATAAACACATGATACAAGTTATTTAGCAAATACACTCCAGTGTACTCGAAATAATATCAAACTTGATATAATCATATGTATTAATTGATCTTCTCAATGCAGTTAATTTCGTCGTTCTTCTCAATTCGGTTTATCCATCTTCAAGTCAAGGGGAAAAAGATTGGCAACAATATAACTAAAAAGTTGCATCAATATGTTGTAAATGTGATTCAATGTTATAATTTAATTTGAGTTGCATAATTCGGTTTAGGAATAGCAAGAATCTTCTCAGTATGATTATCAACCAAGATGTCTTTGACCTAATTACATCAACATGTTGGAAATGTGATTCAATCGAATGGTAAAATGTAAAAGATGCATCCGATAACAAAGATATAGCTATGATCTATTCTATGACTAACAATTTTGACCCAATGGAGGAGGATTAAGATTTAAATGGGTAATCTTGTTTTGTATTTGGATTATGATGGAGACTTCCTTAATAGCCAATGTGTTGAGATAAATTGAGATAAAAATATACTAAACTTAGGACGTGTCGAAGATGGGTCTATAAGTAATTCCCTCGTATCAAAATGGATAAGTCAATACTCCAACAGTCTTGGTGTTTTGGTTGGAGATGGTTACACCAAACTTACACTACTTGATTATTTGATGGATACCAACATAGATAAACTATAGTATCAAAAACAAACATGGATAAAACTCTTAAAAATCTAACAAAACAAACAATAATCTCATAAATCTTTAGGTTTCTATATGGTCGAAAGAAAACAAAACACTAGGTGGCCAAGCTAAAGCTTTCAGTTTTAAAATCCCTTTTTGTGTGAAACAATTTCTCTTGAAACTTGTTCTAACCAGGATCAAATTTACCTTTTTTTAAGATAAACTTTTTCTAACATGAAACTATTTTTGTCAAAAATCGTTCTAACCTAGACTAAAATATTCAATTTTTTAAAAATAACTTGTCTTTACACAAATCCATTCTAACTCATCAGTCATTTAAAACATATTGATAAATTTTTGTTTTATGTTTACGTTGCGTAAATCAACCAGAGCACTTTATATTTATATTTTTATCACATACTTTTTTTGTATCTAAATGAGTGCTTTTACCCTTAAACTAGCAGCGTAAAAACATAGAGGACCAAAATGTATATTTTGAAAAAACGGTAAGAGGCAATGATGTGAATACACGTGGCAGTTAGTAAGATGGTCCGGAGATTGCGAGAAATGGAAAAGGGTTCGATGGTCCGATATGGTAACACCTATTCAAAACGACAAAATACAATCCAATTAGCAAAGAGCGATTATCGCGTTCTTCTCAGGCATTACAACCTCACCTCCACCGTTGGATCTACACGTAGGACCCACTTTACCTTTGGGCTGTGGATCTGGTCTAAAGGATGTATTCGTCATTTCAACTTTGGTCGGCAAAAATGTTTGCTTTCCCATATGAATAACACTTTGGAGTTTGGATGCAAATAAATTATTAAATAACTGCCAAAATACAGATTTTTATATGATTATTAATAAAAGACCATTCTTAGCACCAGTTGAAATAAAAAACGTAGTATCTTTAATATTAAAATGCCACGTATTATAGAAATGGGATTGTCGCTTAATTTATTAACGATTTTAACCGAAATAAATTAATATTTTCAGTCATTATTGTAGGTTTCTAACTTTCTATAAATAAATTAAAAAAATTTGTTTTATTTTTGTTGCTCTAAAACTTATACGTCTCCAAGAACATGTACAGGAGTTGGTTCATTGCTCTAAAACTTATATGCCCACTTGGCAACATTGCAACAACAAAAGAACGTTTCGGATAACAACTAGGACAGCATTATTCATTCTAATTTTTAGTTATTGTCAGAATTAATCATGTTTTTACAACTCTAGAAGATCGTATTCATTTCTTAAAAAGTATTGGTGAATAACAAGGCATATCTGACATACAGAGATGTTCATACCTCTAGCATTGACTCAACCGTTGAGCAGCACGCTCGAGACTTGGTCTATGTCGACCTAGTCCATGCCAGGGCCCAGATGAGCCATGGCTCCAATTACCAAGCTTAGCAATCTGTTTATGCAAGACCACTAGGTTCACAAGGGGTGCAGTTGTTGGCCGACCATGAGCACACTAAGAAAAACCAAATCACATTTTTTCAGATGTTAAAGTTAAAAAACCCAAAAACAGTTTAAAAAAACAAAGGTAGTATTTTACTCATATACTACCTGAAAACACATTGAAGTCTGCTTAAGCTCTTCAACAATAAGAGAACATTCTGATGGGAGTAGTGAATCTCCAAACATAATTGCACCTGTTCATAGTACCACTTATTGAAGTAAAAAACAAGTATTGTTGCACACAAACTAAATACTCGTGGAGCAAAATTCTATAGATGTTGAGGATTTTACCCCTGCAAGCTTTATAATTCAGAATGCGAAGAACAGCTGGAGGTATTATTGAAGATCCATCAGTATCAGCAAGCTGGTCATAGGTTAGAATTTGAAAGGAAATTAGAAAAGATTACATAATGAGAACTGACCAAGAATTTCAAAGAACGTCTCAACAAAATAAGAATGACACGTTCCAAACCTGCTGAAGAAATTCTAGGAGATCGACATCAGTTAAATTGACACCCAAGATGCATGGCACCTGTATGCCATATAATATACGGCTGTGTTACACTCGTAATAAACTGCGAGTAATGTATTAAATAACGACTATGAACATTTCAGAAAAAAATAAATAAATAAATATCATCTCTAATTACCAGACTCGCAGTGATTTGTTTGGGGTTTCTCAAAATTTCTAAATCTAAAAAATTGAGAAATGTACTATGTGAATAAAGCAAAAAAAGACCAGCAAAATAAGACTTCAACTTACAGCAATTAGTGTAGCAACAGATGGCTGATTGTTTAAGAAATTCAAATTCCTGCACAGCAGTTTTAGAAATGTGAAAAAACATTCAAATCTGTAAAATCTGTCACAAAAAAAAGGGTGTTTGTACTTTTTAAAGGACACGGAGCTCTGAGCATGAAAGTTGCAGATCCAACCCCATTTTTGGATCTGTTCAGAATAGTTGTTTATTAACTGATACCCAATCTCAGGTAAAACCTGTGTCAAAAATATAAAAATCAATTACAAAAAACTCATAACTGAAATTGTTAATGGAAGGAACAACTAACAACAAAAATTATACCAATTCTTGTTCTGCCTCCAGATAGGTGACTGTCTTTGTTTCTCCAGAAAGCAACTACATATTTTTCTGTTATGTTTGGCCATACTGCATAGCATTCAAAAGCTTAAATAAAACTGTTTACCTTTTCTCTCAAGTCTTCAAGTCGTATTCTTTCATCGGCAGCATGCTGCAAACACAGCCATACGAGTGATCAGATCTTCAAGTCAGACTTATGTTTGACCAATGAAATTTGACTGCACATGAATCTGAAAAACGAAATGAGTTGATATACTTGGTCAATAATAGCAAGTATTCCACCACCCACAACTGGAATGAACTTCTTGTCAACTTGATAAAGAACTCTACAATCCTCGAGACATTTCTTACTTGTAGACTTCGGCAACAAAGAATCACCAGTTAGATTTAAAATAGCAGAAGAAATATCCAGTATTTTCTCCTGATTTGAAGGATCGGTAGGCTTCTGTATACTCTGTCAGTAAAACAAATAAAGTAAAATAACAAGTATGATTTTTTTTCAGTGGTTAAAAAATAAAACGTAAATTATATAATAAAAAATTTGTCAAAGCGTGGGGCACTCAACTGAAGTCAAAGGGCAGTCATTCCGCCATTTTACTCCAAAGTCTAATCCACCTTGGTTTTCCTTTGAGGTGTATTCTGAAGCAAGAGAGGTTTATGTAATATTTGCATCATCATAATTGTGCACGAAAAATGTATTTCAATGGGCAATAGACATACCTGTATCTGTACTGTATACATCAAGGCAATGTGCAACCTTCCCTTCATAATCTGAAATCTCAGCTTTAACAATAACTTTCTTCTTCGAGTGTCTAGAAAGCAAGAAAAAACACAACATGAAACATGTTCAGCCTACAGCATAAATTATATGGAGTAATTTTACCTAGCCTTAGACTGCAAGTCATTTGCAGATGATTCATGTGTGTGCTTCGGATGGCTAGCTTCTTCACAAAAATAAAAAAATAGTTAGCTAGTTGAAATTTAGACCCTTATCATGGCATATAGAGATAAGTTGAGAAGTCACCTTGCAAAGTAGGCGCATTATGAAGTGTCTCATGGTATGATTTCTCTGATTTATCAGTCATCCAACAGTTCAAGGCAGTGAACTTTTTCTTCTCTCTGTAAAAGGGTGGGGCAGAACGGCTTCTTCTTCGCTGCTTATCCTGAATTCTACAATGAGCTATTTTGCTCTGTTCCCTATTAAAATAAGTTAGTGAAGGCATATGGTGTAATGTAGCCACAGGAGATCTTGTACAATATGATTCATAAAAGAAATCACACTGCTGCGGGGACAAAGTACAGCCTTTTTTATGATTCCTGGTGTTTGTTTTGCAATCCTCCCACTCCCAGGAAGAGCTGTATCTCATGTAATCAGAGTTAAAGATACCCTTTTCCTCTTCTTCATGGGCAAAAAGGTCAAATTTGTCATTTCTGCCATGTTCGAAGTGTCTTCTATGGCTCACTTGTATTTTTTCGCCAAATGCAGACGAATCACCTTTAGAAGACCGGTGACTTGAGTTAGTATACTTAATTGATGCAACTGGACTTATCCAATGACTGTTATCCTCTGTTAAGAAGTCTCCGTCAGTCAAATGCGTATCAAATGGCCCTTTTGATGCAGTGATCCTAGGTGGCAACCAAATGGTTACACCATCATCAAGCCACGGTTCACAACCCTGAATTATAGAATCAGTTTCTTCTCCATTACCCACTATGTTGTCATCCATGCCAAGCCATTTCTTGAACTTATCAGCTTGAAATCTGACTTTATCATCACCTTTAGTGCTTTTGACATGTAACGTATCCATGCGAGAGGAACAACTTCTCAGAAAAGGTTTCATAAGATCATTATCAAAATGAAAAGAAACAGGAGATGCTTGCTCCACAAGTAATCCGTTGCTTGTACTACAACCAGTATCCAGAGAGTTTGGATGCCATTTGGTATTTGAAAGAAGGTCCCTGTATTCTTTGTTATCCAAGTAAGTATCTTTTGAAGTCATGTAACCATAATCTTCGAATTGTATAGCATCTCTTGGAGATCGGTTACATGAATATCGACCTAATGGCATATGCTTTGGTTCCTCTCTTGGCATCTCTAATTGGGGCGAAAAAAGGATAAGAGAATCCTGATTGCACTGTGTCATGCACCTCTTCTTAGGAGACCAATCATTATTCTGGATATCTGCTTTACAAGATTTTAGAACAAAAAAATGCATGACTTAATGCTTATAATAGTGATATTAAATGAGGAAAAAAAGGTGCTATTACCATCTCTGTTTGAAAAAGTATCAGCTCCATTCCATATATCATCTTCTTTAGGCATATGAGCACCTTCATAGATCAGCCGAAATTAGAAGTTTGATTTAAATACTAGATTAGTTACCCAACACTTCAACTGGTAATGGTTAATTAGTTAAAACTAATGCCTTAAGTCAACCACAAGGCATACCTTCACTCCAAAAGCATGAAACAGATTTCTTGATGAAAGTAAATACAGGATCCCAATCCTGAAACAATGTTAAATGGTCAAACTAAAATTTTGAAATTCCAAAACGGCTCCTAGGTATACAGATCTACGGGCATGTATTATCGCAATTCAAAGGTCATAAACATGCACTCAAAGCATACGAGCATAAAGTTAAAAGATAAGCAGAAATCTAAAGTCAACAGCAGAGATCAATAGTAAGTCAAGATTGCACCAGCTTGAACAAATCATAAGTTAAAGGTCAAAAGCCTATTTTACCTTGAATTCAACACAAGTCTTCGCAGGTTCAAAACTTAAATCATAATGAGCTCGTGGGCAAGTTAAATTCAATATGTATGTTGGAGATGCCTGCAACCTGCTCCGCTTTCCACATAGAGACCTAATGCCAGCCTTCATCAAAGCTGGACAGTCATGCATAGAAGCCAGCTGACTCAGCAATTTGTGTATTGGGCCTCTTGATATATATCTTGAATTGATATCTTCATTCAAAGGTCAAAAAGAACAAGCTATATTCTTTATTTATCTGTCACAAGCCCGTTACATTGAAAAGTAGAAGCAATGCAAGAACATGGATACAAAAATATTGGAAGGCCTGCAAAGAAGCAACCTTAAATAAGAAATCAATGATGACAAAAATAAATAAATAAATAAAATAGAGAATACCTTCACTGAGAAAATTTCATTAGGGCCAGATATGTATCCAGAAATCTTTAACTTGCCATCACATTCATCCAACTTGTGTAGAGAATGAGAAAGCTCATTTCCAAAAGCGCTTGTTAATAGGGGTAAAGGGGAAGACGAAGGATACAAGCTAAGAAGCTCATCACCACTGCATAAATATGAGATTTTAGTTCTTTATTTTAACTTATTAAAATAGCAAGCTGCAAATATGGAAATTGAGCACCTCTCAATATCAACCACTTTAAAGTAGGTAGACAGGTGAACAAGAGCAATTTTCAGTATGCATTCTTTAACAGAGTGCAGCACCTTTTTGGGGCTTCCAACATACATCACAACCACATTATATCAGCAAAAAGGCTAAGCAGTTCTATATAGCAGTTAAAGATGATCAAAACAATTTATATTTATAAATTATCACAAAGAAAGAAGAACCTGGACTGTAAATGCCTCTTTTTAACTGGTTGGTTATAGAATAAATCGTGAACAACAACTGCAACAAGCCAACAATATGCTGACAGATGGTCAAAGCTTTAAAGCAATAACACTTTCTTGTACAACATTTAAGAATACTACCTGTTGTGCCAACATCTTGTCTATCATCATCAATTCCTAAATACAAGCATTTGCAACCCTAAAAATATAGGAAGAAGACTGAAATTAATCAGGAAAGCAAATTGTCATGAAATGTTAATATGGAACACTAAAATAATTCATACCTTTATGACCTTACGGTAGCCATTTGGCATTCCATGTGCCTTGGTAAAAACTTCCAACAAAGAAACATCAGAAATTGAGCTTAGTGCTTCACCACGAAAACCAAAGCTTTCTGGAGCAGGGTTCATACTAGACGACTGCTCAAACTTAGAAGTTGCTTCAAATAACACAAACATAATAAAATCATATGACTAATTAGCAAACTATAAGAATCATCTAGTAACTAACTATTTTGAACAGCATATGCATCATCATCATTTTGCATTCCTATGATGCCTCCTTTCTTGTAACAGTTGCCCATTTTAATCATTTTTAAACTCTAGAAATGCACACATACGAGAATAGAGTCATAGACATTTCACATCAGAAATAGAGTAACTACTACAAATTTTTATGCATGCCTATTTATACTCATGTTCTATCGACCGTCATAAACAAGCTGAACAAACTCAGCCATTTAGTTAGACTTAATAATATACCAACATTATCTATGTGGAACTATGCATACTAACATTCAGCATTCAATATTTAAAGCAAAGACTCACACGCCTATAATACACCCATGCCCCAAATGTGATCTGAACCCAAAACCTCTAGGTTGACAGGCCACCAAGAAGCTGCTAGGACAAACATTTGGTACTATCAATTTAGTCTTCATGGTACAGTATTACAAACAGTGATATATTTGAAATTGGTTAACTGGTAATATTTAGTTATTAAGATGGTTCATACATACTGCTTGCCAAAGATTTTCTTTCTCCAATAGCTCATATTAAGCCTCTAAAACCATTAAATTTTGATCATTGAGGCTTTAAGGGAGGTAAGGATGATAACTTACTACCACCCAGCCACCATCCAACATTAAATTGGTTCCTAGGTATCTACAAGTCCTAGTTTAGCAGAAAAAAATAGAATGAAACATCAATATAATGAGAATACATACGAATTGTGTGCATGGAAATGATACTATAATAAGGAACTAGGAAGCAGTATTCCAATTACCATATCTTCCTCCCAACAACACCAATCCATCCCGTGTAATACCACAACCTGCACAACTATGTTTTAGAATAAAAAGAGAAAAACATAAATGGAAGCTAGGTCACAAGTCACTCTTGTGAAGTTAAGGTAGGTTACCATTGTCTGTAACTTTAATGTAGTTTGTCCCAACACTTACAGCCACGATCACCTAAGATATCATATATTTAATTCAAAAACTTTCAATTGTAACACATGAAAGAAGGAAATTTGATTTATCAAAAATACATAACAGGCTAATAATGTTTTATATCAAAACTACATGAAATCGAATCAGACTGATACACAAGAACCATGAAGGAAATATAATAATTCTCACTGGAAAAGCATTTTACATATCACAATCAAAATGGTTGTTAAAATTACAAATGAAATATAAGATTACGATTACCTTTGTGGCACCAGCATCAAGACTGTTGAATACCAATTCTTCTACAACCCTTGTCAAATCAAACAAAATAATGCCAGAACGCATAGAACTGCGAACAGATTCTGGCAATAACTTGATGCTCCTCATAAATCTCGCCTGATAAGACTATAACAATACCAAGTCTTCATTACTCTACCAATCTGTCTTAACACACACAAAATTCTTAATACAGTTTATATGCATACTTACATTAGCAATTTAAAACACAAATTCAAGAACTGGTATTCTTTTCAATCCCATCTACTCAAAAACTTAAAATCCTATCGCATGCGCTGTTGTTGGTAAAAAAAACCTAGATGATTGAACAACGCAACATTTGAAGGACACTAGCGCTTTATCACTCACTGCTCTATCGTAACAGAAACAGAATTCACAACGTAATTAATAGTTACTGGTAAATTGAATAACCATATGCCTGCAAAACCCTAAAATTAGAATTGGTGTGGTGGCGATGGTGGGAATGGCTCTGAGATTGAAGGCGGTGGAAGATGTTTACGGTTTTAAAACCCTGAAATTTGGCGGTCGGCGATGTACGGCGTGACCCGTATGCTAGAAAATCGTAAAGCATACGGTCAGTATCCGGATACGTGATATTGTGCCCCTATAAATTCCAATTGCGTCTTTTAAGTTTAAAGGATATTGGGTATGCCTCATTATCCACTCACTCCATCTAGTCGCCACATAGGTGTCACGTAGGCGCTCATCACAACCACTCACCCCACCATTTTGGTGAAAATGCCTCATTACCCACTCACTCCACATCATCATTCCTTTTTTTAAACTTTTATATATATACATGTGAGTGTGTGTGTGAGAGAGAGAGAAAGAGAGTTAAGGTGGTCTCACCGTTGCCCCAATCACGCCTCCCCCATCCAAGCCTACTCACGCCCTAAGGGGGCGGTGTGCCACACCCCCTCACGCCCATTCAAGGGGCATACCAACCAGTCTAACAAACTGGTGTTTAAGCTATTTACTAAAATAATATTTTTTTAATTATTATTTAAGTAATAAATAAATAGCAATTAAAAATATTATTTTAATAAATAGTTTTTAAACAACACTATTTTCATAAATAATGGTCTCCTAATTACCATTTTAGCAAAAAAACAAAAAACTCCTAAAAATTTGAATCATAAAACAAAAACATCTACATTAGGTTAGACCTTGTTTGGTATTTCATCTAAAAATGACTTATTTACTTATTGTCTTTTACAAAAATTGCTTATTGACTTTTACAAAAAGCCAATAAGTCAATAAGTTGTTTGTATAACCTAAAAGGACTTTTAAAAATGACTTTTTGTAAAAGGGTAATTAGTTGTTTTTCAAAAGCTAAAAATTTCAGTTTTTCAAAATGACTTTTGACTTATTAACATAAAATTACAAATCTATTCCACTCTTTACCCTTTATCCAATAACCTTAAAATAGTGCCAATTAAAAAATGTCTTTTTTTGTCATTTTTCAAATTCATTTTGAAAAAGGCTAATTCAAACACATTTTTTAAAACTTCATTCAAAAGTCATAAGTTAACAAACATTTTTGATAAAAAGTCCTTTTGAACTTAAATAATCAATTCCAAACAGAGCCTTACTCTTCATGTAAACGAAATTCATGAAAACTTGTGTGTTGTGGTTTGCTTTAACCACATGTTGCATTTTTGAAAGCAAGTAAAACATTTACATGCTAAGACTCATTAAAAAAAAATTATAATCACATAAATAGATATATAAGCTTTTCTTCAAAACATATCTTAACGACATTCACACTTTCTATAGTTTATAGAATTGAGTAAGGTAAGAGAATCAAACGCATAGCCTAATTGTTTAAATGGTAAACATTTTCAAAACGATCTTAACTATAACTGGTTTTGTTGATAACAAGTTAACCTTTAAATAATAATTTTTTTACTTTTAAGGGGACCACTTTGAAAACCTGTTGTAAACTTTTATAAGGCCAGCTTCTATGTATCTGATATTTATGTTTACAATATACTTTATGCTTAAACTCAAAGAGGAAAAAAAATAAAAACTTAATCAACACTTGGAAATGTTAACTTTTGAATGTGAATAGCACATAACGTGAGAGCACTCAACTTTTGGTAATTAAGTTTAAGGGCGGTTTGAACATTTGACTTATTGAGTTTTTTTTGAACGGCGAAGATCTCAATCGTGTGAACCCACTGTTTTCACGCCATGTCACTAAGGTCTAGTTACCTGAACCTCTCATGACCACCACAACCACCCCACTAAGAAAACCCTCTGACCCCCTCCCCTCATACCCATTTTTCGCTGCGGGATGGATTTGAACCCAATACCTCCCATTTGACTTATTAAGTGATGAACCAAAGAGATATTTGAATGATTAAGATGCTCTAAACAAGTAAATGTAGACATAATTAAGAATATTTGGTTGAACATCTGAATGATATAAAACCCTTATTTTTTGTATAGTCATAAAATGTTAACAAAACAGTAGCTATAATAAAAAATATAATGTCAAGTATATATGAAACAAATGACACCTTTTTTAGTTTAGTCACATTTTATTGTTATATATTACTTTATATTTGATAATTTACCTTTAAATAATATTACAATAAATTTTAAATTTGACGACATAAAACTTTAGTCCAACACTCACGTTATATTTTGGATTTTGATATATCGAAAGTTCATGTGAAACGGGTAGCATGGAATAAAAGGAGGCAATGGAGTTTGATCATTGATTAATTCACACTACCTCTTAATTTGCTTATTTCAATTCATCTGATAGTTGAAGCCTCAAGATCCTTCAATTGGAGATTTGTTTGTTTGTGAAAACTAACGAATTTTATTGAAGGAGGTAAAATTATGTAATAAAAATAAACAAAGACACTTTAATCCTAATTAATAATGAATCTAAGCTTAATCCTCAAGTGTAACATATCAAAGATAAATAAATAAAAGAGTTAATTACACGGCTGGTCCATGTAGTTTACCCAGATTGCACCGATGGTCCCAAACTTCGAAAAATTACGCCGGTGGCCTAACAGTTTGCAAAACCGTAACACGCATGGTCCCTGGGTTGGATGTCTATTATCTTTTGCTGTTAAGTGGGATGTAAAATTACCCAAATACTCTCATCTATTATTGAAAATAAAATTAAAAAAACCCACCCCTATTATCTTCCCCACCGCCACCACCTCAGGCGGCCACACCATCACCGGTCAACCCTTTCTCCAACATTTCCTTCCCCACTGCCACCACAGGGGGCCACACCATCACCGGTCAAGCCTTTCTCCAACGCGACGACAACAAACCGGCGCAGCAACAAGACGAACCTTCGTCCGCCCTGGCAACTCCGTCATCCTCCTCCACGTCCGTCCGACCTCCGTCCTATACGGCGCCGATTGGGGCGCTGTTGAATCTGACGGTCCCGTCGTCGTCACCGACAAACAATCACAGCAAAGAGACAGAGTCTACGATCGCCGTGGATTTGTGATTTAATCATGAAGGAACGGTTATGTTTAGAGTTGAAAGGTTAGCTTTGAGTGCTGTAGTCATGGGGAGCCGTGGATTTGTGCATCCCGAAGGACATCAAAGAGACAGAGGCTACGATCGCCTCCTCCTGGCGACGACAACATTGTACCTGGGTTAGCTCCGGCTTTGGTAACCACCGGTTCTAGCGCAGGTGAAGGTGGTGGGTGTGATTTGATAACAGTGGGGGCAACGATGGAGGGCACAGGTGAAGGCGCTGCCGCCGGAGGTGGTCTGTGGTGGTGGTTGCTGGCGGTGGTAGCCGGAGGGGGAGAGAGGGTTGGGTTAAAAGTGGGTGGGTAAGGGTATTTTGGTCATTTTTAAAAAGTTAACAGCAAAAGATAACATACATCCAACCTAATGACCATCCGTGTTACGGTTTTGCAAACTATTTGGCCACCGGCGTAATTTTTCGAAGTTATGCACCTTCGGTGTAATCTGGGTAAACCACATGTACCATCCGTGTAATTAACTCTAAATAAAATAAATAAATATGTATAGTAAACTTGTTGGCGAATTGCCTTCTAAACTTGTGGTGGAAAATTGCCTTCTCGAAATAGCATTCATAAAAAAAAAAATACATATATAGACATGCGTGGGGAGGAGGCGACAAAAGTCACAAAACACACAAGAAAAAAAAACAGAGAGAAAACAAAAGTGTTATTGTTCCAAAGTGTTTAAAAGAAACATTTCTTAAAATGTTCATTTTACTTTTTAATGGCATAAAATGTCTATTATCAGTACTAGTGTCGGTGCCCCTATATATACGAGCAGCACTCATATAACCAACAAATTAAAAAATAACATTTGTCCTCTAAGTGTGCTCATCTCATACATATGTAGGCACCATACAAATGTGGTCACCGTCTGTACACGTGTGGGCGCTGCCAGTACTTATGTGAGATATGTCCGTACATATATGAGTGTCAACGTCATACAGGCATTAAAGTCATTAAACATTTTGAGGAAGTTATATTTTTTTTAATAGCATTTGATCTCAACGTGTGAACCATTGATTTTCAGGCAATGTCACCAAGGTCTAGTTACCATGACATCTGTTGAGACTCCATCACCACCCCATGAGGAACCGCACCGGAAAACCCCTTTACCTCTCAAGAACCCCTATTCTGCCTTAGGAGGGATATGAGCACATGACCTTTCGTTTGAAAAACCAATAGGTACCGTTAGGACAAAGCCATTTGTTAAGGAAATTATATAATCAAATGAATAGTTTGGGAATTTTCCCAAGATAAAAAGTCAAGAGAAGAAGGCGACTTAATTATAAATAAAATCAAATTTTAATGCGCTCCTTTAACTATTAAACAATTACAATATTAACCCATCATTCGTTATAATAGAAGGGTAGTGTTATTCACACACCCACCCCACCGGCCCACCCACCCCACACCTCCTATATGCCTCGTATAGGTCTATACGAGACGTATAGAGAAACAATCATTAGGTGTCAGAATTTGTCAATGCCAATGATTGAGAACATATACGAGACGTATAGACCTATATGCGTCGTATAGGTTCTATACACGGTTGTATACGTGACCAATTATTGGGTGTCAGTGCCAATGATTGGGGACCTATGCTAGTAGTATAGACCTATACGCCACGTATAAATCTATATGAGGCATATAGGGTCAGTGGGGGTGTTGAATTAAAAAAAGGTGGGTATGTGAATAACCTGTCCCTTGTGTAAACAAGAGTTAATTAATCAAATGTAGCATGAATTATTGAGAGAAGCTAGAAAAAACTAGCCTGTATATAAATAAGATAAAGGAAGACGACCACTTATTGCATTCATCTTCTCTTAGAACCTATGGAAGTCATTATTATCATCTCTTTTCTTGTTTCTTCTTTCCTCATGTTCCTTTTCTTTATCCTGAACTTCGAACCCAATGGTCAACACCATCCGAACCTGCCACCGGGGCCACCAAAGCTGCCAATAATCGGAAACCTGCACCAGCTAGCCGGATCACTCCCCCACCGTGTGTTCCGTGACTTGGCCAAAAAACACGGCCCCATCATGCACATCCAACTAGCCCAAATCTCAGCCATCATCATCTCATCGCCGAGACTAGCCAAACAGGTGCTCAAAACCCATGATCTGGCCTTAGCCGGCCGACCAACGTCTTTAGCATCTCGTGTACTGTTTTACGAGAACACAAACATTGCATTCACTCCTTACGGTGACTACTGGAGACAGTTAAGGAAAATATGCTCGTTACAGCTGCTTAGCGCGAAGAAAGTGCGATTGTTTGGCGCGATCAGGCAGCAGGAGTTTAACAAGTTCATGAAGTCCCTTAGTTTATTACCGGACGGAGAACCAATCAATGTTCGTGAAAAGGTGTCTGAAATGGTTAACAATGTTGTTTGTGTATCGTCATTTGGTGATAACTGCAGGCAACGAACACAGCTGTTGGAGATCATAGACAGGTTTGGTAGAGAATTGAGTGGGTTTTGCCTGGCGGATGTGTTTCCAAGTTATGAGTTTGTGTCCAGGATTATGGGACGTAAATCGAACCTGTTGAAGCTGCGAAAATACTTCGATGAGATATTGGATGAAATTCTGGGGGATCGTCTCTGTCGGAGAAGCAACCGCGATGCAAGCAATGAAGAAGATCTTCTTGAAGTTCTACTGAAAATCAAGGATGAAGATGGGATTGGGTTTGCAATCACAAATGATAACATTAAAGCAATCTTTGTGGTAAGAAGTCATATGCTTCAAATTATTCTTCTTTTTTTTTTTTTTTTTTTTTTTTACCGACTTTTTTTTTGCTGAAAAATGTCAGCGGCCATTGATTTCTTTGTGCGACTCTGTGAGTTAAATCTTTGTGTCAAAAGTCGGTTGTCATTGATTTCTTTGTGAAAAAAACTAAAAAAATTAAATCTTTGTACAAAAATGTCAATGGTCATTAAATCATTGTGGGGAAAGTTCAAAGATTATTTTTTAATGACAACACGTGCTAGAATGAAAACCTGTACATCAGTCACGATGTCTATGTATTACCAATCCAAGTGAAAACCCAACCTCCTGCTCATCCAGTAGTTCTTGCTTCTATAAAGATTTTAACCCAAGACTTATAATAAAAGAAGTCAAGGGTATCATTAGGCTAGATGCCCATTAGTTGAAAGCTCAAAGATTTTAATCTTTACGCGAAAATGTCGGCGACCATTGATTTGTCTGTACGAGATGCAGAAATATGTTGCAAATAAGTTTATTTTTTGTAAAAAGAATACGACTACCGAATCCCTGGTGTGTGTGAATGATACACATATGCAATAGATCTATCACTTGATCATATGTTGTTACAGTTTCAATTTATTGTGCAGGATATACTTGCAGCAGGTACCGATACGTCATCAATAACAATAGAGTGGGCAATGACAGAGATTATCAGAAACCCAATAGTGATGAAGAAGGTACAGACTGAAATTAGAGAAGCCTTTAATGGGAGGACAAAGATCACAGAGAAAGACCTGCAAAGTTTAAGCTATATGCAGTTAGTAATAAAAGAAACTCTAAGGCTTCACCCTCCAGTCCCATTATTACTCCCTCGTGAATGCAGAGAGCAATGCAAGATCGACGGTTATGATATACATGTAAATCAAAAGGTGATGATCAATGCATGGGCATGTGCAACTGATCCTGATTACTGGGAGGATGCTGAGAGCTTCAAACCTGAGAGATTTGAAAACACATCGGTTGATTTTACAGGTAACGACTATGAATTCATTCCGTTTGGTGCAGGAAGAAGAATGTGCCCTGGTGTTACTTTTGGTTTGAGATCAGTGGAGTTTTTTCTTGCTCTTATGCTTTACTTTTATGATTGGAAGTTGCCTGGTGGATTAAACCTGACCGATATCGATATGACAGAAACTGAAGGAGTTTTTGCTGGAAAGAAAGATCACCTGCGTTTGGTTCCTACAAAAGCAGTTGATTATATGATGCTGAACACTGACATGTAATCTTTGATTGTTCTTGTTGTTCTAGTAAAACATATGACTTTGGTTTTGGTAAGAATATGGTGAGATCAAACCCTTCTTTTTGGGTCAATATATATTATTCAAACAAGTAAGAAATTCCCAATAGGGGTCGAAACTGAACCCCAATCACTATCAAATATATATATATGTAACTATATACGTCTATATTACATCGTAGTTAATTCATTACATGATCAAATATTATTCATTTCAAAAAAATAAAAAGAAAAAGAAATAACAAAACACAGGTGGGAAGCAAAGAGATGCAACAAAAAACAACTTCTAATCACTTCTTTACTTACCCACCTTAGTCATCATCCCAAACTCAACCATATGTCAGCCAACCAGATTACTTTTTCCGTCCACTGTCGTGGTGGCAGTTTGCTGGAGCCAAGGGTGTTGCAAACACTGCTGTGCTGTTGGTCGTTTCTCAGGATCAAAATCAAGAATAGGATTCAAGAACTCTGCGAACTCACGAGCATCGGTTTCAATAAACTTGAATTTATCAATGAGTAAACGACTCAGTGACGAGTGTTTGAGTCTACGGATCCTCTTGAGGTCACCATGTCTGTCAAAGTAGTCTTTGGACCGGCCCCCTCCAGTGGCTATCTGCTTAAAATAAAAAAGTATTAATATTTAAGGTTTACACTAGTATCAAATGGTTGAATATATGTCACCTTCCGAGGCATCTTTCCTAGAAGCTCCATCATTAGAGCAAGGTGGTCCTGCATCAGATCATGCCAAGTAGGCAAATCATTCAAGTGGAAAATATTAAGTGTGGTCCATAGCCCATACACCAAAAAAGCAAAAGTGGCAATTCTAACCCATTTGCTTATACGTTAAGTTCATTCGGGTTACGTTTAATCATAAAAGATTTAAAAGTTCAAACAGGTAAAAAGGGACCAGGTCAAACTTGTCAAAAGTATTAAGAGTTGGCCCACAAACAACTACAAGTGGCAATTTCAACTTAGTAACTTATGAATGAGTCGATTCACCTTACATGTTTATTTTTGTAACAGTTCAGACACATAAAACAAACCAAGTCAAATTTGTCAAAAGTACCCCAACATGTATCTTTTAATGCATAAAATTTCAGATAACTTTATCAAAAAATAAACTTAGACGGATTCACTAATGGAATGGGTTGGTTTGAATTATTATGCCTTTATCTCTAGCGGGTCAAACCGACAAAATAAAAACTAGTCAGCTAATTCTTTTAATGTATTTTTATTACACAAACACTAATTCTTTGTGAAAAAAATTACACTTTTTGAACAAAAAGTGTTTTGGGTATCCTGATCAGTTACCCAAAGGCCCAAGCCGCTTGATTTCACAGTTCAGAAAAAAACATAATACCTCATCTTCACTGAAGCCTGGTCCTGGCTTGGGAGCAAACATCATTTCACCAGTAGCAAGTTCAAAAGCAGTGCAAGCAAATGACCACATATCAACCGGGAAAGAGTACCCTGATTGCAGTATAACTTCAGGAGCTCGATACTGTCTTGTTTGAATCTCTTCTGCAATCGGTTTATCAGCCCAACATGCATTTCCCAAATCCACAATCTTACACCTAAAATCAATACCATCAAGGCATCTTTCAGGTTTCACATCAGGTGCACCTCCTCCTATCACACTGCGTTTTTCAGCTGCAATTTTAGCCACTGCTCTTCTTGCCCTCTGCTTCAGCTTTTTTTCAATCACATTGACCGTTCCTCCACCAGTCAAACTTCCCTCTGGTCTTTCAAGAATAGGGGTCGTTTTTGATCTAGTAGGGTCTTTTGATGGATTTACAGTGGAAACAAGAAGTATGTTTTCAGGTTTTAGGTCTGTGTGTATTATATGAAGTTCTCGGTGTAAATAATCAAGTCCAATTAGTATGCATTTGCATATCTCCCTTACTTTAATCAAGTTAAGACCTTTATAACGGTTGTATCTTATGAGGTGCAGTATGCTATCACCAAGATACTCAAGAACCATGCATAAATGCTGCCCATTTGGGCCCCTGTGTTTAAAATGATCCACTAATTGTACAACACATTTTTCATTTTTAGGGTCATTTTTGGTAATAGACGAAAGGATCTCAATTTCATGGAGAGCGGCTTGCACGAATTCCGGTGCACTTTTCTGGATCTTGAGTGCAATATATTTCTACAAATGAAGCAACCAAAGTAACTACATAAGAACTATGAATGCTGGCCCATTGCCAATGTGATGAACAGTATGC
Source organism: Mikania micrantha (assembly GCA_009363875.1). Classification (NCBI taxonomy): domain Eukaryota; kingdom Viridiplantae; phylum Streptophyta; class Magnoliopsida; order Asterales; family Asteraceae; genus Mikania; species Mikania micrantha. The sequence continues at coordinate 97,110,153 of CM018680.1, forward strand.
TTTCTGCAATCGTTAACTTTGTATGATCATCAATCCTAACATCAATATAAGTAGATACTATGTGATTTACATAGATCATAGATCAATGGAGGACAAACTTACTTGATAGAATCACAGAACTATAAATCCGAAATGGCTAAAAGAGAATTGTACAACGATACAACTGCGTATTTAGTTTCCAAAACAGCTAATTACAGATGTACACATTTGAGGAAACGATCTACATTTGCTACCATTAATGACATAAATTAATTTTTAACCATAAATGACTTTATTTATTGCTGAACGACGATTAGGTTGCAAATTGCATCCAGATCACAGATCTCGCCAATTCGAAGTTCAAAACGCAAGTGATGAAATCGAAACATAACAAAACAAGCAGATTGGAACGAATGATTTACTTACTGATGTTTGTGTATCGTAAGCAAGCCAAACGGTGGAGAACTGGCCCCATCCGAGCTTCCGTTGAGCGATGAACCGACCGGCGGCGAATGAATCACCGACTCTGACCGCGTGGTAGCCTCCTTTCCGGTAGGAATCAAAGTCCTCATCGTCTTCAGACGCCGATGACGAAGAACACGACATGATTGAATGAATGATTGATTGATTGAATGAATGATCAGTTGATTTGATTGGATCGATTGATCTGTGATCCTTTGGGGAAAAAAATTCAAATAATTGAAGCTGGGTATTCCTGAATTAGGAGAAATTTTGGGAAAGTAGTGGCCTTCAATCCAAATCTTTCTCCACTTTTTGCTCGTTGTTTAAATTCTTCAAAGGTCCTGCCTTTTTGAAGTTTGGTTGATGAGGTTGAATCGCCTTTCCAAACTTGCCCTTCTGATGAATCTTAGTTACACAAATTAAACACCATTAAAATTAAAAGTTTTTTTTAACTCTTAAAAACATTTATTTATTTTTTTTTGATATTGCCAATTGCATGATTTTCAGAGGAAGGTAAGGTCGTAACAACTTCCTGACGTAATTACTTTTTTCTATTGGTTCAGAATAAATTAATAATTTGTAGTAAAGTTGCTTATAAATGATTCTTCAAAAAAAGTTCAATTAAATTGATATATGAAACTTGATTAAATACACTAGAGAGCAATCTAAATTATCTTTTATATAACTGTACTGTTTTTCAATTTACATAAAAGATATATAATATGTAATTATTATTGTTATATAAAACTACGATGAAAATAAATAAATGGTGTCTATCTAAGTCTATGTGTGTGTGTATATATATATAATTAAATGTTTGTTATAATAGCTTATGACATGTTGAGTTAGAGTTATAACGACTCGAACTCAACATTTCTTAGACTAAACAAAAAATAATAATAGATAAGGCTTGACTATTTTTATATCAAAAACAAAGACTTGAGGGGGTTCGATTAGTTACTAATACAATAGAGTGACGTGATTGATTAAAAAAAATTATGGTGATAAGAGTTGTATGGTGCCTAGAGTTATTTCTATGCTTAAAGAAAGGAAACTGATGCAACGGGGTGCGAAGCATATCTGGCCTACGTCATCGACACTAAAAGTTAAAGTATTAAACTTGAGGATGTTTATGTGGTGTGTGACTTTCCTGACGTGTTTTCATTTGATTTATTGGGGATACCACCTGATCGAGAGATCGAATTTCAAATTGATCTTGTACCATGAGCTCAACCTATTGCTAAAGCGCCTTATTGTTTGGCCAAATCCCAAAGAAAGGAACTAATGACTTAATTACAAGGCTTATTGGATAATGGTTTTATTCGACCGAGCATCTCACCTTGGAGTGCACCAATATTGTTTGTGAAAAAAAGGATTGTAGCATGGGATGTGTATCGACTACCAGGAGCTGAACAAGCTTGCTGTGAAGAATAAGTACTTGTTGCTTAAGATTGATATTATCAGTAAATTCGCACAATAATTTGTTAATAAAAGAAAAGTGAGTATTATTTATCAAATAATTAATTGAGTTACCTAGGGAAAAATGATCAATTGATTGGATGTGATCTATTACAGATTTACAGGTGAAATGGAAAGATCCCATTAAGGATACGAAAGAGCTTTCAAAAGGAAATCATTTTTCGAATGCAGTATCATGTAACATCTTATGTAGCTTAATAATAATAATAATAATAATAATAATAATAATAATAATAATAATAATAATTATTATTATTATTATTATTATTATTATTATTACTATTATTATTATTATTATTATTTATTATTATTATTATTATTATTATTATTATTATTATTTTACCAAGTGTTTATAGCCTAATGGTTACCCTTGATTTCCTTATAGGAACTTTTTGGTTCGAATCCGAGCGAGGACTTGTTTGTTGAGGAAAGTTCAGGGGCTTTATCTATTGTGAGGTTCCTTCCTATGGTGGGCTCTGACGTATGTTTCAAAACGTCAAATCTAATGTGACGGTTAAAATCTCGTATTGGGCGTCGTCGTTCTAAGCGTAAAAAAATATTTTTAACACGAAATATTTGACCTGTACAAAATTATTCTTGACACAAAATATTAGAATCATACAAAATTATTCTACTACTATTTTATATTATAAAATTTTGAAATAATAATATTATTATTATAATAATATTATTTTACAGTAATAATAATATTATTACACTATTATTATTATTATAATAATACTATTTTATATTATAAAATTTGTATTAGTATTATAATAATAATATTAATATATTACAATATTATTATTATATTATTATTGTAAAATTATTATTACCGTGAATTATAAATATACAATATATTTATTTTAATGTAAAATTATAATATATTATTTTATAATAATATTATTGTATTTTAATATTATTATAATAAAAAATTATTATATTTTAATATTATTATAATATTTTTATTAGTATTATACTAATAATATATATTTTTAATATTATTATACTATTATTATTATTAAAATAATTTTACTGTTCATTGAACTTTTAAATGTGTATAGGTTAATTTGGGATGTTTGGTTTTTTTAGCGAAACACAAGTATTTTAAGTAAACTAGAGAAAGAAAGTGAGATGGTGAACACTGGCTGCACGAGTTAACAATGACAGTAGTTGTTGGATTCAACCTTACTTTTGAAGACACAAACAGTTCTGATCAAGGCCAATAAGGATTTTTGTGGTTAGGTTTTCATATTAAATGTGAACCAATCTGTTAACAATGAGTTTTAATATTGAAATTTAAAACCGAATGATTGAAATTTAAACTAAACAACACCGAACCATTACTAATGGTTTGGGTTTGTTTCATTTAAAAACAAACTAAATTTTCCTATAAAACCGAAGCTACAAAATATAACTAAAAATGGTTTTGCTACTAGTTTATTGACCTGTGTGTTACACAGAGTTGTATAAAAATAAGTATTACAAAGCAATCAATAATAAAAAATAAATACACAAATAACAGATAATTTTTAAAATTTAAAAATAAATAAAATTATATTTTATAAATATTTGTATACTTCTTTAAACAATACAAATAAGATTTAAAATTTTGAAATTATTGGTTGAAAATGAAAAGTTTAAAATGATTATATTATTATTAATATTTAAAGAAAATGAATATTATTTTTCTTTTAAATTTGAAAGTTTGAATTAATTGTATTAAATGTAATTAATTCATGAGTTTTTTTAATATGCCATGTGGATAGTCTAGAAAGACGCCACATGACAAATGACGCCACATGACAAATGACATGTGGATATGCTAGAATTACGCCACGTGGCATAGTGTTATTCTTTTATTATATAGTATAGATATAGATATAGATATAGATATGTTTCTGCCACATACTTTCAATGAATCAAAGTCAAACTTCTCATGAAGTAACTATCTATTACCACTAATAGATTATACGAACAAGAGGTAAGCTTAAGCACAACAAAATCAACCAAAAAAAAAACCTAATTTTATGCCAAAAACAAAATGCACGTTTGAGGAAGGTTATCATGAAAAGAAAACTACAAAACGTATAAATCGCAAATGATACGTGAAAAATTGAGATCCTCTTTCGACTGTAAATAAAAAATGTTATAAAATTTGAGAAAAAAAGATATAGATTATCATCAAAGAGAAACCACGAAAAGTATAAATCGCAGACAAAACCTTTAAAATATATTTCTATTATTAAAAGAATAAGAAAATTTATCTCAACTATTGCAATTAAAAGGTTGATTTAACCTAAAAATTTGAGGTCCCTACGTTTTAAAGGTCTTAAGCTAGGTTTTTTTTTTTTTTATAACGTGAGAGCCAGCCATGTAAAGGTTTAATTTATTTTTTCACTTATGCCAATTGTAGTCTGCATGAGACATGGAAAAAAAGGAAAAAAAAGAAAAAAGGCAGACCGAAACTTGAATTAGTGGTGTACCCACTTTTACTTGGTGGTATATATGTTAAAATTTTAACAGATCTTTTAAAATTTTACAATCGCTCCTTAAATTTGCATAATCAAACTTGTGATTAGATTTTAAGTGATAGTTGTATTTGTTTTTTTAATAGTTACTTAAAAAGTTCACATAGATGTTGTTTTGGATATATTTTAAAAAATAAAACCTCGTAAATAACAAATAAGCCTAACAATCTTAACTCATAACAAGATATATGCATAGATTGGGCGAACAATTATTGTATTTAGATATTAAATAAGTAACATTATAACATATAATTAGTTGAGATATGTAACACTTTAATACAATGCGGGTTAAGATGAGTAGCTTAAAAATATGTGAATATAATATATTCAAATGGATAAGAATAATTAATAATATATTTGAAGAGAAAATCACTAAAAAAATTTCAATTGAACTATATGTATAGTTATAACTTACTTAAACTTTAGCAAAGCTGATGTTTTTTAAAATGGCACGTTTTAATCTAAACTGATTTTGTTTAAAACCTATCATGCACCCATCCTGACATGCACCCGTTCTGAGCGTTACCTAACCCAATCATTTTGCCAGGCATAAAAATAAGTTTAGTGTACAATATGATTTTAGGAATACTATTTCTTAAATGTATATAATCTGTTTTAATATTACTTAGGCCTTGTTTGGGATTTCATCTAAAAATGACTTATTGACTTATTGAATTTTTCAAAAAGACAATAAGTTAATAAATTGTTTGTCAAACTTAAAATGACTTTTTAAAATGACTTTTTGTAAAAGTGTAATAAGTTGTTTTTCAAAAGCTAAAAATTATAGCTTTTCAAAATGACTTATGACTCATTGACACAAAATTACAATATACCTCCCTCTTTACCTTTTACCCAATAACCTTAAAATGATGTCAATAAAAAATGTCATTTTTGGTCATTTTAAAAATTTATTTTTAAAAATCTAATCCAAACACATTTTTAAAAACTTCATTTCAAAAAAATCATAAGTTAACTTTTGACAAAAAGTCCTTTTCAAGTTAAATAAACAATCCCAAACAAGGCCTTAATATTTTTAGTTAAAAAGTTTAGTGTTTGATTAAACATTGGGGTCAAGAACGTGATGAACCACTAATGAACTGATTAAAAATACTTCAAAACAGATTTGACATGCTCTTGACAAAAATAACATATATTATTAATAGCTATTGATATTGGTACACCAGTCAGTACACTGTTTTTTATACTATAATGTTTAAAAATATTTAAAAATTATGTATAAGTAAAGTTATATGAGTATGATATGATAATTTTGACCTAAGTATGATATATAAATAATAAAGACGGTGTATGAATATTAAAACCCTTAACTAATATGACAATTAAATTCCTTTCCTAAGACTATGTGTTATCATACGTGATGCAGACATGAGGGAAGGGGGTCACGCCCCTATGGCGCCCTCCACCACTACATAGGGGCATGACTAGGGGCGTGGTGGGCATATACGTGATGCAGGTCATGGCATGAAGGAAAAAAGAAGGGTAAACAAAGAAGGGGATGATAGGGACGTGATGAGTGGGTGATAATAACACATGTGATGATGATGATATGAAGTGATGAGGCGTTGATGATGTTGGTTGTTTATGTGACGCAGTTGAAAGTAAATGCACCTTTATTTTTGCAGCTCTTGTGTTATTGATATTTTCTTTCCCCATTGGTGTATTACTTTTTACAATCTATAACACTGAATCGAGTTCAAGATTTAAATGTACCTTAAATCTTGTATCATTATATCTACATAGCTCATAAAATGTTTTGTTTTTCATACAAGGGTAGTCTGTAAAAGGTGAACAAAAGTGAGTGAACAATGCAACGTTACCATTATTAATTGTCATAATCTCCCTTGCATTCACATGCAAATCTGCATGATAATACATAAACTTCTCATGCCTTTGCAACATGCAGTTCTTGGGTATGAATAATTTGAAGTATATTACATGTGCATAAGGCGCCATAATTGCTTCGAATAACAACAAATTAAGTTAAACTTGTTAAAATGCAACGTATACCAACCCATTCTCCTTTTGGTTTTACTTAGTACATGTCCAAGAACAGTTAAAAATGTCACCACAAAAACTGGCTTTTTTTCATGTTCCTAAAATGTCCCGGGGGAGATTCACCAATGATCTGGGTTCTAGATGGATGAAGCTAATTAGTAAAAATCTTATACTTGATCCTGGAGCATGAGTAATGTTAGTGATGATATGTTCACAAAAATTAATAAAAGACTATGAAATAAAAATCTTTTAAGAACATATAGAATGTTGTATGAGGAAGAACTTACCATGGGATATTGGAACTCAATTATTAATTCAATACTCCTCTTAATTAGTTCACAAACACAACATACCAATGTCATCTTTCTAAATATCAGAATGATCACACTCTTGTTCATCTTTACTATCCTGACAAAGATAAATAGATAACCTTTAAAAAGTATAGTTGGCTGGTCATCTAAATTTGATAGAGAGCCAAATCCTGATTCCTGAATTAAGTTGAGATATAACCACTGTAAGCAAAAGCAAATTGAAATGTTAGTTTAGAGTAACAGAAGTATAAGAACTAATTACAAAACAACTAAATATGTAAAAGTTGTTACGGTTGAAGTATAAGAGCCAACATCACATCTCCAGCCTAAATAAACACAAAGGGAAGATAAACATAAAACACTTGATGAACTATTTGGTATATGAATCATCAAAAACACAACCATAGAGTTCGTCTCAAAAATACACAAAATTAGTGAAAGTATATTATAAGTTGCAAATTAATGAAATTAGTTTGATAAGTGTAAATAAATCCATTGAAACAACAAATAGCAAACCCAATGTATAACCAATGCAAACTAACTCGATCTGCTTGGGCTTCTTACAATAACAATAATCAAAAAGCAAACTCATATTGCTAAGTAATTTAATCTATCTACCAAGAGTATGCCAACAGCAAAAAGATTCAACCAAGGCCTAAACACGTCATGCGATATCTTTAAATACACGATACATTTGGTATCCTTATGTTTGCTTAATTTATAGTTGTTGCCTCGTTTATAGAGTTATTTCGTTCCGATGCAACTAACAAATCCACAACCGTAGACTTCGCAGATTGTAAAAAAAGGATACAGTTAGGATTCACACAGGTCATCAATAAAACCTCCGATTAAACGACGAAAAACTGATTGAATACGTTTACAGGGAGAAGAAGATAATCAACGGAACTCTTTGTAACGGTAGTATGAATCGAGAGCCCATCCATGACGATTGTAAAACATAACACTATCTTCTTGATCTAACCTTCTTTCTTTGATCTCCTTGCCGAAGGCCTCAGCCGGAGATTAGATGCTCCACTGACGGTTCGAGCCTTAACCTCCTCCGGCCGTTGGAGGAACGCACTGGTGTCGGACGTACCTGTTCACCATTGGCAGCGACGCCGATGACGTCACCCTCTCTGCCGACAACTCTAGCAGCGGATCTAATGGAAGCGATCCGTGTGATAGAGATGACATGGATGACAAGGTGATTGCGCCTGCGAAGAAGACTGTTATCTCCGATCTCGAAGTTTGCCGGGTGAAGTAGCCGGCAAATCACTATCGGTGGCGGTGGCGGTGGCAGTGGTGGCCAAAGAAGGAAGAAAAGAGGGGAAATTTTGAGCTGTCGGTGGCAGTGTTGGGCAAAGAAGAAATAAAAAAGAGTGCAAAGGGCGCCGAAAACCAGATCTATAATACGTTGTTAATATTATCATGTTATATACATGGGCGTCGAAAAATCCTAAACACGACTAACCCGATCTATACTAGAACCCGAATAATTTTAATAAGGTCGGGTTATATCTAAGTATGTCATTACGATATCATATTACTTAAAATGATTATCAACCAAAAAAGTGTTAATACATACTTTAAAATAGTCTCTTTTTATAGTGGGTAGATAAGTATTTTGTTTAACAAAACGTTTTATACATTTTGTTTAAATGCCGCTAAAAAAAATGTATTTTGTAGAAAACATGATATATATTTTGTGATTTTCTAAAATTATTTTGCTAAATAAATCGCCTTGTTGCCATGTTGCAGCGGCGGTCTTCCAACTCTCCGTCAAAAAAAAAAAAAAAAAAAAAAAAAACGGTGCGATGATGCCAACAACACTCGTTAGAACCCTAAACACAATTCTATCTCGATCTCACCAACCCTAATACCTCTTTAGCAGATCCTCTATTCTGTACACGATCCAACAACAAATCTTTTTATTGCATATAATTAATTTGATTACTTCATTGCCACACTTATCTTGGATATTCCAATTCGATTAGCAATTCGTTGGTTCTGTATCTCCTTGATTTGGTGAAGAGATGGCTGGTGTTGCACCAAATGTTGAAAAGTTCGAATTGTACTTCAGAAAAGCAGATTTGGATCAAGACGGCCGGATTAGTGGCGCCGAAGCTGTTTCCTTCTTTAAAGCCTCTGGTTTACCTACGCCTATTCTCGCTCAGGTTACTACTTTTGATTAATTCCGGTAGTTTTGCTCGTACTGTAAGAATTTTGCAATATCAGAAATCAATTTGACCTTGATCTGTATGAGGTGAACCTAGGGTTTAATATATGTCGTATATATAATTACTTGTATTAAAATCAAGGATATTATACAAGCACAACGCAGAATTACGATAATATGTGATTGCTCTATGATGTGATTTTTTAGCTTCCTGATATTAATTGCAACTTCTATTAGTACGATGGTAATGTTTGAGATTGCTTTTGGTTATTTTCTGGACGCATATCTGGATTGTGTCTGTGTATGCGTTGTAGGAGTTGCTTAATCATTCTTAGACATACCTACTCAGATTTCAGACTGTCATCTAGAGTTAATGTTAGAACTAGTTCTATCCCAGTCTTCTTTTTATCATACATAAAGAGGTGCCTACACTGCGGTGTTTACAATTTGAACTTAAATGCTATTTTGTGATGCGTGTCTGACCCACATGTTGTGCATCAAATAGATAATCTATGCATTTACTGATAAAACACATGAGAATCTACTTGAATAAGGTGATGACAAATCCTGAATAGATATTTACTGTAGCATGACTTGACAATACTATAAAGTTAAACAATGAGTTGTTGAAGATATGAAATCAGTAGCGGAACTTGACCAAAAGTATAGGGGGGCGAAACTTTTTCAGGGGGGGTGAAATACAAATTTTTAAAAAATTTTACACTACGTATCGGGAAATGCACACTAATACACGAAAAAACAGGGGGGCACCCCCCCCCCCCCTCCCCCCCCCGTCCCTACAAAGCACCTCCCTTGTTAATGATAAATCTTTGGAACTGTCTTCGAAAGTTTGTGTATTAAGCGTCACAAGAAAAATAATTATTTGCCCTTGTTAATAAGCATGAAACTGGAATTGCAGAAACAGTTTTTTAAGAATCATGAATAAATAAGTGTGAAAACTTATTTGAATGTGATACATTCGTGCTGAAAAAAATGGTATCCATGAGCTTGATCAAACATAACAGAAACTAAAAGAGAATTCTTGTATTTTTTTTTGTATTCTGAAATGATTCTGTACAACTTATTGACTCGTACATAACAACTAAAAATAAATATTATCTTTGGGATGCTGCATTAAAACATCCTGGAATTTATGGCTTCATGCATATAGCTTAATTTTATCATCAAGTCATGATGTGATGAAAATTTTCCATCAACTATCATTAAAGAGGAATGTTTATATTATTAACGTTTAAGCATCAATCACACAATTTGACATCAATTTCACACGGCCTTTGTTTAATTTGGATTTTGAAGTATCAAATCAATCAGCATTTCCATTCAGGTTATCACTTATGCATGATTTATCAAGAGGTAAACGAAATCAGCATGACCCTTCCACATCAAGAACAAACAACATTAACTAAAGAACAACTACATGATGGTGAAACAATCAACAACAACAACTTTACCCAGTATATTCCCACTTTTCAGTAGGGTCTGGTGGGAAGGATAGATACAAAGTTACAAACCTTACCCCTATCCCAATTGGGATAGAAGGCTGCTCCGAAAGAGTCATGGGCTCAATGTTATCGTTTGAAGTTGATCATCCCAATGATTTTAACATTATTTTCACAAAATAATTAAAATAACGTTAAAATTAGTGCACTTTTACTTTTGCCTCTTAAGGGCCCACACATATATTCATTATATGCGTGCACCGCAAATAGGGCGTATGATGGTGAAACAATATAGTGGCTAATTATGTGCCACTGATAGATTCTCATGTGTTTGGCATTAACCAAATCATTGGATGGTTCTATCATTCTTGTGTTTATCTGTTTCGATTAGGTGTATGTGTATGTGCTATATGGTTATGTGTTTATCTGTTTCGATTAAGTTTGATGCAGTTTTCGTAGTGTCTTTGAAAAAATATATATGTTTATATATGTATATGTGTGTATATATATAAAAAAGGGCGGATCTATGAGCTAGGGGTCTCCTTCAAAGCAACCTCTCTGTCCTATTTTACGTAGGGTTAAGGTTTGTCTTCATCTCTCCCCCACTCCCAGACCCCATTCAAAAGTGGAATTTAACTGGGTATGTTGTTGTAGTTTATACATCTTTCACATTGGACAACTATATCTTAACCATTAAATGCATGTCTAATTTAATTTGTGAAAAAACTATTATTTAGGAACATGTTACTCTGCTACACTTTATGTTTAATTTTGTTTTTGGCCTTCAATTTTCTTTTAATTCATTTAATTTAGTTATAGTTTATTTCTGTTTCTATTTTTTTTCTCTTTTGTGTATTGAAGATATCAGCCCCTGAATTGAAAATTCCCAGCCCTGTTGGTCGATGGTTTCACCAGAACAAAAACCCAGACCCACGATAATAGAATATTTTATGAACTTGAAAAACAGAGATCTTTTATTAAATCAAAATTGGTACAAGGAAAATCAATAACATACACCCCTATTTATAATAAACCAAAAGATAAAACACAACTAAATTCTATCCCTAAAAAATCTGCTTAAAACAATTATAATTTAAATAAAAACTAATCTAATCTTTTAAACTTTAAACTCAAATAAAACAATTTAAAAATCCAAACTTTCTAACTTTTTACCCCTTTGATTATCGAGTATTTACAAGATTAGTCCAACAATCACCCCATAATCTTGTAATACTCATTCCATTATCACAATAGTGCAGGCCCAAAACCATCATCTAGAATCAAATTGGCCTCTTCCTCCTTCGGTTTTGACTTTGGACATTCATAGGCATAGTGATCAAGTTCTTCACATCTATAGCACTTGACCCGCGAATTGTCACGTTGCCCCCTTTGATCTCTTCCTTGTTGACCCTCACGGCCCACTTCAACCCTAACACTTTTGCCTTTCCCACGGTTTTGTTGGCAACAGTCACAGGCACCACACCTTCCTCTTTTCTCTTTTACTTGTTGATCATCATGTGCAAGTAAAAGTTTGTCATGAATATCTCTTGTCAAGTCTTCTTGGGGTTTCACACGCTCTTCATAAGCCTTTAAACAACCCACCACTTCTTCGAATGCCATATTCTCAATCTCGGAATATTGCTCAATTGAAGCCACAATTGGTAGGTATTTTTGAGGCATAGAGTTTAGAAACTTTCTTACCAATACCTCTTCATCAAGTGGAGACCCAAGACTTCTATATTTAGATTGTATCCCACTCAATCTTCCCGCGAACTCATCCACGGTCTCGGTTTCCAACATCCTCATTGCTTCCAACTCACTCCTAAGTGTTTGTAAGCGAGCCTTTTGAGCCCTCTTGGCTCCTAAGAATCTGACCCGTATAGCATCCCACACATCCTTTGGCTCTTGGTATTTAGACACTTGAAGAAGAACATCTTCGGGTATTGATTGAAAGATCAAAGCTTTTGCCATATGTTTCCTTCTTGCATCTACTCCTCCTCCTGTCACAGGATCTATAGCTTCCTGCAACCCATGTGCTGGCCAAATCGTCTCCATCATGATGGACCAGGCTGTGTAGTTTGTTGTGGTCAGCTTTGGGCAAAGCAAACTCACATTGCCGGGCTCACGAACTGGTACAACAACTCCACCAGCAGGTATGGCCATCTGTTCACCAATTTAATCGATAAAAAAATCACAATAAAACCTCAACACCCACCAGATCAATCTGTCCCAGATTGATTTTTCCCTTCAACTCCTAACTCACTCAAGATTGAAGCCAACTGAAGCTTTCACAGCCCCCCTTTACCCGTTGCAACCCTCACAGCTGCTGATTTCAGACTCTCACAGCCTTCAACAGGTGCCTGATCGAAGCTCTCACAGCCTTCAACCCAAAATCGAACCTATCACAGGTCGATTGAAGCCCTCACAGCTCCAAATCGATCCCAAGTTTAATCGTTCCTGCCTGAATCACACAGGCTTTGATCGAATTTTGATTACCTCACGTAATTTTTCCTGATGGCTTCTTCTATGCTGCTTGGTACCGCAAATTGATCTTCCTTGTGCAATCGTCCCTCTAGAACAAACCTTCAACAGGTGCACTCTAATACCAATTGAAGATATCAGCCCCTGAATTGAAAATTCCCAGCCCTGTTGGTCGATGGTTTCACCCAGAACAAAAACCCAGACCCACTATAACAAAATATTTTATGAGCTTGAAAAACAGAGATCTTTTATTAAATCAAAATTGGTACAAGGAAAACCAATAACATATACCCCTATTTATAATAAACCAACCGATAAAACACAACTAAATTCTATCCCTAGAAAATCTGCATAAAACAATCTTAATTTTAACAAAAACTAATCTAATCTTTTAAACTTTAAAACTCAAATAAAACAATTTAAAAATCCAAACTTTCTAACTTTTAACCCCTTTGACTATCGAGTATTTACAAGATTAGTCCAACATGTATATCATATAGATATTTTTTTTACATCCTTTTATTTTATCCGATACTATTTTTTCAGTCTCCTTCTCAGAGCATGCATATATTCACATAACTTATTTCATGTTCCATTCCTTACAGAAATTATGAACTTGTAACGATTTCTATTTTCCTTTAGCTATTGCAAATCAATATTAATCACCTCATACTACATATGCCAACATTTGGCAATCTGTGGTTCTATATTGTGATACTATGTATTATTATTAATTTATTACTAAGACATGATAGGTTAAAATTACTTGATACTATTAATTTATCATTCAGTATTATAAAATAACTTGTTTAACATAGTTTTAGACTTTGGAGTGTCAAGACAGTGAAAAATGATCAACAATTTGTCATTTGTCATGCAGATATGGACATATGCTGATCAAAATAGAACCGGTTACCTTGGGCGGGTTGAGTTTTACAATTATCTGAAACTTGTAACAGTTGCACAAAGTAAGAGAGATATTACTCCAGATATAGTGAAAGCAGCATTATATGGACCTAATTCTGCTCAAATTCCTGCTCCTCAAATTAATCTTGGAGCCTTAGTGGTTCCTCAGTCACACTTAAATGCGGGCCCACCTGCCTTGGAGATGCGTGGTAGTGCTCCTGTAGCTTCGCTCAGTACTAGTACAAGTGTGCCACATGGTTCTTTATCACAGCAAACTCAAGGCATGAGGCCACATGTGTCTCATCCTAGCTCCACAATCCAACCCCAGCATGGTGTGACTCATGGACTACCAGGTGGACACACAGTGACAGCCCCCCTTCCATCAACTTCTGGCCTTTTCAATAATTGGCTAAGTGAGACGACTGTTGGACCCACACCTAATGTCTCTTTTCAAGTTCCTAGTAATGGGCTTTCATCCAAACCAAATGGTCATACTTTTGCTACTGGTGGAACTGGAGCCAAAGATTCTAGCACTCCTGTCGCAGGAATGGCCAATTTTCAGGTGTCTATGTCCTCTGCACCTGGTTTAAATGTCTTGCCATCTAATGGTCCTGTACCTGCAGGGACACAGTATCTTACTAAACCAAACCAGTCCTCTCAAGTTAATGTTACCCAACAACAAATTGCTGGTCAAAACCAGAAAATGCAGTCAACTTTGAAATACATTCAGCAAATTCCTGTACAGAGTTCCTCCACCACTCCTACTAGATCTGAAAATGTGTCGTTTAGTCAGTCTTCTGAACCATGGCCAAAGATGACACAGTCAAATGTTCAAAAGTACACTAAGGTATTTGTGGAAGTTGATAAAGATAAGGATGGAAAAATTACTGGTGAGCAAGCCCGCACTCTGTTTTTAAGTTGGAAGTTGCCAAGAGGTAGGCAAAGCATCATTTTCTATTTTGCTTTTTTGAGTCAAAAATTTGTTATGCTTAATCTTGGATTTCAGATGTCCTAAAGCAGGTATGGGATTTATCTGATCAAGACAAGGACAGCATGCTTTCTGTAAAGGAATTTTGTATTGCTCTCTACCTTATGGAGCGGTACAGGGAAGGTCGTCCTCTTCCTAGAGTGCTGCCAGCTGGCTTAATATTTGAAGGGACACTGTTGCCTGCATCAGATCAACCACCTGCTGCATATGGTGCTCCAGTTTGGAGAGCTGAGCCAGGTAGATGCTAATTTTTTTTGGCGGCTGTCATATTTCAAATCCTGAACTTACATATTAGCACCTTGTTTATGCTACATTTTTTCTTCTTTCTACTTAGGTGTCCAACAAGGACAAAGGATGACTGCCCAAGGGCAGGCCAGCCATGCTGCATCAAGGCCACCTCGTCCAGTTCCAGTTCCTATAGATGAAGTTGTGCAGCCTAAACACCAAAAACCCAGAGTTCCTGTTCTGGAGAAGCATCTAGTCGACCAACTTAGTAGTGAAGAGCAGAATTCATTGAATTTAAAGTTCCAGGAGGCAACAGACGCAGATAAAAAGGTGAAATACATAATTTCACTTTATTTATTATAATCAACTACTATGAATTTGCAGTGACGTAAAAGTTCAAAATAACTGAAGTTTGATGTTATTATATATTTGGATCCATCTGAGGTGACCATCATTTGGCTCTGCAGGATCACACATTTCTGACTTTTTTATCTTTACTTTCTCTGGGGCCAGGTTGCTGAACTTGAAAAAGATATATTGGAAGCTAAACAGAAGAATGAGTTTTACAGGAGTAAGATGCAGGAAATTGTAAGTTCTTTAATTCTAAGGTATCTATCCTTTCATGGGCTGCTTGCTGGAATCAAATAAGATGATACCTAATACTATTAAAATATGAAGATCAAGAATTCAACTTTGTGTTATGTTCTGTGATGTCAGGTTTTGTACAAGAGCCGGTGTGATTCTCGATTA
Source organism: Mikania micrantha (assembly GCA_009363875.1). Lineage (NCBI taxonomy): Eukaryota > Viridiplantae > Streptophyta > Magnoliopsida > Asterales > Asteraceae > Mikania > Mikania micrantha. Next base: position 97,125,917 of record CM018680.1, read on the forward strand.
AATGAGATAACAGAAAGGGTCTCTGCAGATAGAAGAGAGGTATATCCCTGAATATTATTAAAAAAAAAATGTGCTTTGCATAATAGTTGTTTAGAAGTGACTGAGCAGCTTGTTATCCAGGTTGAAACACTGTCAAAGAAATATGAAGATAAATACAAGCAGGCTGGAGATGTAGCTTCTAAATTGACTATTGAAGAGTCCACTTTTCGTGATATACAGGTTTACTAATTAACGTGTTTAGGGATTAAATTATGCTACATTTTCCCAAAGATGGACCTTCATTGAGCAATTGTGATGTGCTTGAAATATTTAGGAAAAAAAGATGGAGCTTTACCGAGCAATTGTCAAGCTAGATCAGGATGGGAAGCCTGATGATATACAGGTATCTTTCTTGCTGAATTTTTTTTTCTAAGGGTACATATATATTATGTTATTTACTTGGTTGCAAATAATTATATTGCCATGTACTTGAATTCTAGGCCCAAGTTGATCGCATCCAAGCGGATCTTGAGGATCAAATAAAAGTATTAAATGAGCGCTCCAAAATGTATGGATTGCGTGGGAAACCAACATTGGTGGTTGAGCTACCCTTTGGTAATTTCATGTCCAACATTTATTGGGAACTTTTTTTATTAAGCACCGACTATTGGGCATCTTTCTCTGTGTCTTAATGGGTCTAATTATGTTTTATTAGGTTACACTTTTTTTTTCTAGATTACAGCTAGTAATTACCTGCTGGGGGTTTCATAGTTCAGTTTGTGTTCTCCTTGTTTAGATTATCTCAGAGGTTAAGCTTTTGTCTATAAATAGGCGTAATCATCTTTATTATTATTGTACCAAAATGTAACAATATGGCAGCTTAAAATCAGTTTTTCTCAGTTTGTTCTTTGAGCAAATTGTCTAACAATCAATATCAAAACTATGAAGAACTAGGGACTGTGATAACAAAATAAGAAGTCACTTCATTGGGTTTTCTTTTTCTAAAGGGTTTCCAGGCAGTAGTTTGATCAAAATCAAGGTAGGTTCAAATCTTATCATAGAGTGATCAGACTTCTCATGTTCAAATCCGATTAGGGAGTGACTAGAATTTTCTAACAGCTTTGGTTCTTGATTCAACTGCCCAAATCCTTTATTTCTCGCCAAGGATAACACCCATCAGCTGCCAGCTGGTTCTTTTTTGATAGAAAGTTTTGATCGTCAAGCAAGAAGCTTTGAATCCAGTTTTGCGTAGCGGATGAAAAGAAAAACGGTAGAAGCAACGGAGTAGCATGCTTTGTTTTTCTTTGATCGGTGGTCAAGAGCATATTGTTCTACGACCCAGGAATAAGTCTGATGCATTAGATTTGGTCAACAGGATTGAAGTTGTTTAAACAAGATGGCAATGATACCATTAAAGAAGGTAGTGTTAGGTAATATTAGCGTCAAAATCGGACGTCTTCAAACTATCCGTGTGGATTGATTAGGGACACTTATGGCATATGGGAGGCTATTGAACCTGCAGTTGGTGCTGTTGTTGATCCAAAGAAATCAAAGATGACTTTTACTTTTTTGATTTAAGCCATCCTGGGGGTGCACGCATATAATGTTTATATGTGTGGGCTTTTAAGGGACAAAAGTAAAAGTGCACTAATTTTAACGTTATTTTCAGAAAATAACGTTAAAATCATTGGGATGATCAACTTCAAACGATAACTTTGAGCCGGGGACTCTTTCGGAGCAGCCTCTCTCTCCCAATTGGGATAGGGGTACGATTTGTATCTATCATTCCCCCCCAGACCCTACTGAAAAGTGGGAATATACTGGGTAAGGTTGTTGTTGATTTAAGCCATCCTGGAAGAACTTGTACTACAAATGGAAACTTATACTGAAGCATAACATGTTTGGGAAGGGCTGAAAACACGTTTTCTGGGGGTTGGTTGAGTCCGAACAACTAGGCTTCAAACATTGTGGAAAGAGCTTGAAAGCTTACACATAAAGCAAAATGACACGATAGATGATGTTGCAAGCAAACTAAGGGGGCTAGCTTCAAAAGCAAGGAGTCTTGTATCATACATAGAAGAGAAGGTATTGGTGTGATGGTTGCTTGATTCTATGCCTGAATCATTCCAAAATTGTAGCCTTTATAGAGCAATGTTTTGAGTTGGACATTATGCCATTTGATGAAGCCGTTGGAAGGTTGAGGACATATGAGGAATGTGTAAAGGGACCCAGCAACGAAGAAATTGATGGGAGGTTGATGTATTCCACAAGGGAAAAAGGAGAAAAGCACGGTTGTGAGCATTGTGGTTGTGGAAGTTCAAATTAGGAGGACTTTGGACGTAGCCGAGTAAAAGGCCGTGGATAAAGGTCAATATGGTGTACAATTTCAAGGAAGAGGTCGTGGGTAAAGGTCAATATGGTGAACCGTGCTTGGTCACTTTGTGAATGAATGTCCAACGCGGGGAAAAAGGGAAGAAGTTAACTGAGAGTATTGTGCAGTCATAGTTGTCAAAGGCACAAGGCGCACTCAAGAGTCAAGGCGCATAAGCCGTGCCCGGAGCCTAAACGTAAGGCGTAAAAAAAGCGAGGGCTTTTTTAAACTAGGTGCACAATATTAAGTTACCATTTTTAGAGGTTTGACATGTTTTAAGCTTAAAACTTTTTTAAAAAAATATAGAAAGTCTAACTATAAAACAATTAATAATCTAGTTATATGTATTTTTTAAAATATAAAACCTTTTTATGGTTGTCTTAGACTAGTTTATGGTTGGATTTTTTTGAACTTCGCCTGATATTCCAAAATTTTGCCGGAATTTAGCCAGAAAGTCACCGGAGTGTGCCTAGGCTGTCACCGGGCGCCTTTCATGCGCCTGGCTTTTTTTTGGGGCCTAGGCGAGCGCCCGAGGGCTTTTGATGACTATGTGTGCAGTTGTGACAAACCATGATTAGGGGATAAATGATGGGTTTGATCATGTTTTATTAGGTTAAGATGTTTTTACTATTAAAATAAAATGTTGTAGGATTTGCAGCTGTGTTTTTTTTTCTAAATTACAGCTGGTAATTACCAGTTGGTAGTTTCCTAGTTTAGTTTGTGTTTTCTTTGTTTAGATTATCTTAGAGGTTAAGCTTTTAGCTATAAATAGGATTAATCATCTCTATTATTATTGTACCAATTCTTCTCTTCTTCAATTTCATTATGTAACAATATGGCAGCTAAAAATTAGTGTTTCTCGGTTGTTATTTAGGCCAATTGTCTAACATGTCTTAGGAATATGTTCCTTGAATCACACACTATTAAGAAGTCAAGAGTCTGTTCTATTCACTTGATTTTCGATCCACTTCAAATATTACATGTAAAGAAGGAAGGATGATCCATTTGACCTCATAAAACATTTTAGAAATCAAAATGCATGTTTGACTATTATTTAAAGACGTATATCTGATACTAATATAATGCAAATTTTCTTAGCTTGTATGACTCGAATCTTTGTCTCCTTGGATTCGCTTGCTTATTCGTTCGCTTTATGTAAATTTGTAGGTTGGCAAGTTGGCATTCAAGAAGGTGCGGCTGATTGGGATGAAAATTGGGACAAGTTTGAAGATGAGGGTAAACAAAATGCAACCTTAATATCCATCTGTTACATAAGCTTCTATATGTTACCTCTAATATGTGGAAGCTTCAACACTTCATCAAACCTGCAGGATTTACATATGTGAAAGAGCTTACACTTGATGTGCAAAACATCATTGCTCCTCCAAAACAGAAATCTGTACCAGTTCAAAACAAGTCTGCTTTCCTAGATGCAAATTCAACAACTGTTTCATCCTCCTCACATATCACCAATAAATCTGAAGATTCTCCAGAAGCCAATGGATCAGAGGAGCCACATAAAGATAACGCGGGTAAAACTCCACCGAATAGCATGAAGTCAACAGAAAGCCCATCAAAGATATTCCAAGACGGCTCACCTAATGCTTTGAAAACCCGGAGGTATAAAATTTTAGCATTGCTCCGTTTGTATCTAAAGTATGGATTTCTCTGAAATTTTGTATGCTTATAATATTTCAGTGAATCCATGTTCTCGAATGAAAAAACTTCTGCTGAGACGGGCAATGCCATATTTGACAATCAATATGATTCAGACTCTGCTTCGGATTTTACTGCTACAAACCATCGGGTATTTGATTGCTTATATTCATACAGGATTCTATTAAAACCATGATTGTCAAAAGTAACCTAGGTACTTTAGATGAGGCAAGACGAGTCGCAACTCGCAAGCAAATTGTCTCGTGGCAATCTAGGCGCTCTGGAGATCTTCCAGTGAGATATCAGCCTGATTTTGGTCAAATCTTGTAAATTTTGGCAAAATTTTGCAAATTCTGGCAATTTGGTCCGAGACATCAAAAAATGACCTAGAACCACCCCAATCTAGCCCTAAACAAGCCTTATACATCTTTAAAACCCCTAAAATGTATGTATGCTATGTGTTTTGGCTGCTAACTCTTTAAGCACCTTGTGCCTAGACTCAAACCTCTATCTTTGCGCCTAGACCAACACCTTTGACAACAATGATGTTAAGTGGACTTTAAAATGCTTGATATTGTTTGCGCCATTGTAAGATGGTTTATCTTGTCATAACTTGACACTAATACTTTTGCAGGATGTGGATGAAGAGAGTTCTCATGGAAATATTTTATTCGATTCTTCTGATAACTGGGGGCTAAACCCCATAAGAACAAACAAGAGCACGATCACATTTGATTCTGTTCCAAGCACTCCTGCTTATAGTTATGTTGGGTCCCCACCTGGAAACAACTTGTTTCATAACCCGGGCCCGTTTGCTTCATCCTTTGCGGATTCAGTTCCAAGCACACCTGCTTATAGTAATACTCAACGCCCATTTACTTCAGTTTTTGCCGATTCGGTTCCCAGCACACCCATGTTTGATAGTCCAGAAGATCGTTCGTTTAACAATTTTTCTAGATTCGATTCATTCCGCAGCACTGCGCAAGATTCAGAATCTGAACCCAATCCGGGATTCTTTCCCTCTCAGAGCTTTACAAGATTTGATTCCATGCACAGTTCTGCTGATTCCGATTTTGGTCATTCACTTTTCCAGCCTCGTGAATCTTTCTCGAGGGTCGAATCCATGCGAAATGCCAATGATTCCTCTGATTTCAATCATGGGTTCCCGTCTTTTGACGATGCAGATCCTTTTGGGTCACACGGCCCGTTTAAAACTTCTTTTGAGAGTGAAACACCACGAAGAGATTCAGTGGATGGTTGGAAGGCTTTTTAGATTTTGCATATTGATCAGATTTGATGTGAATGCTTGCGACAATGAGTTTGAGGTCGTGATTCTTTCTTTCTATATATAGGTTTACATATTTATGCTCAAATTTATCCATTGATATCATCCAGGTAAGTTACATATATAAGCCCATGTTTATGAGCATTAGTTTCCGATATTTTAATCTTATTTCTGCGTTGTATCTTGAAATATATACGTTTGTATTTTGTAACTTGGTGCTTAATAAATATGTGGATATTTGCATTATTGACTGCTTCCATTAATTAGCCCTAGAATCAAAAGTTATTCACCGTGTAATTTGAAATTTTATTTTAGTTTTGATTAATTTGAATACGTTATTATAAAAACGTCTCTTGTGTTTCTCTCTCTCTTAGGAAACAATCTTTATGACCGATTGTTTTCTACAACTTTGAGAATTTTATAAGTTTTAAAAGTTTGTTGTACTCTTATTAAAGATTAGAGTAAATTACCTATATATGATATTTGTGGTTTACTATTATTTCACTTTTAATCCATTGGTTTCATAAATTACTCACATGGTATCAAATTTTAGACATTTTCAACATATATAGTTCTTATATCACCAACTTACCATCAAATACTTGACCAAATTATCCTCACATAAAAATTATATGTATTACAAATGTTTAAAGTTTAGGATCTTATAGTTAATTTATAAATTTTATGGACCAAGACTGAAATATACCAGCAAACCATAAGGACTATCTCCGTAATTTACTCTAAAAATTATTATATAAAAAAACGAACATAATTTTAATGTTTCTTAAAATCTATTTAAGACGTGTAAATATTTCTATAAGTTACTTCCGTAAAAGGTGATATAAGAATACGACTAATAAAATACGGGTTTTTAGCTTAATGGTTACCCCTTGAGTTTTCTATAGAAGATATTAAGTTTGAATCTGGTTGAGGCAAAGTCAGAGTATTTAACCAATTATGAGATCTCTCATGAGTAGCCTCAAGTGTATGCCTCGTAAACTCATATAAGGCTCAAATATATGCCTAGCAAATGCAACGAAAAGCTAAAAACAGAAAAGGGAAGCTAAAGACAAAAGAAAAAGAAAAAATTCAGAAAGACGGAAGAAATTAAAATTGATAGAATTGACGGAAGCATTGGAATGATGGGCATTTGAGGGAATATATGGTGTATAGCAGCATAGGGAGATAAATTTCACACGAATCGATTGTGATCAGCTCTCAATAAGTTTAAATTGAAGCGATAGTTGTTCAAGGTTGAGACGGAAGGAGAAAGACGAAGATGCATGCATGATATACGCGACACAAAGATTATCATAAAATTCGTTAAACCTACTTATAAATAATGGTTTCATTTCCTCTCGCTTAAAAAAATTAACATGTATTATAGCTTTCGTAATTTTCCGCCTCTCAAGCTCCGTCACTGTTGCCCCGCACGCTCCAACACGCGGGTTTTAATGTTACAACGTTTTTTTACGGTTTCAAATGTTTTTGGCTTAAAATTATTTTTTCATTTTATTTTTTACAAGGTAACACAAACGAACGGTTTAACAAGGCGTAACATGTTAATGTATTGCTTTTGCAGTTGAATAATGTGTCATCACACAAGACCGTGACAGGATATATTATAACTATATATAACACACAAGTTATATATATAATCAATAAAAAAAATTAGGTTTTGGATAAACAAATTAATTTTAATATGGTTTAACGTAGATCACATATTTATTTTCAAGATTGCAAATGAAGAACTCCAATAAGGTTTAATAGTTTCCTCTATAAGATCAAATTTTTATAAGATGCAACATGAAAATTCGATCTTAGAGAGGAAACTAATAATCCCTATTTAAACTCTATTTGCAATCTTAAATATAAATGTGTGTACAATAAAGTTGAACAAAAATTAAAGCTTGAATAAACAAATCAATTTTAATGTGGTTAAATGTGAATCATATATTCATTTTCAAGATTTCAAATTGATGACTCATGTAATGTTTAAGAGTTGCTTCTTTAAAATTGAGTTTTCATAATATACGCACGCACGCACATACATACACAACAACATATATATATATATAGGGTTTGTATTCTGTGAAAACATGATCTTGAAGAGAGAACCTTAACTCCGTCCATTTGGAATTTTGAAAATAAACATGTACTCTACACACACGTATAAAATAACGATTATTAAATAATAAAAATGCATTAACAGAGAACAAGAAATTTGCAATTATTCTGTTATACAGACAAGGCCATCCATGAAAATGATATTTTAAACAACACGCTATTGTACAAAACTTATAACATAACAGCAAATACAACATTTACCTTCCTGCTTCCATTCCTTTAAAACCAATCATCCCTTTAACATGGCATATTTATGGTTGTAAAGAATCACCATCATGATCCAAGATCGAACCAAAGGTACATTATTGGTTATAACTCTTACTAATCCACAAACATACACCACCTCAACCTGTGCTTGAATTCTCCATCAAAAAGCAAGCAAAACCAACATAAACACCCTCAATCATTTCGCCTTTTGGTGAATGAATGCTCAGTCCTTTCAAATTTTAAGCCCTGGGTGCAAGAATCTCTTGCAAAGAAGTCCATGTGCCAGTTATAGCCAAGATCACACCAAAAACAATATAGGCTCCATCTTTGACCCATACAAACACACCCACTTCATCTCTATGCACCATCAAATGAAACAAAGCAGGCAACACAAACCCTAACACAATGCACACACTACTACCCACCAAAGACAAGAAATCAGCAAAATTAGGCACTGAAAGAGCCACTAAACTTACAATCAAAACCAAACCCCATCTTACCCACAAACTATACCTCCCTTCACAAAACATCCTCTCAAAAACTTCAAAAACAGGGTTCATCATCAGAGGGAAAGTGAAGAAAAGATTCAAGCAAAGACCCAATTGAACCACACTGCTCAACCATCCTTGCCCCAAATTTGTAGTGATGATATCTTTTGTCTCATCACCAAATGCAAAGTAACCAAATATACCAAAAGATGCAAACATCAAAGCAATGAAAGCCATTGTTGTACCCAATACTTTACCAAACTTGTTCTTGTTTTCAGTCTCTGATTCTAATGGCAAGACCATACCAATCCCTTCAAAAGCATAAACGGCCACACCGATGCCATAAAAGAACACTGAAAACCCACCAAATGCTTGTAAAACTGGTATAGAATTCAAGTATATCATGGCTTCTTCAACCATAACCACACCCATGGCTCCAATATCTACTATGTCAGCAAATATGCTTATAGGGGCTAAATGGGTCAGTGTTGGAATTGAATTCAGCCCTAATTGAAATGGAAAACATGCCCAAATGTAGAATGATTTGGCTGATAAGCCTAAGATGCTAGGGTTTGTTGAACTTGAAGTTGATTGCAAATTGAATATGTTAGCCAATGTATTGGAAACAAAAATCAAGTAACTTACACAAAATCCAGCCTGTGAAAGCACAATCATGACATCAACGGATGATCGGCCTACGGGACCGGCGACAACGAACCCGAGATCTCCAAAAGAATTGATTTTGGAGAATCCGTTAATCGATTCGAGCTTACGACGGGTTTTGACGAGCAGCATCATACAGTGGTTGGTGAAGTAAGCGACGGCGAATACCGTTAGGGTTCCGGTGACGTAGCCGGTGCGTTTGAAGGTGTATGGGAGGCCGAGAACTCCGGCGCCGACGATGGCGATAAAAACATTGGCAAATGTCTTGAACTGTGAGGATCGATGTGGGGATTTGGAATTGAGAAGAGGGGTTGTTTCTCTTGGGAGATTCAATACATGGGATGATGAAGTTGCTTCTGAATCGTTGTTTTTTTCATCAAATCCCATGATTGGGTGAAGGAAGAAGATTGAAGATAGCTGGAAATTGGTGGAAGATTGTTTGAATGTTGGAAGACGGAGTCTTTTTAGGTTTTACAGATAAGCCGGTACGGATAGAGTATACATAAAGATATGTGAAGATCTTGGAAGCACTGGCAATGGAGAAGGAGAAATCATACACGTCTTGTAAAAACTAAAAAGCGTTGGAAAATATAAGTCTAAACTCTCAGGTAAAGTGTAGCCGTAAACAATCGGATTGACGGTTTTCAATAAAAATTGACCTTAATGGGAATAGTATTCAAGACATCTAGTCACTTCTTCACTCAAACCACTACATCACTTGAATGTTGTGAATATAAGTTTTTGAATCTTAAAAAAAAAAGAATATTTATGAGATATATTGATAAGTTTTATAATCTAAACTTTTTTTATTTTCTAGCATATTATTTGATTTAAAACTAATCAAGGATTTCTAGCATATTAATTAGCATGTTGGCTTCTTTATAAATGGTTTTAGTAGTTGTTGTAAACGAACCGAATGAAGAACGAACACTTGCCAAACAAAAATTAAAAATAAATTTTTGTTCATTCATTACGTAATTAATATTAACCTAAACTAATATTTCAAATATCTGAGTTTCAAGTTACTATGTTTTTAATATAAAAATTTCAAATGACTAGATTTTTAATTTAAATGTTATAATTTAAACTAAAAATAAAAATTTAAGAATATAAAACATATTTAACAAATAAACGTAATGAATGAACATAAATGAATTCCAACGAACATAAACGAAGAACGTTCACGAACACAACATCTTTTCATGTTTGTTCGTTTAACTAAACAAAGGAAATTTCTTTTCGTGTTCGCTCTTTATTAAACGAACGAATAGAAACGAATTTTCACTCAAACGGTTAGTTGAACGTTCGGTTCATTTACGTCCCTATATTTTAGGTTCAATTGAGAGAGTTAAAATGAATGATGATCCTTATTTTTTAATCGAATCTAATTTGAGTTTTTGATCGCCTTTTATTTTCGGAGGATTCTGATTTTGGTGTGATTTTTTGATTAATTCAATTGGAAGAAAACAACTCACAATAAAAAGAAGAAAACACAAGAAAATATGTGTGGTCTTCTTTTAATATTTCATGAATTCTAAAGGAAATAAGGGAAAAGTTTTTTTCCCATCAACAAACAAATGTTTGAATATTAAAGCTCGCAAAACATGTAACTAATAAGAAATAATAAAACCTGGTAAGACTTGTTTAACAAAAAATATACTAATTAATTTTATAAATTTTTTTAAATAATTAAATTAGGAGATGCTAGACTTATCATTCTTTTATTTTTGCTACATAAAATATATAACTATCATGCTTGAATCACTAAACCAAATGTTAAACAAATCGTTTTCATGTTTTATATTTACACTAATCGCGTCGTCTCTAACTTGTTAAACATGATAATACATGTTTTGCCAGCAAAAAACACATTTACATTTCAATTTTATATACTAAAATACAAAAACCATGATTCTTATAGAAAAAAATATAGAATTAAAATTTGAATTTCAAGGAGTTATGTGAATCATATTACTCTTATTTTATGATTTGATACCAGCTTGTTAATTTTTTTAATTCACTAACTATATATATTGGGTAAAAAAATAAAAATAATAAACAGGGACGAAAAAGCTAATGGGAATCGACAATTGTTTCATACGCAGACGCTATTGTTCTCTCAATTTAATAAACGTTTTGTTTAGAAAAACACATTGCTCATGTGGAGCCATGATGATCTTCAAACATTTGTAGCTGATTGATATTATTGTTTCATTTTATTAATATTTTATATTTATATATCTATGATTTTGTTATTATCACGTTGTCTCTATCTAACTTAATACTTAAACACCTATATTAAACTAAAAAACATTTAAACTTAATTACACAAATGATTTCTATAGTATATATCTATTTGTTTTGTTAACAATAACTTAACATGTTCATATAAGCCTTTGTTATCCTTTTTTAGATCATGTATGTACGTGAAATACTTTCTTGTAAGATCGTATGATCCTCATGGCATCACGGTCCTAAGCGATTATAGACTGCCTTGAATGATGAGTGCGTCACGCAAGCCCTTAATTAAAGTTTTTATAAGAAAATTATTTTAATTTCTTAGAGAGTTTAAGTGGTAACACACAACTTAATGAAACCACATTGGCACATTTGAATATATTCATGAAATGAATAATAAAAGTATGGTTTGTATTTTTCAAATTAAAAAATTTAGGTAATTAAATTTATAAAAATGGGTGACAAATAAAATATGGGTATAATATAGATTGAAAAAAAAGTGAACATTTTAGAACATTTGAATTTTAAAATCAAATCAAATTAAACACATGGTAAGGCCATCTGTAACCTCATTGGCTAGCATCGGCGAGTAGGTTAAGGGTGAGTGTTGAGTCCACGTAATATTTAACGTGTGTGGTTATTTACACACCCTTTTTTTTATTTTAACACCTCTGTTGACTTATACGGCCCATACTGACCTGTACGACCCGTATAGAGTACAGACAAATATTCGATCAAAATCTTATGAAATTTAGTGCCGATTATTTAAACGGGCACCTAGTACATGCCGCACATGTCTTGAGTTATTTTTTCAAGCCAATTTGAATCTCAACCAGTGTGGAGTATTGTTATACGGCCCGTACAGATCAGTACGGGGCGTGCATAAATTATTTATTTTATTTAAACTTAGTATATGTATTGTGTTAATTTGTAACGATATATGTCTGTTAGGTTGATTTTAACGTTATAAGTTTGTTACGTTGTGGTTTTAAACGATATTAATTATTTACGAGTTCAAAATAAATATTTTATTTTATAATTAGTTTGATTATGTTAATTTCAACGATATAAGGTTGTCGCGTAATTATTAAAAAAACAAAACACAATCAGAAACAAAATAAATAAAGAACGAAACATATACATACACACACACACATAACACGAGTTATTACATACAACGCAAATCAAAATACAAAAAGACAAAACTAAACTATAATCCTCCAGGAGGTCCAGTCGATGATTCGGCATCTGGGTAGACAAGTGGCTCCAGTAACAGACGAAGTTGTAATGTTGTATGTCGTTACATCGCACACGCTCTAACACAGCGTCGATCGTCCACTTCAAAAGATCCTCCAGCCGATCGAGACGTCTATCTCGACCGCGGCTAGCATGAGTAAGCTCATCAGTCTGTGCTGCCATACGGTGTAATAACGCCTCGAGTGACTCAGTGAGGCGCACCGCATGGTAGACGTGTGCTGAAAATATACCATAAAAACGAACATTTTTTTATCTTCAAAATTACTATAGTATTACTATAGAAAAAAAATTGTTTTTTTAGTTCAATGCGTCTTTTGTATAGGTCATTGTGTCTTTTGTGCGTAACATTGTGACTTTTGTACAGGTCATCATGTCTTTTGTATTTCTGCTCAATGTTGTGTTTTCGTGAATAATTAAGACACAATAATGTTGCAAAATACATAATGTCAGACAAGGATGACACCATGACGAGTATAAACAACACAACGACGAATATAAATAACACTATGATCTTTAAAAAATACACAATTACCTGTAAAAAGACACAATGATGAATATGAACAATTTTGTGCTGGTCGTTGTGTTTTTTGTATAAGCATTGTGTCTTTTATGCAGGTCATTGTGTATTTTATGTTTCTGCTCAATGTTGTGTTTTCTAAAACAATTTAAGACACAATGATTTTATAGAATACATAATGTTAAGCAATGATGACACAATGACAGATATGAATAACACAATTATCATTAAAAAAGATACGATTACATGTAAAAAAACACAACTATCTGTAAGAAAAACACAAAAAGATAATTAGACACAAACGTTAAAGAAAGACACAATGACGATAATTAGACACAATAAGTAGAAATTTTTTTTTGTTTTTTATAGGAATATTATACTCATTTTAAAGATGAAAATGCTTGTTTTTATGATATATTAAAAAAAATAATATTGTATGTAAAAGTTGTGAACATTTGAAAAATATGGGGGAAAAGTGGTTATAACTAAATTATTATCTAACAATTTTTTCCTTTAAAATTTTAAATTTTCCCTCTTAAATTTAATCTCATGATCTAATGGTTAATAATATTTATTAGCCTTTTTAGGATAAGGAGATTATTTAGTTGATCTAATCATATATTTATAATTATTTAATAAAACAAAGAATTAATTATATTTAAGATGAGAGATAATTAATTGAAAATATAAAGAAGTGACATGTAGTAATAATAGTATAAGAATTTGACACATGACACTAACTGTCTAACAAATTGACACGTAACAAAAATAATGTTTGATTATTATAATAATAAGAATCAAATGAAGTTAAGGAAATATATGAAACCCAAACGTCAAACGATAGACCGAGATAATACATTAATATATAATAGCGCTACTATCAACACACAATCCTTAAAAGTTATTAGTATGCACCCTATAATATGATAGAAAATCAAAACGGTAATACGCCTTGTATTTTGTGATAACGTATATAAAAGATTATTGGAAAAAAACGTATGAAAGTTCACAGATCAACATGTTTGATTGTGAAAAAGAAAAGAATCTAGCACCGTAAAAAAGTAAAAGGTGAAATAGGAAACATTTCTTTTCTTTCTTTTTTTTTGAACGGCAGTTAAACTGTATCGTCATGCTACCTTTAATTATCCTGGCGATTGATAGCTAATATCAATTTCTCGATCTCTGACCTTGAGACATGTGTGCCTCCAGATGCGCGGGAATCGGATGGAATCCGTAAACGCTCGCCACCCATTAGGTTCGAACCCTGGATTAAAGCCATGATTCGTTCCTTTACCTGAATATCCATTAAATTGCACCCAACAAGATTTGAACACAAGACGTTCACATTGTTTCCTATTTTGGTGTGAGTGGGTTAGGTTAGGCTGGGAGGGATGGGATATCAGATATGTGCATGGATTGGTTTTGTTGAAGAAGTATTTTATTTTTCAATAAAGCAATGAAGACAATCAATAAGACAAATCATTAGCTGCCGTCTTGAAGTGTCATCACAATAAAAGAATATTAAATGTAATAATAAAATATGTGCGTAAACAATGAAAATGCATATTTGTCAGCACGTGTTTTTTTATTTATCAAAATATAGTTATGGCTATATAATTTAATACCAAAAGCTCTTATGAGGGTGGGTTGGTAATTAGACATGAAACTTGCAAGGCTTATGTTGTTGGTCAGTACAATTTTATGAAATCCAGATATTCAAATAAGCTCATTCATTGAATGTGGAATTAAGTTGAGGCCTTGTGGGATAACATTATTATATATATTAAAATTCATTAGAAATGAATAATAAATATATTAATATTATATTGAATAGTAAATTTAATTTATTTATATATATAATATTGAGTGAATATATAAAAGAAAATCCTTAAATCATATGTGAGCCATTGATTTGGAATCTTGAAAATAAATATGTTGTCAACATTAACCCACATTAAAAATTATTTGTTTATTCAAAACCCAATTTATATATATATAGGGAAGGGATCATATAATAACCCACTTTAATTGAGAAAACTCTATAACTCAAATCTAATGGTTCAAAATTCCAAGATTTAATCTAATGGTAACATGTGTCATTAATTAACTTTTAATACAAAAGGGCATTATGGTTTTTTGTGTTAATTACAAAAATCAGATTTAATATAAGAGTGACAAGTGTCACACTCTTAAAAAACCGTCTATTTTCCTATTTTTAAATTAAAGTTCCTCCTTGTTTTTATACACTTATAACTTTTTTATAATATGTTATTTTTTTATAAAAATTCCACTATTAAACTCGTCATATTTTTCTCGTTAATTTCATTATAGTAATGCCAAATTTTTTTCAAGCGTTCGTAATTACACTAACGTAAAAAACATAAGTACAATAATTTTTCTCTTTTTTCAAAAATTTTCCATCAAAATTTTTTTCTCTTTCATCCTAAATATATATTAAAAACTTATTTTTTATTATAAAATTTAGCAGATTAGATAAATTTATATCAAATAAGATAGAAAGTTAGATAATTGTAACGTAAAAAAATAATAAGTTACAGCTCGTTACATCAGTGTAACGACTCGTTACATCAGTGTAATTATGAACACTTTGAAAAATTCAGCTCGTTACATCAGTGTAATTAGGAATACTTTAAAAAAATTCAGCTTATTACATCAGTGTAATTACGAACACATTCAGCTCGTTACATCAGTGTAATTTCGAAAACTTTAGAAATTTTTGACAAAACTATACTTGAATTAAAGATAAAAATGTGACAAATTTAATAGTGTAATTTTTTTTAAAAACTAATAATGTATATAAAAGTTACGAAGGTTTAAAAAATTGGGGGGTAAACTTTTATTTTAAAAATCAAATCAAGTACACCTCACAAATCTCCAAAATACCCTTAAAGAAATCTCAACCACTCATTTTTCCCAGATTTAATATGGACCACACATTTCAAATTCATTAAATTAGACAACCAATCAAATTGGGTTTATAAGTTACCTAAAAAACAATGGGTTACCATTCACTCCTTTCCCTATATATATATATATAGGGCATGGAATTTTTGATAACCCTCATCTTTTGTTACAACCCATTAACCATCATCCAATGGTTACTTGAAAAAGGTAAATGCATAGGATCGTGCCACGTGTCAATTCCTTTGTCTTTACTATGAAGGGCATTTAGGACATTTGTTATTTATATAAAGTTTACCCCTTTTTTTTTAAACATTCATAACTTTTTTATACTGTATTATTTTTTTAAAAAAATTGCACCATTATACTCGTCTCATTTTTCTCTTTAATTTCGTTATAGTCTCGACTAGTTTTTTTTTTTATTTTTTTGATGTCATGTATTTACATCATTGTAACGAGCTTAACGATAGCAAATTAATTAGAAATTTTTTCTAACAATGGTAAATTACAGTAATGTAACACAAAATGAAGTAATGTAACACAAAATGAAGTAATTTACAATGACATAATTAACGGTGACGTAACACATTATTTACAGTGATGTAATTTTCTATTTAATTCCCGTTATAATGTTGACTAGTTTTTTTTAATTTTTTTTTCTCATTGCCCATTATTAACATCGATATAACGAGCATAAATATAACACATTATTTTAATTTTTTTTCTAACAATGATAAATTACAGTAATGTAATTAATATAACACATTATTTTACTTTTTCTCTAACAATGATAATTACAATGATAAATTACAGTGATGTAATATAACACATTATTTTGATTTTTTTTCTCTAACAATGATAATTATAGTGATGTAATTTATCATTGTTCGAAAACAATTCAAACTAATTTGTTGTATTTAGGCTCGTTACAAATTAGGGATGAGCAAAAAGCAAAAAAAAAAACGAACCGAAACCGAATTAACCGAAAAAACCGAACCGGAACCAAATTAACCGAAAAAACCGAAACCAAATTTTACGTCAATGTAAATTACATCACGATAAATTACGTCAATGTAAATTACATCACTGTAATTTATCATTTTTAAAAAAGTTTCAATTAAATTTGTTATATTTAAGCTCGTTACAATGATGTAAATATAGGGCATCTAAAAAAAGTAAAAAAAATTAGTCGAAACTATAACGGAATTAAAGAGAAAAATGAGACGAATATGATGGTGCAATTTTTTTTAAAAAATAATATTTTATAAAAAAGTTATTAATGTTTAAAAAAGATGGGGGGAAAAACTTATAAAGGTAAAATGACTAGGATGCTCTTTTTAATATTTTAATGAAAAGCTTATGTGTAAATTTATGATTAGTTGAAATGGGTTATGTAGTTGTAGCAAAAGATGAGGGTTATTTTTTATACCCTTCCATATATATATATATATATATATATAGGGAATTTTTCAAATACTAACCCTCCTTACGGCGCTAACCCATTAACTTTGGCAAAAAATGGCCGAATCTTGAATTTTTTTTTTAAACATCATTGTAACACAATTTGAACCCCATGTTCAGTTTTGAGTTTTGGCTAATTCATCACCGTTTGGGCTCTTACAGTACTGTAGGTGTTTAAATATTTAAAACTTACAGTACTGTAGCAAAAACCTACGATGATATTTTTTAAACGGTGATGAATTAGCCAAAACTCAAAACTGAACATGGGGTTCAAATTGTGTTACAATGATGTTTAAAAAAAATTCAAGATTCGGCCATTTTTTGCCAAAGTTAATGGGTTAGCGCCGTAAGAGAGGGTTACTATTTGAACCCAATCCTATATATATATATATATATATATATATATATATATAGGGCATAAAATTTTTGATAACCCTCATCTTTTGTTACAACCCATTAACCATCATCCAATGGTTACTTTAAAAATGTAAGTGTATAGGATGGTGACACGTGTCAGATTCCTTTTTTTTTCTTTTTTTTAATATAAAGGGCATTTAAGACATTTGTTATTTAAGTAAAGTTTACCCCATTTTTTTTAAACATTCATAACTTTTTTATACTATATTATTTTTTAAAAAAAAATTGTACCATTATACTCGTCTCATTTTTCTCTTTAATTTCGTTATAGTCTCGACTAGTTTTTTTTTTTGATGTCATGTATTTACATCATTGTAACAAGCTTAAAGATAACAAATTAATTAGAAATTTTTTCTAACAATGGTAAATTACAGTAATGTAACAAAAAATGAAGTAATGTAACACAAAATGAAGTAATTTACAATAACATAATTAACGGTGACGTAACACATTATTTTATTTTTTTTCTCTAACAATGATAATTACAATGATAAATTACAGTGATGTAAATAGAACACATTATTTTGATTTTTTTCTCTCACAATGATAATTATAGTGATGTAATTTATCATTGTTCGAAAAAAATTTAAATTAATTTGTTGTCAATGTAAATTACATCACTGTAATTTAAACCAAATTCACCGAAAAAAACCGAAACCGAATTTTACGTCAATGATAATTACAATGATAAATTACATTGATGTAATAGAACACATTATTTTGATTTTTTTTTCTCTAACAATGATAATTATAGTGATGTAATTTATCATTGTTCGAAAAAAATTTAAACTAATTTGTTTTCAATGTAAATTACATCACTGTAATTTTAAAAGTTTGTGTTTTAAAAATAGTTTTGTAAAATGCTTTGTTTAAAACAAGTATAAGACTTATGATCTTCTTGGGAAAATCCATATGAATACCTGTATGAGATAATCCAACACACATCCATCCATTCAACAACCAAACACATACACAATCACATAATCACATAATCAATCAGTCATAGTCATTCCCACATAATCATAATCAAACATAGATAATCAATCCATAAACGAATCAACCAATCTCATCATTTATATTCTCAAATAATGTTCGTGACTATACATGATCATTATGTAATTAACATAAGTTAAATACATGATTCATGGAGTGGTCGCTAACCACGTGACAATACATGAAGTCAAAGCATTTAACCGAAGTCAAAGGCAATGATTTACAGATGTGGAAATCATCCACGTGACAATACACAATGTCAAAGCAATTAACCGAAGTTAAGAGCGATGACTCTCGGGGTTTGTGACAATACTTGTAATCTTTGTTATTGACCGAAGTCAATAACAAGGTTTACATGGATATAAAATAATAAGAGACAATCCATAATAAATGAAATTTTATATTGTGAATATCATATTGATAAACAGGTATTAACCTTGAGTTATCAAAATAATATTTAATTTGGTATACATGCTTCACCTCCGAGTTTTAAAACAAAAAAGTTTAAAGAAAAGTATGTTATGAGAACTCACCTGAAGTCCTTAGAATCCGGGTTCTCGTATAATGCGCGCTCGCGTATGTAAACTCAAAGTAACTCAAGAATCTGTAATTTTTATATATTTCATAATTATAAGTGCATGTATTTTAATGAAATTAAGTATTTGTGAGTGTTTACTTTAAATCGTAGGGTGTTTCATTAACCTAGTTTATTTAACCAAGTTAAAACTAATGGCCCAACACTTTCTAAATTCTCATCATCGTGACATAGTGTAGACTTGTCAATCTTAATTATCTAACTATAACTCTATTTATGACATTTCACGAATGTCCCCTATAGTTATGTGTACCTAAGAGGTGATAACCATTATTGTACACCTAATTACACATGTATGTATACATCCTTAGATTAACCACCATATCCCGAGTTATTTAAGTCAACTTTTAGTGTTTAATGAATCATACTTAATTCATTTAAATAAAGGTGTTTTTTTCAATACACAATATCCAAAATTTCTATAACCTATTGTTTAGAGAGAGAAAAGGTGGTAACTATTATCATTTCTCATGCATGTATAGATATTCATGTGTGTATAAATACTCTTGCTCCCCATTACCCTTAACCTCTTTAAATTGATGGAGTTTAGTTCGGCTACCCAGGAGGGCAGCGAATCCTCTAGCCCAACCGAATAGGTTCGGCCCAATAGGGTTAGGGTTCGGCTAAAGTGAAAATGAGGGTTCGGCCAAGTATAGTGTTTAACCACCCAAGGTTCGTGACTCCTAGTTCGGCTAAGGTTCGTGGTTATTTGTGTGACAGTTAGAAGGTTCGTGGGTAATTGATAAGTTCGGCCATAGAGGGTGGTTCGGCTGTCCCTAGGGTTCGGCATATGCAGGTATTCCGGCCCCAAAGGTTCGGCCAACAAGGCCCAAAGGTTCGGCCAACAAGACCAAAGGGTTCGTGAGTCCCATCAACTGATTCGCTGAACAAAGGAAGGTTCGGCCATGCAAGGGAGATTCACTACCCGACTAAAAGGGTTCGTGGAAGCAATAAAGGTTCGTCGGGGATGAGGTTCGGCCACCTGCAACACTATCCCGCCCATGGAGGGTTCGGCCGATCCTTTAAGGGTTCGGCCATGGCAGCTATGGGTCACGAACCTGTACCCTCTCGGCCCCAAATCCTTAATCTCAACTGATTCGAAGTCCTACTTAACTTCCTCATGATCTCATCACTCGTTGAAGGGTTTTATAGGTGGGTTTAATCGATTATAACATTAGCAAAGCAAAGGTTCGAGATCTACTACAAAACCGAAAATAACATCTTAGATTTACCTCGAATCTGCGGTTAAAAGCTGGATTTCTTCACATCTACTTGTTCCCCTCGATCCCACGGTCGTGTAGGCGGCAAGATCTCGTAAATCCGTCGAGTAACGAGCGAGATAGGCTAGAGAGAAGTTAGAGAGAGAAAGGGTGTGCGTTTTTGGTGAATTAGAGAGAGAAGGAAGAAGTGAAAATGAGGAAGAAGAAAGGGATTTTCTTCCTTATAGCACGTGTCGTCCCCCGCGTGCCCGGTCTCGTTTTTATCGCGATAATTACATAAAATAAGCTCGGTTTTTATCATGAAATATTCTTAAACATAAAGTGTTAAATAAATAGGTTTCGTTTTTAATAAAATGATTTTTCTCCATGTAATTTTGTTTAAAATAAAAATGTTTTCGTTTCGTTAATTTAATTGTTTAATAAATTAATTTATTCGAATTTGTTTTAGGTTGTGATTCCTAATAAACGTTTTAAGTTTTCATTTATTAATTTAATATCGTTAAATATTATTTAATTATCTCGTCGAAACACGTTACTCGCGTACGTATTCGTAAAGATCGTCACCTTTGCGAATCTAACGCTCGTATCGTATTTCGATTCGGTTTACTATTTATGGAATATCGTTTCAGAATATTATTCCTAATAATTATATTCGTGTGAATCGTCACCCACGCAAATACATTATTAAGTTAATATTTCTGCATTAATATTCGCGATTAAATTATGTTCGTAACCTCACCATCGCGTATGTATTATTCTCATTATTTATTAAATTTAATATTAACTCCCAAACCAAAACCCACTAAACCCTAGTCACTGACACATCCATGATAGACCGAAATATGCATATGTATAGGGCATATGCAGAGGTAGATCGCAACCTCCCCTACACCGTCCCACCGCTATTTCGATAAACCATGACCATGTGTCCTTGACTACGTTTAGAAACAGACTCTAACAAATTCCCAGTTCCATCCCAAATCCATTCTCATTCCCATAATCCATAATCATCAGTAATGGCACTGCGATAAACTCTATGGGTCTGTTTAGTTGAGTTACAGCTAAACTTCCCAAGGTTTACGCGTGTAATATGTCATAATCATGCATACCAGTAATAGTGATAATCATCAGATAATGTGTCAATATTAATAATTATAAAATCTCAGGTCGTAACAGTACAATCGTACGGATGTACAGATGTACGGACAACCTAAAGTACAGTGATGTTACAGTCTCCCCTAGTTAAGGGAATTTCGTCCCGAAATTCAACTTGGAGTGACCGTAGTAAATAAATGTGGGTACTTAAGCTTCATCTGATCTTCTCGCTCCCATGTGAACTCTGGACCTCGCTTCGATTCCCAACGTACTTTGACAATTGGAATTCTACTGCGTATGAGCTTTTTAATCTCACGATCCATTATCTCCACTGGTCTCTCAACAAAATGCACGGTATCATCGATGCGAATGTCATCGAGTGGTACCTGAAGATCCTGATCAGCTAAGCACTTTCTTAGATTGGACACGTGAAACGTCGGGTGCACGTTACTAAGTTCGGTAGGAAGTTCTAACTTGTAGGCAACCTTCCCGATCCGTTCAAGGATCTTAAAAGGGCCTACGTATCGTGGAGCAAGCTTTCCTTTCTTCCCAAATCGTACAACGCCTTTCCAAGGCGACACTTTAAGCAATACCATATCTCCCACTTCAAACTCTAAAGGTTTTCTTCGTTTATCCGCGTAGCTCTTCTGTCGACTGCGAGCAGCTAACAGATTGTCACGGATCTGGCGGATCTTGTCAGTCGTTTCCTGAATAATTTCAGGACCAGTAATCTGCGAATCGCCGACTTCGGTCCAACAAATAGGTGACCGACATTTCCTGCCATAAAGAGCTTCAAACGGTGCCATACCAATGCTTGCGTGATAACTGTTGTTATACGAGAACTCAACCAATGGTAAATGGCTATCCCAATTGCCACCGAAATCGATGACACAAGCTCTTAACATATCTTCCAAGGTTTGAATAGTTCGCTCCGTTTGACCATCCGTTTGAGGATGATAAGCAGTGCTAAGATCTAATCTTGTTCCAAAAGCTTCATGTAGTGATTCCCAAAATCGTGCCGTGAAACGAGCATCACGATCCGATATTATGCCTAGGGGAATACCGTGTCGACTAATGATTTCATCAATGTAGATACGCGCTAACTTCCGCACAGGGTATGTTTCGCGTATCGGTAAGAAGTGAGCCGACTTGGTCAATCTATCAACAATCACCCAAATACTATCTTTACCGTTTGCGGTTCGTGGGAGTTTAGTAATGAAATCCATGGAGATATTCTCCCACTTCCACATCGGTATTTCAGGTTGCATTAACAATCCAGAAGGTCGCTGGTGTTCTGCCTTGACTTTCGCACAGTTAAGGCACTTAGACACATATTCAGCAATGTCCTTCTTCATTCCAGGCCACCAGTACAAGCCCTTGAGGTCTTGATACATCTTGTCAGAACCTGGATGGATTGAGTAACGAGACTTATGAGCTTCATTCATAATCACCATCCTGAGATCGCCTCTGTTCGGTATCCACAACCGATTCAAGTAATACATTAAACCATCATCCTTGGTTTCTAACAGTATTTCAGCCCCGCAAGACATCTCATTTTTCAAGTCATCTTGAGCCAATGAATGTTGTTGGGCTGTGAGAACATCATTACGGAGGTTACTGTGCACTCGGACACTATGGATCTGAACTTGACTCTTGCGACTAAGCGCATCTGCTACTACATTCGCTTTACCAGGATGGTAGCGAATTTCACAGTCATAATCATTCAACAGTTCAACCCATCTCCGTTGTCTCATATTGAGCTCCTTTTGATTGAGAATATGTTGTAAGCTTTTATGATCAGTGAACACTACACACTTAGTGCCGTAAAGATAGTGTCTCCATATCTTCAAGGCAAACACGACTGCGCCAAGTTCCAAGTCGTGTGTAGTGTAGTTCTTTTCGTGAATCTTCAGCTGTCTTGATGCATAAGCCACAACCTTTCCCCGTTGCATGAGAACACAACCGAGACCTAGGTTGGATGCATCACAATAAACCACAAAATCATCTTTACATCAGGCAATGTCAAGACAGGAGCATCACAAAGTTTCTGCTTCAAGGTCTGAAATGCCTCTTCTTGCTTCGGTCCCCACTCGTATGGTTTGTTCTTTTGAGTCAAAGCAGTGAGAGGAACAGCAATCCTGGAGAAATTCGAGATGAACCGCCGATAGTAACCGGCGAGTCCAAGAAACGATCGAATCTCCGTCGGTGTCTTCGGTGTACTCCAATTCTTCACTGCATCTATCTTTGCAGGATCCACGTGAACACCATATTCGTTGACTATGTGCCCCAAGAATTGAACTTCCTTAAGCCAAAATTCACATTTAGAGAATTTGGCGTACAGTCGCTCCTCCCTTAGGATCTCCAAAACCAACTTAAGGTGTTTCTCGTGTTCTTCCTTAGTCTTTGAGTAAATCAAGATATCATCAATGAATACTATCCCAAATTTATCCAAGTATGGCTTGCAAACACGGTTCATGAGCTCCATGAAATATTCTTAAACATAAAGTGTTAAATAAATAGGTTTCGTTTTTAATAAAATGATTTTTCTCCATGTAATTTTGTTTAAAATAAAAATGTTTTCGTTTCGTTAATTTAATTGTTTAATAAATTAATTTATTCGAATTTGTTTTAGGTTGTGATTCCTAATAAACGTTTTAAGTTTTCATTTATTAATTTAATATCGTTAAATATTATTTAATTATCTCGTCGAAACACGTTACTCGCGTACGTATTCGTAAAGATCGTCACATTTGCGAATCTAACGCTCGTATCGTATTTCGATTCGGTTTACTATTTATGGAATATCGTTTCAGAATATTATTCCTAATAATTATATTCGTGTGAATCGTCACCCACGCGAATACATTATTAAGTTAATATTTCTGCATTAATATTCGCGATTAAATTATGTTCGTAACCTCACCATCGCGTATGTATTATTCTCATTATTTATTAAATTTAATATTAACTCCCAAACCAAAACCCACTAAACCCTAGTCACTGACACATCCATGATAGACCGAAATATGCATATGTATAGGGCATATGCAGAGGTAGATCGCAACCTCCCCTACACCGTCCCACCGCTATTTCGATAAACCATGACCATGTGTCCTTGACTACGTTTAGAAACAGACTCTAACAAATTCCCAGTTCCATCCCAAATCCATTCTCATTCCCATAATCCATAATCATCAGTAATAGCACTGCGATAAACTCTATGGGTCTGTTTAGTTGAGTTACAGCTAAACTTCCCAAGGTTTACGCGTGTAATATGTCATAATCATGCATACCAGTAATAGTGATAATCATCAGATAATGTGTCAATATTAATAATTATAAAATCTCAGGTCGTAACAGTACAATCGTACGGATGTACAGATGTACGGACAACCTAAAGTACAGTGATGTTACAGTGACACGTGTCAGATTCCTTTTTTTTTTTTTTAATATAAAGGGCATTTAAGACATTTGTTATTTAAGTAAAGTTTCCCCAATTTTTTTTAAACATTCATAACTTTTTTATACTATATTATTTTAAAAAAAAAATTGCACCATTATACTCGTCTCATTTTTCTCTTTAATTTCGTTATAGTCTCGACTAGTTTTTTTTTTGATGTCATGTATTTACATCATTGTAACAAGCTTAAAGATAACAAATTAATTAGAAATTTTTTCTAACAATGGTAAATTACAGTAATGTAACAAAAAATGAAGTAATGTAACACAAAATGAAGTAATTTACAATAACATAATTAACGGTGACGTAACACATTATTTTATTTTTTTTCTCTAACAATGATAATTACAATGATAAATTACAGTGATGTAAATAGAACACATTATTTTGATTTTTTTCTCTCACAATGATAATTATAGTGATGTAATTTATCATTGTTCGAAAAAAATTTAAATTAATTTGTTGTCAATGTAAATTACATCACTGTAATTTAAACCAAATTCACCGAAAAAAACCGAAACCGAATTTTACGTCAATGATAATTACAATTATAAATTACAGTGATGTAATAGAACACATTATTTTGATTTTTTTCTCTCACAATGATAATTATAGTGATGTAATTTATCATTGTTCGAAAAAAATTTAGACTAATTTGTTGTCAATGTAAATTACATCACTGTAATTTAAACCAAATTCACCGAAAAAAACCGAAACCGAATTTTACGTCAATGTAAATTACATCACGATAAATTACGTCAATGTAAATTACATGACTGTAATTTATCATTTTTTAAAAAAAAATCAAATAAATTTGTTATATTTAACCTCGTTACAATGATGTAAATATAGGGCATTTAAAAAAAGTAAAAAAAATTAGTCGAGACTATAATGGAATTAAAGAGAAAAATGAGACGAATATAATGGTGCAATTTTTTTTAAAAAATAATATATTATAAAAAAGTTATTAATGTTTAAAAAAGAGGGAGGGAAACTTATAAGGGGTAAAATGACTATAATGCCATTTTTAATATTTTAATGTAATGCTTATGTGTAAGTTTCTGATTGGTTTAAATGAGTTATGTAGTTGTAGCAAAAGATGAGGGTTATTTTTTATACCCTTCCCTAGATATATATATATATGTATATATATATATATATATATATATATATATAATTGAATCATATGAAAACTCAATCTTAAAGAGAAAATTCTTAAACCCTATGTAAACTATTTATTTAGAATCTTGAAAATAAACATGTGGTCCACATTAACCCACATTAAAAATGATTTGTTTATTCAAAACCAAATTGTTTATTCAAGTTTAATTTGGACCACATATTTATTTTTAATATTTTAAATCAATGTCTCACACAGGGTTTAAAATATGTGGTCCACATTAACCCACACTAAAAATGATTTGTTTATTCAAAACCCAATTTTTTATTCAGGTTTAATTTGGACCACATATTTATTTTTAAGATTCCAAATCAATTGCTCACATAGGGTTTATGGGTTTTCTCTCTAAGATTGAGTTCTCGTAAGATTCAATCTCTCTCTCTCTCTATATATATATATATATATACATATATATATATATATATATGGCATGGAATTTTTAATAACACTTATCTTTTGTTACAATCCATTAACTATCATCCAATGGTTATTTTAAAAAGGTAAGTGTATAGGATCATGTCACGTGTCAATTTTCTTTTTTTTTTTAATATGAAGGGCATTTATGACATTTGTCATTTATGTAAAGTTAACTCCTTTTTTTAAACATTCATAATTTTTTTATACTATATTATTTTGGTAAAAAAATTGCACCATTATACTCGTCTCATTTTTCTCTTTAATTTCGTTATAGTGCAGTGGGAGGTTTTTATGGTATAAGAGTTTGTTCTCCTTTTCCACTTTATTTTTTTTTTCTTGTTTCATGTCGTTAGTTTTTGTGTGTTTCTTTTTTTTTTTTTTTTTTCTAGTTTTGTGCTTGCATTTGAGGGATTGTCTTTGAGTCGGGTTTGAAATTTTGCATCATTTTGTATGTTTTCTATCTCACTTTTAATAAATAGTGACTATTTTTCTATTTCATAAATAATATGATTACGTTATAAGCATTGTTTTTTTAATTTTTCATAAATTATTTTTAAGAACTATATTATATTTTATGTAAAATTGATATTTTTAAAAATAGTTATTAAACATGTATAAACACACAAAAGTTTTTTAATTTTAGTAGTGTAATTATGCTACATGCACATTCAATGATCAAGCCAATGTGTTATTATTGTGTGGTGTTATGAGGCCTTGAATAAAAAACAACATGTTTGTGTTATCTCTTTTACACATAGATACAAAATAATGTCACATCAAAATACACATTAAAAAAGATTACAATGTATTTATAACTAGCTAAGCAGCCTAAGCATGATGTTTCGTTTTCCAAGTTAAAATTGATTCGGTTGAGCACTATATATTTGTATGGTTTAATTGGATATTTACTTTTATTTTTAACCTTATAAAGCAAAGCCACTAAAATATAGATCATGATAGCATTTACATTTCATTTTTTATTTTAAACTTTATCTCTAAAATTCGAAAATTACAGATTATTTTTATTTATTAGGATTTTATCTTTATTTTTATTTTTAAACTTATAAGTTTTTTTATAAAGATTGGTCTAATTATATAAAATTTTGTTCATAATTTCTATAACTTTTTGTATATAAGCCTATAAGAGATAAAAATACAATTAAAGAAAATAAAATTCAATTAAATTATAGAAATATAGAAATCAGAGAAGCAAGTTATACACTTGTAAACAAAAAGAAAAAAGTAATCTGGAAATGACGAAACTTGTGAGAAGAAAGTCCCAACGGCATGCGTCAAGATCCCCCACATGGATAGTCCACTTTACAGTGACAATTATCACCAGAAAGTGGGAAATTTCTACACACCATTCACAAAACATGTGAACGAAATGGACAATTCTTTTCCTACATCATTCAAAAACTCACTCTTGTGACTATTATATGCACTAATTCTAAAAACCTAATAATTTCTATATACCCTACATGAAAAACCCTCTTGCCATTTTAGCTATATTCCTCAAACAGAACCAGTCGCATCATTACTGCAAAATTCCCTCATTTCCCCCCTTCTTCTTCATTGCATTTTCTTTTGATCAACTGTGGATCCCTTCTTAGTCTGTTCTTCTCTGTAATCTCTCTATCTCTCTCTATCTATCTATATATATATATATGTATGTATGTATATATTACACACATATATGCATAAAGATACACGTATATACAAAGGATTATATGATAAAGCTGTGATCTTTACTTCAGTTTCGGAGACTTTCTTGATGTGTGTTGTGGACTGTGGGTATGGTTTACTTTGACGGGTTATTTCTTATCAGGACTATATTGAAGTTGCACACAACATGTTTAATGTTTTGTGTCTATATCAAGGGTATATTTAGGGTCTAGGAGGGTGGGATGGCTCTAATGAGAGGCTGCTCGAGCATCTGCTCTCTAAAAAAAAAAAACCTTTTTTTTTTTGATCTGCAGAGTATAGTGACCCAAGTAACTTAAACTGCTCAAGCTTAGCTGCTATCATCTATCTTGCTTAAAATTGTACCAAGAATGTGATCTTTGATGTTTGATTAATTGATAACACAGAAACTTACAGTCTTTTGTGTATTTTGTGTATCAGGGTGTATGAGGGCAGCCTTTTCTGAGTAAAAATGGTTAATATTTTAGTTTGGGCACTAGTGGTTTTGGTGATTAATTTTAGTGGATATTTCACTGAAGGAGTTAATGATACCACTTTTTCCACAAGACCAGATGTCGTATCTATTGCGTCTATCTTGACATTTGATTCCATTATTGGGAAAGTGGCGAAAATCGCTTTGGAGGCAGCAGTTGAAGATGTCAATTCTGATCCAACTGTTCTTAATGGAACCAAGCTGAAAATCACTCTTCATGACTCAAAATACAGCGGATTTCTGAGCATGATGTCGGGTAAATCTTTTAAACGTTTTGTTAACGATTTATATATTATAGAAAATATATAGTTATGATTAGCTAGGATTTGTTATGTATATAAGGTATATATCTAATCATAACTAATATATTTTATCAATGTATATATTGCTAACACGTTTGCTTTTCTTTCAATGCAGTTTTGATCTGTAAAATAAGAAGAATCACTGGCAAAAAATAGTTAAAACTCAAATTATCATGAAATAATAAATTAAATCTTGTGACTTTTTTGTGTTTTTGAATTTAACAGCTTTACAAGTCATGGAGACGGATGCTGTGGCCTTAATTGGCCCTCAAACTTCGGTTTTAGCTCACGTGATTTCCCATGTGGCAAACGAGCTTCAAGTTCCCTTATTATCCTTCACAGCTACTGATCCTACATTATCTTCACTTCAGTATCCATTTTTTGTTCGTACAACTCACAGTGATCTTTACCAAATGGCTGCCATTGCAGACATAGTTAGATACTATGAATGGAGACAAGTTATTGCAGTTTACATAGATGATGATCATGGGAGAAATGGTATAATTTCATTAGGAGATGAATTAGCAGCTAGAGGTTGTAAGATTTCCTATAAAGCACCTATTAAACCACTAGCCACAAAAACAGACATAAGTAATGTTTTGGTTCAAGTTGCTTTGATGGAGTCAAGAGTTCTTGTTGTCCACACTTATGCTAATTGGGGATTAGATATACTTGAAGTGGCAAAAAGTCTTGGAATGCTGGAGAATGGGTATGTTTGGATTGCTACAAATTGGCTCTCTACGGTTATTGACATTAGTTCTCCACTTCCTTTAAACACAGTTGAACTTATGCAAGGGTTTATTACATTAAAAACATACACAAAAAATTCAAAACTCACAAAAAAATTTGCTTCCCAGTGGCGTAACTTAACCACATTCGGATTAAGTACTTCTTGTTTATACGCGTATGATACCGTTTGGCTGCTTGCTCATGCACTTGATGCTTATTTTGATCAGGGTGGAAATATTTCATTCTCAAAAGATGCCAAGTTAAAAGGGTTAAAAGGAGAAATCTTGAATCTTGATTCTCTAAGTATCTTTAATGGAGGAAATTTATTGCTTCAAGATATATTAAACGTTAAAATGAAAGGGTTAACTGGTGCTTTTGAGTTTACTTCAAATAAAGACCTGGTTTTTCCTGCATTTGAAGTTCTTAATGTGATTGGCAATGGTGTTAGGAACATCGGGTATTGGTCAAACATGTCAGGTTTGTCAACTATTCCTCCAGAAAAAGTTAACATAACGCCATCTCAGCAATCCGGTTTTTCTAAGGCATTACACCCTGTCATTTGGCCTGGCCAAATAATTCAAAAACCACGTGGATGGGTTTTCCCTGAGAATGGGAAGCAGTTGGCAATTGGTGTTCCAAAGAGACTCAGTTATCAAGAATTTGTGGGACAATCGAAGAACACTGATGCATTTAAAGGATACTGTATTGATGTTTTTATAGCTGCTGTGAACTTACTTCCATATGCTGTTCCTTATAGGTTCCATTCCTTTGGAGATGGTGTCAAGAACCCTAGTAACACCAAGCTTGTGAGCATGATAAATGCTGGAGTGAGTTCTTTTTGTTCTAGTTTCTTGGATCATTCAGTAAATAACTATATACTAGAAAGGCGATTTTGACCAGTATGAACTGGTTCATTCAGGTTATGTTTATCTTTAATAAAACAAAACAGCTTAAATTTTCTTTAAAAAAGATTAGCTTAAAAGGAAACATGTCAAATGGATTGGAAGGGTAAAAAATCACCCAAACACATGAATATCTCATAACTTTTTGACCTAAATCCACCTTCCATGTTCCTTTTGCCACCTTTAAGTTAAAAAGATTTGCAGTGATGCAAGCCAACATGATTCTAGGTAGATTTTATTGTTAAATTTTATTGCAATTTAACAAATTTAATGCAGGTTTATGATGCTGCGGTGGGTGATATTGCTATAACTACTAATCGGACACGGTTGGCAGATTTTTCTCAACCATTCATTGAATCTGGGCTGGTTGTTGTGGCACCAGTTAGGAGGTCAAACTCTAGCACTTGGGCCTTTCTTAGACCATTTTCACCTTTAATGTGGTGTGTATCAGGAATTTTTTTCATAGTTGTGGGAACTGTTGTATGGATTCTAGAACATCGGATAAATGATGAATTTCGTGGTCCTCCCAAAAAACAGATTGTTACAGTTCTATGGTAAGTGCCTTTTTTGTTTTTGTCCTAAAGACAACAGTAAAATTTGTTGCCTTTTGTTCTTAAATCTGCATGGATCGGATATATCATGGTGAATTTTTCAGAAAAAATTCTAATGTATAGGACTTTTCAACGAGATAGTGCTTATTCAACTCAATCTGACCTCCTTTACTTAAGGGGGTGTTTGGATTTGCTTTTTGTTAAAATCAATTTTAACGTTTAACTAAACAGATTATGCTTCTGTTTGTCTCATTAATAAGGGGTTAGATAATCAGTTTTGGATATTGATTTCATCCCAGCTGCAAATAATTGATTACCAAAATAATCTCACTTAACTACCCCTTATTTTAAGCTAATTTAAGTATTTTGCTCCCATCTCACAATAGATATCTCCTATTCCAATATGAATGCCAATACTGGTCATTTTTATGTTTATTTCTTAAATAATCAGAATTTGCGAGATACATTTAACATCTTTAAGAAAATGGTGGATCCAACACTATCTATGGGCAATTTTATTTGTACTTATTATCTGATTATGGTTATCTTATATCACATCACTTTCGAAATGCACATCCAAAGACACCATCAAGACCCTCTCTCTCAGTAAAAACTTGTTATTTTTGCAGGTTTAGCTTCTCAACTTTGTTTTCCTCCCACAGTAAGTGTTATTTTTGCATTTCATTTTATTTTATTTTTAATACCAGTAAAAACTAAAAAAGGTTACTTCTTTGACTTAACAACATGACTTTTCTTTTCCAAGATGGAACAGTTGTATGATCTTACTTGGTCATGGTTCATGCAGGAGAAAACACGCTGAGCACTCTTGGTCGTATGGTTCTAATTTTATGGTTATTTGTGGTACTGATAATAAACTCAAGCTACACCGCAAGTTTGACCTCAATCTTGACCGTTCAGAAGCTTTATTCGCCTATTAAAGGGATTGATAGTTTAATGGCAAGCAAGGATCCCATTGGGTACCAAGAAAACTCATTTGTTCGTAATTATCTTATAGCTGAATATGGTATTCATGAAACTCGGTTAATTCCTCTTTCATTGCCTAAAGACTTTGAAAAAGCTTTGAAAGATGGTCCTAGTAAGGGTGGTGTTGCTGCAGTTGTAGATGAACGTGCATATATTGAACTCTTTCTTTCAACCCGTTGTGATTTCAGCATTGTTGGTCAAGAGTTTACCAAAAATGGATGGGGATTTGTAAGTATACAATTTTCATTATGTTATGTTATTTTTAAGCATTTAACTTTCTGAAATGTGAAAAATGTATCACTTTCTGGATGACACATGCATAAATAAAGTAATAAACATTTAATCAACCAAAGATGAAATATGAATAACAATGGTTTAAAAAGTTAATTATACCATCATTTTTTGGCTAACTTTGACTTTTGTAATCAAGTACATTTGTTTCAGGTTCATTTGATCACATAAAATTTCATTTATTTCATAATTTGTAGTTCATTAAGTTCTTTTTCCATTATAAAGAGTCAACATTGACCTCTGCAGGCCATATGTTAATGCTTGTATCATGCTTTCATGAAAACTAACCATTACTTTTAAAGATAATGTAGTTTTGCTTATAAAAAGTCAACATTTGACTTCTGAAAAGCCATCTGGTTTTGCTTTCTTAAGGCCATCTAATTTTGACTATTATAGTTAAACATGTTGATACCAACTCCAAATCTTTATAAATCTTTTCTTTCTTCGACCATAGTTATTCTACTCTAGATGTGAACCTTATCAAATTTCTAATACGGAATATAGATTCTTAGTTCAACCAAAACAATCTAACATTCATCTTATCTTTAACAATGCATTACTTCTTTCCAACATTGACTTTTCTAGACAAATTTATGAGTTTCAACTTCATTTTTTTACAAAAAAATTGTTACTTTAAATGATTTGTAACACCAAATAGTACTTGGAATTTATTATTTCTATACCTGAATCATATCAAGTTCAAATCTTGGACCTCAGAAGTTTTACATTTTCCTTCAACTAAGAAATATTTGACGTCAAAGTTGAGATAATATAATCCAATCTTATTTTGTCACAGGCTTTCCCACGGGACTCTCCTTTAGCAACCGACATGTCAACAGCTATTCTTAAACTATCAGAAAACGGTGAGCTACAACGAATCCATGACAAATGGTTGATGAGAAGCGCGTGCAGCTCACAAGGTACAAAATTTGAAGTAGACCAACTCGAATTAGCAAGCTTTAAAGGCCTATTTATGATATGCGGATTAGTTTGTTTTCTTGCTTTTATAATATACATTATATTAACATTACGTGAGTTTTACAAACATTATCCAATGCTTTCTGAGTCAACCGGGAGAAGCGTTCGATCAGGACCTCTTCAGACGTTTGTTTCATTTGTTGATGAAAAAGAAGAGACGATACGAGCCCGTTCAAAGAGAAAATACTCAGAAGGAAGTTCAAGCAGAACAGATGCGGATAATGTATCAATCCAGAGCTATAAATGCAGCAGGTTAGATTTGTCATTAAACACTAAATGATTAAAATGTATGTTGTAATATACTAACCTTAGGAAATTACCACATTTGGACCAAGGTCAAGTTATAAATGTCATCCAAAACCTGGAGATGTTAGTATACAAGATTTACGTTAAATTACAAAGATATGATCAGATTTGTTTCGAATGGTAACCATTAATCAATTATGGAAAAAAATATGAGTCACTGGATCCTATTTAATGTTTGATTGCCAGGTACTAGAATGGAAACATAAATATAATACGAAAGTGAAAACTAATGGGAGACATTGATGTATAAGCTCATTCCGGGCCGAAGAATATTTTCTTATACAAGGTCAGGAGGTTTACTCGGTTGTGGGGTTCGAGCGTGTGCCCCATAGCGTCGAATCTATAGAGAGGGTTGAAATCCTGTCTTGGATATCATCGTACCAAGCCATTAAAAAAAAACCTTAGTCATGTCATTTAAATTCAACCTACTGAAAAAGGCTCTTTTGAATTCTAAACTTTTTTAAATAAAATTAAATAAACAAATGAAATATATCAAATCACACTTTCATTAATTAAGAAAAATGGTAGTTACAATAAGTTAATAATAAAAAAACTTCCAAGATGAACCTTGTTTCTTTGCGAGTTTATCTTTACTTTGGAGCAACAATGACAAATACGGTTCAAAAATATCGTCATGGAGTTGATAACAAAATTTAAAATCATGGTCTTTGCACTCTTCTCTGATGCATTACAAACTTGTTTTATTTTTTTGAATTTGCTTTATTTTTTTTATTCTGCCATATGTTAGAAGAGACTTTTAATTGTCTTCCAATTTTTTTCATCATTTTTACTATAAACTTGACCATTTATTTTTTCTTTTCTTTGGTTTGCAACCTTGTGGCATGGGGTCCTTGTTAGGCTCATTAAGGTACAAAATTCTGCTTAATAAACTACCTGCTAGCTTGTAAGATCTGTCAACTAAGATTATTTTTTGTTCTTTTCTTATATTGGCCTTCAAACTCGAAACCCATTAATGGAGTGGGTTTCTGTTTTTTTAATTTTTTTTTACTAGCAATACCTTCCACCTAGGATATCACAGAGTCCGAAGACTCGGAACCTGGATCATGTGGTACCTGAACCCAGCAATACCTTGGACCCAGGATATCAATCACCTCAGGAGGAAACCATTTTGGAAAACCTCCTGACCCCTCTCAGCCCCTATATGGTTTGGATGGATTTGAACGTATGACATTTCATTTGAAACGCCATGGAGTACCGGTAGAACATGTAGCTGCTGAGGTTAATTCCAGAACCCAAAATAAGCTGAACAGATTGAATCAAAGAAAAAACCTCAAACCTTTTATTGAATGATCGATTGGTACAAGTAAAACCATAAACCTAAACCCCTATTTATAATAAAACATAAACAAAGAGTCAAACCTTATCCCTACAAACTTGCTGAAAAACAAAGCTAATCTAAACATTTAAACTCAATAGATAAACCAAAAACAAATTAAAACTTTAACCCTTTAACCCAATTGAATTTACAAGATTAACCCAACAATCACCCCCCTAATCTTGTAATCCATTAGTCTTCAAAGCAATGGTAGATGATCCTCATCCACTTGAGTCAAATTAACCTCTTTCTTTTCTTCCCAACTAGGACATTCCGACAAGTAATGTCCAAGTTTACCACACTTGTAGCACCTAATGCGACTTTTATCCCGTGGAACTTGCTCACCACCACCTCGACCTCTCCCGGACCCCCGACCCCTACCTTGGCCACGTCCAAAGTCATCCCTAGAGCTTTCACATCCACAATGCTCACATTTGTGCCCTTTTCCTGCTGCCTTTTCATCCGACCTTGCGAATAATAGGTGATTTTGCTCGGTTTGGGTCTCCTCATCCTTGATCCTCTCCTCATAAGCCTTAAGTCGACCCACAACATCATCATAACCGATGGTCTTCAAGTCTACAACTTGCTCTATTGAAGCCACCATATGAATGAAACATTTAGGCAACCCATTTAGAAACTTCTTAACCAAGGTTGTTTCTTCTATAACCGATCCAAGTGAGTTGGCTCGAGAGGCATACTCAGATAAATTGTTAGCAAACTCATCAATCACACCTTGATCCTTCATCTTTAGATTTTCAAACTCTCTCATTAGAGTTTGAAGCCTTGCCTCCCGAATCCGATCCGCTCCCAAGTGACGATTTTTAAGAACTCCCCACATTTCCTTCGCGGTTTGAAGATTTCCTATTTGTAGTATTTGTTCTTCGGGCATGGCTTGGAACAAAAGAGCTATTGCAATGTTATTTTTCTTAGCATCTAAGTTTGTTCCAGGCTCTATCATCTCCCACACCCCATGAACATTAAAAATCACTCGCATCCTCATAGCCCATACCGTGTAATTCGTAGAAGACAATACCGGGCATTGAAGAGACATAGTGTTGTTTTCTTTAACAGTGACCAGGGCTTGATTTTCTGGTTGAGCCATGAACACGATCAGATCTGCTTACACCTTAAAGTTTGCTGCTTTATCCAAAAAAAATCCAACCCCTTGTGAACACTTCCCTGATCAATCTGCCTTGCTATTGATCACCAACACAACCTGGTTGCAAACGACCTCTTCAGCCGCTCTGCCGATCTCGTTCTACTGCCCCAAGCTCGTTGATTTCAACCCGTCGCACAACAGCCCTCCTTGCTGTTCACGACCGAGAGAGTTTCAAAAGAAATCGGACTATACTTACTGATTCTTGCTTGGATCGACGCTAATCAGCCTCAGATTATACCGATTAAACTTTTGTTTGATCAAATCTGACTTCTGCCGATTGGATGTTGGTCGCCGACTAGACGATTGCCGATCACGAACCAGATGTTTCCCGCCAATGGTGATTTCCGATCGAAGGGATGAGCCTTCCAAGCTCTGATACCAATTGTAGCTGCTGAGGTTAATTCCAGAACCCAAAATAAGCTGAACAGATTGAATCAAAGAAAAAACCTCAAACCTTTTATTGAATGATCGATTGGTACAACTGTACAAGTAAAACCATAAACCTAAACCCCTATTTATAATAAAACATAAACAAAGAGTCAAACCTTATCCCTACAAACTTGCTGAAAAACAAAGCTAATCTAAACATTTAAACTCAATAGATAAACCAAAAACAAATTAAAACTTTAACCCTTTAACCCAATTGAATTTACAAGATTAACCCAACAGAACAAAGCCCCTTTGGTGAGCGGGTTTCTGTTTGAAATGGTTTCTTACAACCTCTGATAATGACAAGTGGGGTAAGCCTTTCTTGTAGTATATGGCGTGTACCTATTAGGACAACAGTTATAATTTTATCTGTTAGTTTCACTTTTTCAACAAATACATAGTTTTAAAATGACAATAGATAAGTTGAAATAAATTAATAAAAATTAACAATTAATATCGTTTGAACCTAGATGTCATTAAACTTGCATATATTTGCATTTAAAATTCTTCTATTTGGAATTGAGTTGGTAAGTGGTTCGATCAGTTTCCGTCGTGTTTGCTTATCAAAATGCTCAAGACATAGACTTCAAAACAAGTCCCACTTATGTTGTTTATGATCCTTTTGCATCAAGAAAAACAACACCAAACATTGCACAAAGTAACATCCTCTTGGTCACACCAAAGCACTTTGCACACCTATGTTTGAGAGTTTTGTTGTATGTTGAATGAGGTCACGTTCATCATCGTCGTCATCTTCTTTCATTTCAACTTATTCATCATAATGTTGAGTTGGCGGAGGGGTAAGGCAAGGATTTGAGGTACCGAAGGTCCCCGGTTCGAGCCTCACTCTAGCCATCCTTCTGAGGTACCCGTTGCCGTCGATCCTTGAGCCAATCGGGGAAGTGTAAAAACGCGGGCATAGCCTAGATCCGTGCGGTATCAAGGGGAGGTATTTTACCGGCATCATAACCCTTGCGGGGTGGGATGATGGGTACCCAATGTGGTACCGGGGCTAAGGGTTCCCTCCAATTACCCTTTTTTATCATTCAACTCAAGTCAAGTATGACACAGGTTGATGATGAGATGGTTAGTTTTGGTGGTGGTGTGGGTTTGAATCACAATACACATAACAGTTAATGGTTGGTTCCTCGTAAATTTATTGAGCACAACTTAAATTAACATGTTTTACATAGTTGGAAATTAAATAGCAAATCTTTGATTTGGGTTGCAAGCATTTGCAACACATTAGCACAAGCTAGAATACACATGATTATCGTATCAAGCAAAGTTTTCAATTAACTTGTTTTGAACATGTTTTTACAAAAATCTTATGATCTTGTTATCATTATGGGTGACCTTTATGTTCCATAAACGATGTTTTATCTAATTTAGTCATGTTAGAAGAGCATGTATTAAGGAAAATAAACGTTTAAAAAGTCTAACCTAGCATTTTACAGCTTGTCATAATTTGTTTGAGCTATGGAATGTTGATATTTTCTTCAACATATGGCGCCATGTGTTTTGTTAGTCTTAAGATCAAAACTCCATATCTTAGAAATATTAAATTTGTAATGCGTGAATTGTTACCCATGTTAAAGAAACTGGGTTGGTTTGGGTAAACAATTGTAGTATAATGGGTTGAAATGGGTAACTTTATAATATTGGATGGGTTGAGATGGGTAACACTTGAACACAATGCGGGTCAAGACGGGTAACCAATAAAGTATGTAAATGCAATGGATTCAAACATTTAAGAATGATTAAATACATATTTGATGAGAAAATTACTAAAAATTATCCAAATGGACTATTTGTTTACTTATAACACATCTAAAGTTAAATTAAATTGATGTTTTTTAACAACAATCCATTTAGACCCGAACTTATTTTGCTTAAAACCCGTTCTGACCCGCACCCATTCTGACCCGAACCCGTTCTAACCCGTTACCCAACCCGCCCATTTTGCCAGCCATAGACTATAGTCATCGATTTCTTTTTAAATAATTTATCTCGTCACATTTTTCTTTTTGAATTTGGGACTTTTAAGTGCTGAAATAAAAACTATAGTCATCTGTGACACCCCGTAAATTCCAGGTCAGCTTATTATTTATTTAAATGTTTATTTAAATACTTTACGTACACGTGGCACTAGAATTATATTAATTTAGTGTGACACGTGGCACGACAGTACGAACATTGTTGCACAACATGATAATCCAAGGGATTATCAGAAACCACTCACACGTGTCAAAAATCACGAACGTTGGTGAATGTCGCAACACTTAAGCACAGAAACACTTCACAAGTCAGTTATGGCTAGCAATTGACTATTAGAGTCCAAACGACGCTCGAACAATGTTCTACAGTCGAGAAACGGGCGAGAATGGGCCCAGAACAACAAAACAAGCTTATTGGGCTTGACAATTGGGCCAGGCGGTACGCCTGACCCGAAGCTTCTACCCCGGGCGATACACGCGGATGGGAAAATGGCGCCTCATCCGGCAGCCCCGCGCGCAACGACTGGCGCCGGTGAGCCACGTCAGGCGATACGCCTGACACCCCAGATTCGCAAATTTTCTTTTTAAACTTCCAAGATCATCATCACACATATTCTCATCATTTTAGTGGACTCCACACTCTACCATTCGGCCACTCTTCTTCCCAAACGACTGAACACTTTGATTTGACCTCTTGGAAGCCATTAAAGCCATTTTGAAGCTTTGAGAGCTTGAGGAGAAGAGTTGGAGCTCACACAACCACCATCACCACCTTGTTGCTGCAAAACCTCACGATCCAGAAGCCTTAGAAGCTGTTGAGAGCATCATCCCAGGGATTTTGAAGCAATAGAAGGTAGTTCCATCACTATAGTAGCTTAAAAACACTCACAATCTCACATGCAATGGGTAAAACCCACATGCAAGCACACACCCATCGCATGCACGAATTTTTTGTGGTTTGAATCTGGGTTTGTTGATAAATCTACTGTATATGATGATCTATGATGATAATATGATGAAATGAGATGATCTATGATGTTGTGTATGTATAGATTTCATAGTTTGGTCATTATCAAGTGAAAAACCCACATGCATGTATGATCCATGGCATGTGGGATGATTTTTAATGTCTAGATATACTTCTTGATGATATAGGAAGATGATTTCATGATTTGATGATGTTGAAAAGGTCAAGAATGGTTCATTTGTGATTCTTTCCATTTTTAGTAACTTTTTGTTTGTGAAATGGTGAAATAGATAAGATGATGAACATGCATGTATCTAGATATTTTGTTTGAATGTATTTAGGATGATTTGAATACTTAGAAGGTGATTTTGATAATGTTCATGGTCATTTTCAACAAAGCTACTATATTTAGTAACTTTTCGGGTCAAAGTCTTGATAAATGATGATTGGAATCATGTTGACATGTTTAGATGATACTAAATGGTTTATTATGATGAATGGTGATATGAAAATGGTTTAGAAATGTTAGAATGGTCATTTTATGCGAAAACCACAAAGTTACTATTTATGGTAACTTTATTTTTACAAAAACCGACTCATGGATATTTTGTATGATTTGAACATGCTAAATGGCCTTATATGTTATAACATGATGATTAGATGCTAAGTTAGATGGTTTCCGATGTCACATATGCTATAAATGGAAACTTTCCATTTTAGGAAACTTTTGTGTGCTAACATGATATAAATGACTTATGTGACTTCGTATGATGATGTGTTATGTGTTAACATGATCACGTAGGACAAATGAGCATGCTAGAACTTTAAAAATGTAATGCTTTGTGAACTTTACAAAAATGGAAACTTCTATAAATAGCAAGTTATCCAAAGACGCGACTTGCGCGTTTTGCACACGACGAGCACTTGCACAATTGCTACACGATTCACAATCGTCACACGGTTCACCAACGGGTCGTTGACTTGACATGGTCAACTTTGGTCAAACACGGTCAATGTGGACCAACACAGTCAAACACGGTCAATGTGGACCAACATAGTCAAACACGGTCATTGTGGACCGACACGGACAAACATGAACAACCAAGGGTTGTTGGGCACAAACACGAGCACTAGCACGGTCACTTACACAAACTCACGTACGGTGTACGATATAGGTTGCCGATGACCGACACGCGATCCACGCAGGAGCTTACGCTTGTTTTATTTCACGATCACTAAGGTGAGTTTACGGCCCCTCTTTACTCTTTTTCAAACGCTTTTAAATAGGGGGAAAATACTAGTTACATCGAGTCAAACATCTATTACTGTACAAACATTTTGTGTATGCTGGTTTATTAGACAAACATTAAGTGTTGAACTCGTATTAAGTCCTCACAAAGTCTTACCGTTAATGTACGAACAACGTGGTTGATTTGAATGGATCCGTTTGGGTGTGACTAACCCCACGGGGCACAATATTGACTGAGTGTCATAACCCGTGAAATTCTGACCTAACTTACTGTGTGCACGAGACACAGTGAAGGCAAGGACAAACAAGTCTAGTTCGGTAGTGACGCACTGACACTTGGAGCCTAGGGCTCGGTTGTGACAACTAGTACTAAACCGTTCGGCAAGTCTGTACGGTGTGTGTACTTTCACTATTTACTGCGTGTAAATACAATACGTAAACAGTTGTGTGACAACAGAACTCAGAAAACAAACCACAGTTGTATGTGTTTAAGTGAAAACTTAAATACAGTAAATACAACAACTCAAGAGAAACAACAGTGTTTAAACGAATAACAATAACAAATCGGTTGCGATCTGATATCCATAGATGACAAGAATCAGATGACCGACAATTCAACGTGACAGCAAAGTGATAACAGGATGTTTAGTTGAGTCCGACAGTGAGGAAACACAACTCAAATCATATTGCAGTGTCGTTTTAGAATGATAAACTGACAGCGTGTTTGCGTGGGTGACGATTCACACAAACATATATGTGAGTTTAACGTTCTGAACGATAACTGATAAGTAGAAAACCAAATCAGAAAGTGAAACATACGATCGTGTTCGTACAGTTAGCGCTCTGTACGAAGACGCGCGTAAGTGACGCGATCTGACGAAACGGAAACGAAACACGACACGAACGAAAATAAAATCAATAAAATTAAATAAATAACATTTTACAATTTTGAAACTCATCAAAATAATTAATTAACTTTCCTTTATTTACTACAATTAAATTACGCGTAAAAATCCGGTTACGCGACTAAATTACGAACCGAGCAACCGAAACGGACCCGGACACCACACGGGGTATAAAAACCCTAAAATGAAACCATTTTACTCATTTAATCATCTTCAACCTCTCTCTTCTTCTAAAACCCGGCCACCACCTTCCCACCACCATTTTCCACCTTAAATCCTTCATATCTCACTCGTTTGTGGACGGATTTGGGCGTTCTTGGTGTCCACGCGAAGCTCTCAACCTCCTCTACGTGAAAGTACAACAGATCTGAAGAATCATCCACGGAAACTCGAGGTATGAAGCTTGAAAGATTCACGAAATTAGGGTTTGGTGTGGTGTTGTTCGACCATGAGAGTTAGCCGACTTTAGGTCACTTCTCACGACTTTTGCACCACCGAGAACCTTCATTCGCATAACACTGAACTGGGAAACAACTTCACTACGGTTTGAGGCTATGGGAGGCTGATGAAGGTTACAGGTTCGTGTGGGGAGGGGGCTGTTACAGGCGAACCCTCGACAGGGGGTGGCCGAACCATTTCTATACCCTCGGCCGAACCTTTTGCCTTGTGATGGCCGAACCCCTGAGCCGCCAGATTCACGAACCTTGCACCATGCATGAGCGAACCATTGGCAGCCGAACCCCTATAGCCGAACCCAGGTGAAACAGCTTGGCGAACCTACAGCCTGGCGAACCATTTGGCTGGCACCATCACGAACCTACCATGCATGGAGTCCCGAACCCTGAGCAGCGAACCTACCCTAGCATCAGCCGAACCTGTAAGCCTCGTCCATGGATCCACGAACCCTAGTTGGAAGGAACCGAACCCTTGACCATGGGAACTTATAGGTTCGTTGTACACAGTGGCTTCATCCGACTTCACCATGCAGCCCACCTTTTTGTTGTTCAAGCATAAACCCTCAGACCCAACACTTTATTTGAGCAAACCATTATAGCCGGCCCATCACCTTGATGCAGCCCACATGCGGTTCAGCCCAAGCAGCCATTTCGGCCCAAGTGAGTTGAGTGGCCACTTGATTCTCAGCCCAAGGACTAGCTTCACTATTGATTCGGTTGGCCCATTTTCCTGTTTGGTCGCCTGTTTAACCGCGTGACAAATTGGGCCCAAGGCTAGTCTCATTGGTAGGCCCATCACACACATGACGTAGCCCACCCTCTTGTTGCGGCCCAACCTTGGCTGTTTCGGCCAACACATAAATTGGATCAGTTTTGTTCGGCCCAACGTAGAGCCCATGCCATCCATTTTGTAGCCCACATCTTCGGCCCACTAACAACTTTCTTGGCCCACGCAAATGGTTTAGTCCATTATGGCCCAAGTAGGCTTAAAACATACATTCGGCCCATGGAAATTGTTAGACCCAACCTACATTTAATTTAACGTATGGGTTAAATTCATTGGAAACCGCTAAGACAACAAATACTTATGAAAATGGTTCATGGTTATTTAATAAACATGTAACTCTAGGGTTGGATTTCAAGAACAAAATGACAAGCATGAAACTATGACTTTACTATTAAAGTATTAACTTTTGGGCCTAACATATTTCACAAACTTAACACATTAAAAAGGGCCGAATGATGACCGCTACTCGTTGGTGATAACCAAGTTAAGATGGACACATACACGCACACAAACCAAATACGACCCATACTTATAAGTTACATACAACGTGAAATCAATACAGGAACGTGAAAACTACTACAAGAACAACAAAGAGCGCGTGCACTCTTTCTTTTAAGCTAAGTCAACCCTACAACAACAAGGTGAGTTCATATGCCCCTTTTCTAATCTTTTCTGATTTCAAAGCTCGGGGCTGAGAAACGTGCTAAACTTTTATTTGATTAAAAGTTCTTTTAACTTATTGCTTATATTATGATTTAGATAATAATAGTTTATCTTTATTATCATTTATCATTACATGCTTGCTTGCTTCGTTATATCATACCTGAAATAGTTAGGAAGATACATACCATTATAGCTTCCTGACACATTTATACACTAGAACAATACAAGTTGTTAAGAATATATCTTACGACTGTTTATTGTTCTTACACGATAGGACAATGGGGAAACCAAGGGATAACATACCAATAACAATTACAGATAACAAGAATGATAATCATGATAATGTAACTTCATGATAGCAAGATCATTCACACATTACTAACATAGTGTATAAGACAAGTTCTTATAACACTCCGTCAAGTTAGTAAGAACACTCAACATCGAGATAACAGTTGAGACTATAACTTGTGATATCAAGGATGACATCAGGAAAACCCAATTCCAAGATGTCATTTCTCATACATGTTAGTATCATATTATAAGACTTGATCTTATAATATCATGCTTGTACTATAGTGAAACATATGAAACTATATGAGACTAAATGGGACTAGAGAATGAGACTATAATGAGACTATATGAGACCATGAGAT
This sequence comes from Mikania micrantha, assembly GCA_009363875.1. Taxonomy (NCBI): domain Eukaryota; kingdom Viridiplantae; phylum Streptophyta; class Magnoliopsida; order Asterales; family Asteraceae; genus Mikania; species Mikania micrantha. The sequence goes on from CM018680.1 coordinate 97,170,284, forward strand.
TGTGACTACGTGATTAGGAAGTGATTTCTATAGGAATTTATGCAATATGAGTCTATATGAATCTATGTGATGAAACTATATGAGCCTATGTGATGAGCCTATGTGATGAGACTATATGAGACTATGTTATGAGACTATGTGATGAGACTATATGAGACTATATGAGACTATGTCATGAGACTATATGAGACTATGTGATGAGACTATATGAGACTATGTGATGAGACTATATGAGACTATGTGATGAGACTATATGAGACTATATGAAACTATGTGATGAGACTATATGAAACTATGTGATGAGACTATATGAGACTATATGAGACTAAGTAATGAGACTATATGAGACTATGTGATGAGACTATATGAGACCATATGAGACTATGCGATGAGACTAAGTGGAACCAGGGGTGTATTGAAATGGGTATCCATCGTTGTATTACAGGTAGGGTCGAGTGCAGTTAAGCATGTGGTGGGGTGGCGTCTGGGCTTGACCCTTTCGTATGCCCCTATATATAAGCATGCTTGACTGGATGAGGCATTATCTGTACATACAATCATGGAGAGGACATTGTGTAAAACATGGGATTCAATTAACAATACAACTTGTGTGAAACGCTGTGAACATGATTGACAAGACTTCAATGGTTTTCAATTACTAAACTTATGAACTCACCAACCTAGTGTTGACTTTGTTTAAATGCATGTTTTCTCAGGTGACGGACAGGTCTAGTTAACAAGCATCAGTGTTTAAGCTAGAGGACTTTTAGAAGACCTAGCTTACTTTTGGATGCATACATTTTGATGGCATTCGTGAATCTATTTTGCATATCTTGTACAGCTACAAGATAGAAACTACACGATTCTTTTTGGATTAGATTTACTTAGTTAAATTACGAACACGTACTGTGTAATTTAACTTTGTAATTCTATATTATATGTCATGATTAGCATTTCTCATTATACATCATGTGCCATGCAAACAATCTGATCATTCCGATTATCATTCAAGATATCGCGCCCCCGGAACTTTCCGCCCGACGAGAAAACCCGACCCGTTCCCGCCGGCCCGGGGTGTGCCATCGGTACTAACATTTGATAAACAGCATGACACACTTTCTATTACTATATGTATATCAAAACCTGTGAATTCACCAACCATTGAGTTGACACTTTTTCAAACTTGTATTCTCAGGTAACTAACTGCTATGAAACAGGATGCACATTAAGGAACGAGCAATAGGGATCTACATGCATTCTGTTGTGTTATTTTGAAAACAATATTATTCTTGTTATGTACTTTAAAACATCGTATTGTCTGACATTTTCCGCTGCAATTATCAAACATATTTATTTCCGCTACATTACCTTATCATTTCCGCTGCAACTATTTACTAAGTGTATGTCAAACCTTGTATTGTAAACGCATATAGAGGTGTTCTTTATGACCATGAGCTGTGATTCTGGCCACGTCACGCTCACGTGGACTAACACCACGAGTGGAAATTTGGGGGTGTGACATCATCGATTTTTATATTGTCTAATGCATTTTTAAATATCAAAAGTCACTTATGAGTAAACAATTAAACTTGAAGGATATTTAAGAAATTATCTCATGGTGTACGTTTGTGTCATTGACATTGACATTTTCATAGAAATTTAGGATGAGAACATCTCATAGTGTACCTTTCTAATTAACATAAAATATCCTATTAAATGCTTATATATGTTTTAGAATCCGAATGCTAAAATAATAAATAAACATAATACAAATATTTTATAATATATTACCTTAACATGTGTATCCAAATGTTTCATCAAACTGTTTTTTTTTTGTCTATTGCATGTACAAATTTGGTGCCTTCACATGTGTACGAGTGCATTTCTATTTATAGACTCTTATAACATGTAAGCATTCATCCCCACTACTTGATAAACAATGTAATTGTCGTGTTAGAACTATTTATAGGAGCCTAATATGTAAATTTTGGGATTGTTTTTGGACAACTGTCTACAACTTCAAACCGATTGAAACTATCACTTTGTTTATAATTGTTTGCATGCGGTGTCATTGTTTGCAGATTCTGAAATTAATATGGTAGGAAAAATCCAAGTATAATTGGCAGTAAAAATATAAAAAAAAGAGGAGGACAAACTTTCATAAAGGCTAAAGGCATAAATTACTTAACTGTTGAATTTGGGCAAAAATGTTCTAATAATAAGGAATTTACAAGGTACAAATTCAATCTCTAGGTAGTTTCAATCACCGACGTAAATATATATACAATTCATTTGCAATAATTTTACAAATTATAATTGATCAAATTAAGTTTTAATATTTAAAAAACACAAAGGTATAATGGTTATTTATTGATTACTTTTTAGATAAACTAGTAAATCCAAATACGATAACTAGTTTGTAAGGCCCTGTATGATATTTTAAGTTTATGTTTGATATATATGATATTTTCTAAGGTTGAAAAGACACGTGTGAAATTCTATCTAAAACAAAAGCATGATTGAGGTTTAATAGTTAAGACACTCTACTTTCATAGAAACCACTCAAGTTCGATCCTCGTCTCACCATACACTTAAATGGGTTGATTTTAAACAAAAGCTTGGTTATGCTTTGGATAAGACACTCACTTAAAAAAAACTGGATCCTTTCATCCCATTATATTTTTAAAATTAGTAAACTAATATTTGCTTTTTTCTTAACTAATTTTTTGATATAAAGATAATGTAAACTCATTTAGGAATTTCGGGGCGCATTCCTTATTTATTATTTTTTATTAATTATAACTTTTCTAGATAATTTTTAACCCTCATCAAATTTATTTATTTATTTTCCTTTTGCTTTGTTAGCTAATCATCTTTTCATTATTCCTTTTCTTTTTTGTGATTTTAATCATATTGAATGTGCGAATTTTTATCCATGTGTGACTATAAATTTGAGCCAATTTGTTTGAAAATGAGTTTGATCAAATATAACATACGTTTCGGTTCAACGTCATCGTTGTGACACATATGTTGTAGAATTACAAACAAGAATCTAGAACTTCAAGATCAATCAAAACAAGTTTTATTGAAAGAAATGAACAATTACAACAGAGAATCAAGGAAATTCAATCTATCTATCAAACCACACAATCAGAACTATATATCATATCTCGACCTAAAACGACTTTACCAGACTAACTAAATCTGTTACAAACTTACAGATTTAGTCCCTATACTATTAGTCAGTTGACATATTAGACAAAACCTTTACATTCTCCACCTTTGGATAATGTCAACCAATGTTTAACAAATCCAAAAACTCTAATTTAGAGCCAGGCAACACTTTAGTAAACAAATCAGCTCCATTATCATCAGTATGCACCTTCTGAACTTCAACTTCCTTGGACCGAATTACATCTATAATAAAATGTAACTTCACATTTATATGTTTAGTTCTATTATGAAACACTTGATTTTTGGTTAACTGCAAAGCTCCCATATTATCACACAACACAACAACTTTAACAACATCAACACCCAAATCTGTCGCAAAACCTTTCAACCATATACATTCTTTAACAGCTTCGGCCAAAGCCACATATTCTGCCGCTATGGTAGACAAAGTCACCATATGCTGTAAAGATGCCTTCCAACTAACAAGAGACCCAAAACAGTAAAGGCATAACCTGTCATAGATATGCCAGTATCTAAATCCTTTGCAAAATCAGCATCAGCAAATCCCACAAGCATTCCATCACATAAATCATTACCAAAAATCAAACCAACTTTAGCAGAACCCTTAAGATACCGTAATATCCATTTAGCAAGCCTCCCAATGCACCTTACCAGGATTTGAGATAAACCGGCTAACAAGACTAACCGCATATCCAATATATGGTCTTGTGCAAATCATAAGATACATTAAACTACCCACCAAATTAGCATACGACACATTCTTCATAGCATGCTCTTCAATTTCAGATTTAGGAGAATTTTGAGAAGATAACTTGAAATTTTGAGCTAAAGGAGTAGACACCGCCTTACAATCTATCATACCATAATTCTGAAGTATTTTGTTGATATAAGACTGCTGCCTTAAAAACAACAAATTCTTAGCTCTGTCCTTGAGAATTTCAATTCCCAGAATCTTATTCGCCTCCCCTCAATTCTTTCATCTAGAATTCTGCTTTCAGCAGTTCCTTAGTTTCTTTAATCACATCCTTGCTCTTACAAGCAAGCAACATATCGTCAACATAGAGCAACAGATATACAAATTCTTTCGGATCATACTCTTTGATATACACACAACTATCAAGTTGACTTCTTTGAAAACCATGAGAAATTACATATTCATCAAACCTAAGATACTGTTTCCGCGGTGATTGTTTTAAACCATACAATGATCTTAGCAACAAACACACCTTTCCCTCTTCACCTTTAACCTCAAAACCTTGCGGTTGATCCATGTATATCTTCTCATCTAGACTACCATGCAAAAAAGCCGTTTTAACATCAAGTTGCTCCAATTCATAATCTCTAGTAGCAGTCAATGCAAGTATAATTCGAATAGAACTATGCTTCACCACCGGTGAAAAAATCTCATTGTAGTCAATACCGGCCTTTTGAGTAAACCCCTTAGCTACCAATCATGCTTTATACCGAGGCTTCTCTTCTTCAATACCATCTTTGATTTTACAAATCCATTTGCAAGACACTGTCTTCTGATCAACAGGCTTATCAACAAGTTTCCATGTATTATTCTTATATAGAGAACTCATTTCCTCCTTCATTGCTTCAATCCATTTATCCCTTTCAACAGAAACAATAGCTTCATCATAGGTCAAAGGCTCTATCATTGACTCTTCTTCTGCAACAGCAAACACAAAAGCTGAAATATTGTCTTCACCCCTAAACTTAGCAGGAGGAATAACTTGTCTTCTAGGTCGATCCCTAGCAATACTATAATCATCATTGACTACACCAGATCCTTCACCTGTATCTTCTACACCTCCACCTGATAGATCACTATCCACTGACTCCACCTCAATTTGCATCTTACCATTATCACTTTGAACGCCAACCAAGTCACCAACTATATGCTTGTACATGATGTGTTCATTAAACACCACATTTCTACTCACTATTACTTTAGGACTCACACCTTCCAATCTCCATAGTCTATAACCTTTTACTCCATCAGGATAACCAATCATTACGCATTTTTGAGCCCTCGGATCTAACTTTCCTTGACTTATATGCTAATAAGCAAGAGACCCAAATATTCTCAAGTTCCCATAATCAGTTTTAACACCTGACCATCTCTCTATTGGTACCATCATACCAATAGCTGAAGAAGGTGACCTATTCACCAGGTATGCAGCTCTCTTAACAGCCTCTGCCCAAAAACTCTTAGGCAAACCAGGCTCCAATAGCATGCATCTTACCTTATCCAACAACGTTCGGTTCATTCTCTCAACCAAACCATTTTGTTGTGGAGTTCCTGGAACCGTTAAGTATCTAGCAATACCATTTTGTTTGCCGAAAAGAATTAAACTCCCTACTGCAAAATTCAAGACCATTGTCCGTACGCAGCTTCTTCACTTTCTTTTCTACTTGATTTTCAACCAAAAGCTTCCATTCTTTAAATCTATCAAAAGCTTCATACATATGTTTTAAAATATAAACCCAAACTCTTCGTGAATAATCATCAATTATTGATAGAAAATAAGAAGCTCCACCTAAAGATAAGGTTCTTGATGACCCCCGTAGGTCGGCATGAACATAGTCTAATAAACCTTGAGTTTTATAAACTCTAGTTGAAAATTTTACTCTATGAGATTTTCCCATGATACAATTTTCACAGGCCCCAATATCACAATTACTTAGACCATCTATGACCTCTTGTTTCTTTAACTCCACCAACCCCTGATGACTCATATGTCCAAGTCGTTTATGCCATAACATACCTTCCTTTTCTTGATTTCTTTCAGCCACATTTACAGACCCAACAATGGCATGCACGTCTAGCATATACAGATTATTATCTCTCCTTCTTCCAGAAAACATTAGTAGCGAACCATTTCCTACTCTAGACTTTCCATTCTTTAAACTTACTATATAACCTTCCCGTTTAAAAGTTCCCAAGGAAATCAAGTTCTTGGTCAATTTAGGAATGTACCTTACATTTGGCAGCTCCACCTCACTTCATGTGTCCAATTTAAGAACAACAACTCCACTGCCTTTAATTGCACACACCCTATCATCACGAAGCTTAACTTTTCCAAGATCTTCAATCTTCAAATCCTTAAAGAACTCCTTTATGGGAGTCATATGAAAAGAACATCCAGAATCCATTATCCATCCATTGCCCATGTTATCATCTGTGATTATTAACACATCGGCACTTTCATAACCATTATTGGAGTCTTCATAGATGCATTATTACCCTGGGCTTTGTTGAAACTCGAAAAATCCTTCCCCTTTCTTCTTTCTATTCTTCTCAGGACAATCACATTTAAGATGCTTCTCTGAATTACACAAATAACATCTCCTCCTGAATCTGGATTGATTTTAGACTTCTTTGATCAGACCTTCCTCGTACAAACAAACCATCACCGACCTCTTCCTGAACTTCGTTTTTCTTCTTCAATTCTTTTGAATTCAGTGCAGTTAGAACATTCTCCATGGACAAAGTTTCCCTCCTATACATGAGAGTATCCACAAAATGTTCATAGGAGCATGGTAGAGACGTCAGGAATATAATCGCCTGATCTTCATCATCAAGGGTGACTTTAATATTTTCTAAATCCAAAACAAGTTTGTTGAATTCATTCGTATGATCCTCTAAAGATTTACATGAGGTCATATGAAATGTATAGAATTTTTTTTTTAAAATGGGTGCATGGCCCATGCATTCATGGTTTCTAGGTAGCATGAGGAATGTGTTTGAGAAATGGGTATTCCGCTAGTTCAAGTATAGGAATGTGAGTATGTGGATAATGACATGGCTATTAGAGTGATGGAGTGGCGCCACATGGACCAATTCCGCTACCTCAAGTAGCGGAATGCTCCTAATCCTACATATTCCGGCTATAATCGACATTAGCACCCATAATTAGCCCATTTCCGCTACTAAAGGTAGCGGAATACACATACATACATGCATAATATTCATATGCCTATTTCGGCATCCAAGGTAGCGGAATACATCCCATCTTCTAAATGTGGTGTTTATCCATTCCGGTTGTACTTGTAGCGGAAAATAACTCTTACCTACCAAAATTTCATAATTTCGTGTACGATGAAACCCTAAAAAAGAAACATGTTCCCACGTTTTTTGCACAACTAGAGGATATACCCCCACCTACCCACATTATGAATTTTCGAGAAAATACCCCCACCTACCAACATTATTTTACACAATTAAAATAATTTATCACATATTTTTATATTTTTTAATTGACATCAAACTAATAATTTATGAAGTGCAGAGTATATGTTTATATACTTTACTTTTAAAATTGAAATAAAAATCCTAAACACTTTATATTGTATGTGTTGTTTGATGCTCTTATTGCCTATATATATGTTCATAATCACATCATTTAACATCAAATATTTCACCAAAGTAATATTACTCTAAATATCATTTGTGTTCTATCATTTTCAACTCTAAAACGATGTCTTTTTTTCAACCATTTCTTGTTAAATTATACTGGAATGGTGAAACCTCATACGTAAACGGAGTTGTTGATTATGATGAATCAACTCTCACAACCTCGTTTATAATTAGATACATAATTACCTATCAACAATTAGTTGATGAAGTCTGTAACCATGTTCAAATTGTTAGAGAATCCTCACAAGTGAATTTGTTACTCTATTACTCATTTCAAGGATTTAGTGAAAGTTCTTTCTTAGTTGGGGAAGAAAGCATGAACATGCTTTATTTTCTATCAGAAAATGTAGTTAACTTTATGGCTCATATAAAAGTTGACAGGCAATCATTTATTCTATCTCAACATAGTAGTTGTATGGACCTCCTGCGAGGTTTTTCCAGTTCTTATGCTGCTGGTGTCAATAATACAACAGCTTTACAAGACAACAATATGGAGGTTGGTGTTGCATTATTAGATCAACAGGTTAATGAACATTACGAAAGTGATGGTTTTGAGCACTTTGAAGGTCATATGACCAATGAGAGTGAAGAAAGTGAATCCCCCCCTCCAACGACGAGTCAGAAGGTGAAGGCGAAGACCAAATCCCTTTTTTCTCAGACCAGTATATTCAGGCGTTTATCAAGGATTCAGTCAATCATTTGATCTCAATGAGCCTATAGAGGAGTCAGACGATTATGTTCTTCCCGATTTTGATGATGAAGATCATATGGACGTATGGAATGAAGATTCCAACGAAATCCGTCTTGGCATGTATTTTAATTCAAAAAATGGTGTCATGTATGCGGTCAGAAGATGGAATGTTGGTTGTAATAGGGAGATCTACGTGGCCGATAGCAAACCATCTTTATGGAAAGCTAGATGCAAAACTACACAGCCACAAAAGGATACAGTCCCTGTTCAACAGACTCCTTTGTGTCGATGGCGTGTAACTGCTTCAAAAAGAAGAAAGCATCACATGTGGAGAATCACCACATGGACTGGTGCTCATAGCTGCTACTCAACTGTTATTCGAAACAATAATCGAGCTTTAAGATCCAAAGATGTTGCTTCACATATTTTCCCCCATATTCGTGAAGATATATCATTTCCGGTAAAACAGATTCGCGCTTACATAAAAGAGAAACTTAATGTTGATATTACATATTCCAAGGCGTGGACATCACGAAGAATTGCTATCGAGAGAATTCATGGTAATTAGGAGAGCAACTTCAATGAGTTGCCAAAGTATGTAGAAGCACGTGCTTAACTTTTACCACGTACGAATGTCTTGTAATATTGTAATTTAATGTCATTTTACGTGCTAATGTCATTTTTTGTATTGTCATTTTAATTTTAATGTCATTTTTTGTTTTAAACCCTTATTTTTAACAATGTTGTGTTTAACAAAATAATAAAACCAATACATTAAAATTAAAGCATACATACATTTCAAATAACAAAATAAACAAAAACAAAAATAATTATGTTCCACAACCGGGTCGTCTTTTGTGGCGGTGAGGATTCCTACGTCTAGACGCAATTGTATTTTGATCAACATCTACATCTTCTGCATTTAGGGTGTTAGCCAGAAATGTCTCGTCATCCAAATCTTCAACACTCATCTGTAAATTTAAATCCAATGCAGGCAGTGGTGATATACAACTAAATCCATGTGCATTATTTGGACTAAATTGAGGAGCATAATAATTAAAATTTTTAGACTCGGGTTGGGTGAACAACGGCAACATAGAAGCTTGTGGGGTGTACGCCTCTTGTTCATTGTTGTGTTCAAACATCATGTTCTGATTTATACCCGAAAAAAAAGACGGGGAAGGAGCATTTGAAAATTGTGAATGATCTAATTCATAATTTTCATGTTGAACATGAGATGTACCAGCTTCAAAATTCTCGTGTTCAACATTTGATGTTCCAGCCTGATAGTTTTAATGTTGAGCACTAGATGTATCGGCCCCACTTCTGACATTACCACGTCTTCTTTCTCTCCTTCGTAAATTACGTGGTATTGTGTCATCCACCCCTAAATTAACAGGACCAGTATGACGATGTGATGGATAGTGCAGGCGACTCTCTTCATTAAGCATTCCCATTACTTGATTCACGGTGTTTTGCAACGTTTCAAAGTTCTGGAAATTCAGTGTTGATTCTGTGTGCATGAACTGACCTGCTTGTCGATAAGTCTGAATTATCCCATCCATCTATAAAAAAAATGTCAACTAAAACGGTAATATAGTGTTACAAATCTATGACTACAAAAATATAACTTAAATGACTATAAACCAATAATTGCGATCTAGACCCTTGATCTTGGAATCCGGGCTGCATGACCTCTGCTGATTTTGGGTTCGTGATATACAACACTGTACGTGACCAGTACCATTGCATATAACTTGGTTCTACAGTAGGTGCTGCACATCGAACCCCTTGTACCACATTCTCCCACCTTTGGTTCCACACAGACAAAAATTGTGAGTTAATATTCGGCCAATTTTTATCTGGCTTGCCAGTGCGAATTAAAGTATGCAACTTCATGTGCTCATTAAATGATAAAGGGATAGGGTCAGGAATGCGTTGAACCATTCCAAATTGTCTCATGACCCTTTGTGGTGTATGAAATTCAACCACATACCAATATATTAAAAAACACTCGCTCTGCCAACTACGAATACCACTCCTACAAATTTCTGGTAGAAATCCAATGATCTCCTCGTAAGGTCTCCATTTGAACTGTATTAAAAAATAATATTAAATTCAACGAAAAATAATAAATACAACAAAAAAATTGAATTAATTTACCTCCCCTTCCCGTATTGTTTGCAACTGTGACCGGCATGCTCTAAGTGAATGTGAAACGACATCTTTATATGTCAATTTTTCACGCCACCTTCAAAATGATTTAAAACAAGTTATATTAAATAACTTAACAAATATTTTTTAAAAATGTAAAAAAACTATTAAAATCATACATTGCACCATATGGTTTTCGGTTATCAAATTGATGTAGAATCGTCGGTGCAAGAGTAGTAATTCTACTCCATGCCCACAACTGCAATATGTACAGTGGTCCGCCAATGTTGGTGGAATTGTTCGATGCTGCTTTACAAAGGTTCCTATACAACATCGCTAACACGGCACTCCCCCAACTAAGGTGACCATACGCAGTTAAGTCTTCTAAATTATTTAAAATGGAAAGTGATACTATATTATTAGAAGAATGAGAAAAAAATGTGCCACCGCACAAGCAAAGTATTATACATCGTGCACGTTGCATGCACTCAAAATCTGAAGCATTTTCAGAAAAATTATTATTTAAATGATTAAAAATGGCTGTTAATTTTATAGCATTTCCATTTAAATCATTTTCATTAGGTGTCAAACCTAGCAAGGTGTGACATCTAACAATACGATCAACAAGGGAAGACGGTTGTTCACAGCCAGAAACAACTTCTCCTTCGATAGGCAAACCCCAGAGAACATTAATGTCTTCTAGGGTTACCGTCACTTCACCGATTGGCAAATGAAATGTGTGTGTTTCTGGACGCCATCTTTCAATCAGTGCTTCCAGTAAGCCATGATCGAGGTTACGGTATCCATAATCAATCACCCCACCAAAACCAGCAATGTCAATGTAACATTTAACATTGTCTGTGATAGGGTTGTTGCTAAGAAAAGAAAAAAAAACTTTTGATCAGCACGCCTATAAACCAACTTGGGAACCTCCCTGTTATTAAATATATCGCGAGCCCGATGTGAATCTTTAAGGAACAAAATATCATCGACAATTGGACCCGGATGCAAATCGTAACTCATTTTTAGTTGATAGAAATTCAATTGAAAAAATATGAAGTAGATGGAAATATTTGAGCTGTATGTTTGAATATGTGTTTTGTGATGAAGAAAATCATGATACTTTGTGTTCTTAAATAAATAGACATGTACATACGATGTGTTTTGAATATGGTTCATCAACACCACCTACACATGTCATAACACTATGACATTTTTTGGATGTAAGTGGCATGCATTGCATGCAAAAAAGCTTCACACAAAAATCCAAGTATCACATGCATCTGTCAAAATTAATAAGAAATAAAGCTGCAAACAATCACATGGCTTTAAAAATCACATTCAAAGCATGCATATGTAATCTGCTAGTTGATAAACCGGAATAGAGTTAGGTTAGCCGGTTAATTATGGATTTGGAAGCCTTCCGCTACTTGAGGTAGCGGAATAGGCTTATGTGGCATCTCCCCGTCGAACACAACTCGAATGCAAGCCATGCCATCCACCACGTCCCCATATTCCACTACTTGAGGTGGCGGATTGCCTAGATATCAAATAAAACATTAATCCCACCTAAAAACCATGCATGCGGACGTAAACCACCTATTTCAAAAAAAAAAATTCGAAATGTATACAGCCTCTTCTTTAGATATAGTCTGTTAGCAAGGGATTTCGTCATATACAGTGCTTCGAGTTTTGACCAAATACCAGCTGCGGTTCCTTCTTTTGACACTTCTCTCAAGACTCTATCTCCAAGACTCAAAACAATTTCACTATGAGCCTTTTCCATGATTTCCTTCTTCTCCTTCTCTGAGAGATTAGCAGGCAAGTTTTCTTCCCCTTTCAGTGCATCCACAACTCCATTGTGAACCAATAACGCCCGCATCTTGACCCTCCACAGACTAAAATCGTTCTTTCCATCAAATATTTCCAAAACGAACTTCGTTGTAGACATGCTTTCTCCAATCGTGAATCAACCTTCCTAATTTCTTCAATTCGAGCCACACCTTGGCTTTGATACCACTTGTAGAATTACAAACAAGAAACTAGACCTTCAAGATCAATCAAAACAAGTTTTATTGAAAGAAATGAACAATTACAACTGAGAAACAAGGAAATTCAATCTATCTATCAAACCACATAATCAGAACTATATATCATATCTCGACCTAAAACGACTTTACCAAACAAACTAAATCTGGTACAAACTTACAAATTTAGTCCCTATACTTTTAGTGAGTTGACATATTAGACAAAACCTTTACAATCATATGTCTTAATATAAGACATGATTAAGATAAGTTTTTCTCATAAACAAAACGGGTCAGATATAATATGCTTTGGTTTGACATCATCACTGCAACATGCGACTCTTGAAGCTTCAAAGTTTCTTTTTTGATAGTTTTATTTTTTTTATTTTAAATATTTTTTCCAGCTTTTGTTTTTGTATATGGTAACCGGTAACATACTCACACAATTTAACAAGTAACATATAAAGGTTTTGTTTTGTTTTTTGCCATTGTTTAAAACGTCATTATATGTGAGTAAGTTTATACCACATATGATACTACTTTGATGGGCTATATGACAAATATATGGTCTTTTAAACAATTTTCATGTACATCCTGTTGCAACACACATGTTAAGACTTTTTTATTATTATTTTTTTGTTAAATTACTTTTTTAAAATTCGTATACCGTCACGTCATGTATGAATCACACCTTTTTTTCTTTTTGATTTTTTCCTTTTTTTTTTCACCATTTTTCCAATTAAATTACTTTTCTAAAAATCCTATGCCACAACATTAATTAATTAATCATAACTAAGATATATCACTCCATGACTATTGTATGTTTTGGGAAGGTAAGATATGTCCTCATAGAAAGATAAATGTTTTCAAAAGGACCCTGTATTAATCACAATCAAGACAAAAAGACACAAATATAACAAGTAACATTTAAATCGCTCTGCCACACTAGTTTCTACACTTGTCGATGGTGCACTGCATCCGGTCACAAAATCTGATTTGTTGATGCCTTGGTGGATGTAGGTGATGAATTGGAGCCTCAAGCACACCAGGACCACTTCAACTTAGCAATAATTGTTTTCCTCAATGAGTGACGGATCAAGGATTTTTTTCAATGATGTCAGTGTGTTTGTATGTTTTAGTTTTATAGTACTGGACTTAAATTTTTCGGGTTGTTTTACCGTTTGGGTCGGGTAATGCACATTGCATATTAAAAAACGATCAAGTAAAAATTGTGGATAGAAATTAAAAAACACATAATATACATTCGATAGTCTTTACAAATTAAAAATATATATATCTTTAGAGTTTTTTCTTACAAGTTTTCATTTTTTTAAAACGTTGCATTACATATTTGATACAAAACTTGCTGGAATAACCATTTTTCAATATAACAAATGCACGAATCATTCGGATACTCATCCCCAATCTTCTCACACAATTCCTTTTTCACATGCTTCATTTAAAAAAAAAAATCTTTCAACACTAGCCATTGCAATTGGTGTTGTCACTAGTTAAAAAAATGATGCTGTCACTTAAAAAACCGTTCATAAATGTTCATATACGCAGAAAAATCGATGCTGTCCGGTGAATTCGGTACCTTTAAAGTACCTCCGCCCATGTCCTCAATGAACTAGAGACTGGAGGGACGATTAATTTACACATATTTATGAATTAAGTTGAATATGCTCCTAGAGAACAACACTTTAATATGTTATGAAGAAAGTAATTAACAAACATCAATTGCATATCATAAAGATCTCAATTAACAAACAACAATCTCATGAAGAACACTCTCTTTATGTAGAGCAACACAACCTATTATAAACCCTAAACAAAATAATGAAGGGAAGAAATCACGACTTAAAAGGAAAAGGAATGTATGTAGCGGCAACACATTGACACCCAAATTCCAACGTCGACCTAATATTCGCCGACCCTTGTTGGGAGTCACCACTTCCATCTGTCGGTCATCCTCTTCGGTGAGGCGACTACAAACCAACATTTTCTCCAACAAACCTTTGTTCTTCTTTGCCTGCATCGTCTCTGCTCAACTCATGACCACAACCAACTCCATACCCCTTGTCCTTTGATTTTCAGATTTATTGGCATCGATATCTTGGTTTTAACGTTGGTGAAATTGTCTGCACAATGAAAGGGATAAATCGTCTGGTAGCTGAAAATGTGAGACACGGTGAAACAGGAAAAGAACCGTGGGTAAGACTTAAAATAACGGGTAAGAGAATGGGCCAAACTGTCTGAGCAGGAGACCGTTAATATTCCTAACTTCAAATTTGTATAGATAGACAATAAGGGAATTTTAACCATATTTTCAAATTTGTAACACACGTGTTCAAAAACTTATATGATTAAGTAACATTCAAGGGTATAAAAATTTGCCATTAATTCACAATTTCACACAACTTTTATAATTTTGTTTTTAATCTTTAAAGGATAAATTGGCGAAATTCAGAATATAACTGTGTCTCTTGCAAAATCTTTTTGTTGGTAACTGTAGATTAACCCTAGATTATCATTGAACATAATATTAAACAAGATTTATTTGTGTTTTTTCGTCTAGGAAAACAACAAAAAGATTCAAGAAAACCAGAGGCTTTGAGCCCCTTCGACTTCCAAGAAGGTGAAAATTCAAAACACCATAAGCCGCCGCCATTGGATACGATTCTTGTTTGTGTTTGATAAGCCTGATTACTAAATTAACAGCAACAATCATGCTACAAAGCAAATCATTCGTCCGAAAAACGAAACAAGGCAAAGTTGTTAAAGTAAGATCTTTTTCTTATGGAACCCTAATTCTTATAACCATAGTTACTGCATGTGAAATAATTAATCTACTTTTTGAACACAGGTCGTCAGAGAACACTATCTCAGAGATGATATATACTGTGGTGCTTCGTTTTGCCAAGTTTGTGATACGAAAGGTGCTCGTTTCAATTCCCCTGAATCCACAATCCTTGTTCTTGATACAAATGTTGTTTTGAATCAGGTAAACTTCATGATCTATCACTCATTATATGGTTGTTGATAGCTGTTTCTTGAAGATATATGTTGTTGTTGTTGTTTGTCTTGGCATGTAAAGTAATCTTAAAAGTTGTAATGAATACAAATATATCTGTTTATAGTTCACACAAATTGTAGCTTTTTTAAACTATCTTGAAGTTGTAGTTGTAGTTGTTGTCTTAAGAGGTAAACAAATTCATATTTGTTCGAAGTTGAACAACTGAATCTGTTAGGTGTTCTAACCTTTGCAATGGAAATTATATCTGTAATTAAATAAACTAAACAAGAACTAAATTTTCTGGATTAGAGGGGACAAATATCCTGTGGCACAGTGTAATTATAGTTATATAATTTCATTTGCATCCACATGAGTGGTGTTAATTTTTAAAGATTTACAGTTATGGGATAATGGTACCACATCTCTATTTGTATTTACAAACTCTTGAATGTAATTGTATTCATAGTAGTCATAGGCGCCAAAGGCACGGGCCCAGGCGAGGCATGGCAAGATCAAACTACTTTATGGCTGTCAAGACGCTCAGGCAAAGTCCTGGACAGATTTTGTAAATTCTGGCCAGTTTTGGGTCAATAGGTCTGAACAGCTAAGACTAGTCTGGAACATCCAAAAATGTCATGGAAGTCTAAAACCCCTACAAACGGTCTATTTATATGGTGCGCCTTGCTTAAAAGGCCCTCACTTTTAAGCGCCTTGCGCTTAGGCCCAAGACTCACCCTTTGCCCTTTGAGTGCGTCTAGCACCTTCAACTTCTATGATTGTATTCATGCACTCTCCCATTCTTGTCTAGTATAGTAGCATCTAATAAAGAAACATAACCTCATATATTTTTTTTTAATTTAAGTACATGTATGCACATGCTTATACGCAATTTCTTTACAATTTAGATCGATTTACTCGAGAATCCAGCAATTGATGATGTTGTCGTGCTTTCTGTGGTGTTGGATGAGGTCAAGAACAAGAATCTTGCAGTTTACAACAGACTAAGGGCTTTATGTAGCAATACTTTAAGAAGATTTTTTGTTTTTTCTAATGAACACCACAAGTAAGCTGTATAATCTTCACAATATTGCTCAGTATATTATATGAAATTATATATAGGCCAGTTTCACAGATTTCATTGGACATTTGGATATTTCACTTTTGTTCATCACTTCATCTTAAGTCTTATATTGATGAATCAGTCAATTAACCATGGGTAAATCTCACTTATAGCATAGGGTTTGAGGACGGTGGGATGTAGGTAGACTTTACCTCTATCCCTTGGGAATGAGAGCTGCTTTGAGAGACCCCTGGCCTTAGACTATTGAATATGTTGTTTAATTTTCCAAATGTACTGTTGATTCAAGTGAAACTAAGGATCATTACTTGCCTTTTAACTTCCTTTTTGAGTTTGAGAACACTAAAGTAGTTGTTTTATGTTAAATTGTTCTTGCTTTTAGCCTTGAACATGACCTAAGTATACATCCATCATTTTATTTATAATTTCTCTGGTTTTGTGTTCCGTTGTTTTAAAGCTCGTAACTTTTTATGTGTATGTTGCCATCATCTTTATGTTAATGGTCTTACATTGTGTTGTAGGGACACATATGTGAAGGCTATGGCTGGCGAGAGTCCAAATGATCGCAATGACAGAGGTTTAATGTCAATTAATTTGGTGATATAAATATAATTAAATGGCTTAGGATGCTTAATAAATGTCAAACTTGCAAATTTTTACTCTTTGATTGTATGATGCGAATATGCGATGATGTTAAAGAATGAACAGTAGGATTGTTAATATCAAATCTTAGGGCGAGTCAGAAAATCCAAGAATTCCATTTTCCTTCTTGTTCATCAATCGGAAATCAAGACAAACCGGGCACTTTAGATTTAACTTTTAAAAACAAAAAATATTAGTTTTCTCTAGAATCAACTCTTTGATTATTTTTCAGCTATTAGGGTGGCATCCCAATGGTACCAGAAGCATCTTGGTGGTGCCACGAGAATCTTAATGGTCACAAACGACAGGGAAAATAAGAGAAAGGCCACTGAAGAGGGAATATCTGCAGACACAGGTATGACTTAAACATATAATTATATACCAGTTTTGATTACCAATCATAATGTTAATTGCATCTTCCTTTTACTTTCTTTCAGTGGAGTCGTATGTGAAATCCCTTGGTCAACCAGCCCTTCTTGATCTGCTTGTTCAACCTCACTCGTCTGAGGATATGGAAATTGAAGATTTGAGGCCTTCAAAGAAGAAAGCTATATATAGTGAGGTACTTTATGCTCAAAATTATAAGTATGCCATTGATGGTTGTATTGTGTTCATGTTAGTAACATATTTGCCATAATTTTTTTGGGTCCAGCATAAGCCTATGTCAGAGATCACATCTGGAATACGATGTGGAATATACCATCAAGGAAAACTTCGTGTTAATCGTTATAATCCATTTGAAGCATATGTTGGAAGTGAGAGTATCGGTGATGAAATAATAATATCTGGGCGTGGAAATATGAATAGAGCTTTTGATGGAGATATAGTTGCTGTTGAACTTTTGCCTCAAGATCAATGGCAAAATGAAGCATCTCTTCACATAGCTGAGGAAGGTATTTTAACAACACAATAAAGTTCCAGTATAAGAAAGTTTTTGATTTTGGCTTCCGAATAGGGTATTGCTTAAAGTAGGGGATCAATCTTTCATTCTCATTTCCAGTTCAGTGCACTATAAGCGAGTAAAGATTATCATTATTTTTTGTTAATATTTCATATTTAAATTGTATTTTAGATGATGAAGAAGATGATGCTATCCACCTAGCACCTAGCAGTGCCGATGATGCTCCCAGAATTGCCAATCCAGCTCAAGGATCTTCTGAAAATGTGAATAATTCTTCTTCTCGCCCGTCTGGGCGTGTTGTTGGCATTATAAAGCGAAATTGGCATGCGTAAGTTGTATTGGATATAATTTCTGTTGTATTGACTACGGCAACAAACTCCAATTTTCATTATTTTTTTATTTACCTGATTCAGTTTTTACTTGACGTCATGTTTTACAGTTACTGTGGATCATTGGAGCCAATGCCTATGCCGGCTGGCAATGCTGGTATTGCTCATGCTCTATTTGTCTCAAAGGATCGAAGATTTCCCAAGATACGAATTCAAACTCGCCAGCTCGGGAATCTTCTTGACAAAAGAATAATTGTTGCTGTTGATACTTGGGATTGTCAATCTAGATACCCATCTGGTCATTATGTTCGCACAATAGGTGATATCGGAGACCGGGAAACTGAAACAGAGGTAAATTGTATTTATAGTGTTTCTGCTTGGTAATTATAAATTTGCCCCCTTTTTTTTCATCCTGTTTTTCTAATATTACTGACCAATTGGTGTAGGTTGTGTTAATAGAAAATGATATAGATGCGAGACCATTTTCTTCTCAAGTTTTGGCATGCCTGCCACCCTTACCATGGTCAGTGTCCTCAGAAGATTTATCAAATCCTATCAGACAGGACTTGCGTCATTTACGCATATTTAGTGTGGACCCACCAGGTAAAAGAAAAAGTAAAAAGGTTTTTTTTTTTTTAAATGTAAATCAAGCTATGGTTATATTGCTTTTTGGTTCGTAAAGGGTGCAAGGATATTGATGATGCATTACACTGTACTTCTCTTCCTAACGGGAACATTGAAGTTGGAGTTCGTATCCTCAAATTTTTTTTTATATTTAGGATTTTTCTTGATAGTGGTAATTAGTGAGTTTGTGCCCTTTACTATAGTTGATAAGATATTGCTGATGTCACAAATTTTGTTCACCCTGGGACACCCCTTGATAGTGAAGCTACACAAAGAGGAACTTCGACCTACCTTGTTGAACGCCGTATTGACATGCTTCCCAAGCCTCTTACAGAAGGTATTGATGCGGGTGTTTAATTTGAACACGTACATTGTAAATCTGGAAGATAATGTTAAATCATCTGTTTTTTTGACTTGTTTTCCAAATCTATTTGCAGATATATGTTCTCTTCGGGCTGATGTGGAGAGGCTTGCCTTTTCTGTTATTTGGGTATGGTTTTTTATCGACTTGATGCTGTCTTTACATAGCAATGTGACAATGTCACATACATTCTTTATGAAATTTGTGTGTTTGTGGATCTATTTGTGTGGACTAAGTTGACATTTTTTACTATGGTTATAGGAAATGACTCCTGATGCACATGTTATATCTACCAGATATACAAAGAGCGTCATCAAATCATGTGCCGCTTTGTCTTATGTCGAAGCTCAAGCAAGGATGGATGACAGGTGCATGAAAAGTTAATTAGTTGTTTACTTGATCATTCACACCAGATAGCATACTTTTTTGATTAATTATTTTATCACTATATTATTTTTTTATATTTTTTTACTTCTTTTTCGCTTTCAGCCGCCTTATAGATCCAATAACTGTGGATTTGCGGAATATGAATGCTTTAGCAAAGGTACGCAGCTGATGTTATCTTTTACACCATTATATGAAAACGTCTTTTCCATTCTAATCGTAAACAATGAGTTTTTGCCACCTGGCCAGGGTCTTGTGTAAAAATTAACATTACATTTATATACAACATAAACTCTAGGAGTATATTTCTAATATTCACAGCAGGTCAATAAGCTAATAATTAGAATTATTATTTTTACACACTACTATTGATGCACCTGGCTTGTAGATAATGAGGCAAAGGCGTATAGAAAGAGGGGCCATAACACTTGCCTCTGCAGAAGTCAAATTCCAAGTTGACACTGAGACTCATGATCCTCTTGATATTGGTAAATCCCTCTTCATATTATAATAATTAAAAGTATATCAACTTATGTTTTATCCCATTTTTGTATTACATAACCTTTTCTGCAGGTATGTATCAAATACGAGAAGCAAACCAAATGGTTGAAGAGTTTATGCTTGCTGCTAACGTTTCAGTTTCTGAACAAATCCTGAAGAAGTTCCCTCAGTGTTCACTATTGAGGTTAGCTGCTGTTTCATACGTCAATTGACGCATGGTATTACTGATGCATTTATGTTCTGCCTTTTAATATTTAAAAATTTATTTACAGGCGACATCCAAGCCCAACCAAAGAAATGCTTGAACCTTTGATACGTACCGCTGCTGCTGTTGGTCTTGATTTAGATGTGTCATCATCCAAAGCACTTGCTGACTCACTTGACCGTGCTGTGGTTAGTTCTATCTTTCAATTTTAACCACAAATGTGTTAAATTCAAATTCATTCGCCAATTCATTACAAAAGTTTGTTACTGCTTTTAGTAATAATTCTTCCATTTATCAAATATTTCAGGGTGATGATCCATACTTCAATAAGTTGATTCGTATTTTGGCAACAAGATGTATGACACAGGTTGGTGTACTCAATTGATTTGTTGTTATTATTTTTTATCTGGGATTTTCTTTCAATTGATAAAATCTTTATTTCAGGCTGTGTACTTCTGTAGTGGCGATCTTAGCCCTCCAGAGTTTCACCATTATGGGCTTGCTGCACCTCTTTATACACATTTTACCTCACCAATTAGAAGATATGCAGGTAACTAATATTTACCACTCCCCCCCTGGGTGGGTGGTGTCATTCTATTTGTATTGTCTGAGATCTAATTAGCTTAAATGGTTGCAGATGTGATTGTGCACAGGTTGCTTGCTGCATCTTTAGAAATATATAAGCTGCCACCCATATTTCAGGACAGACCACAACTTACTGGCATTGCTGACAGTAAGACATCTAAAAATGAATTATACATTATAAAAACATTTTTTTTTTCTGGCTTGACTTTTATCTTTTGATACTTTCATATGTAAAATTTTGCATCATGTTCCTGTTTACTTAAATCAATGTTGAGTTTTAAGAATGAATCATCAATCCTTAAATAACATGGAACTACCCTTTTTTGTTAGTACAAACTAACTCCTTGTTGTTATCTCTTATTATAAATGTTTGTTGCTCATTTGATATTTTTTCTAGATCTAAATTACCGGCATAGGAATGCTCAGATGGCAAGCCGCTCCTCCATCGAGCTCCATACTATTATATTTTTCAGAAAAAGGTATTCAACATAAAGTTATTGAAAATAAGAGCAAATGGATTTATTGTTTCTCTATATTCTTGCAGGCCTACCGACACTGAAGCCAGGATTGTGAAAATAAGAGCAAATGGATTTATTGTTTTCGTGCCCAAGTATGACTTTTGACTTTTAGGATATATTATATTCCTCAGTCATCTTATGATTGTTTGTTGAAATACTTATACTATATGTGGGCACAGTTTGACCTTTGAGGTCACTAGGTCAGTTGAACTTGGAAAAGATAAAGAACTTTCTAGAACTATAAACTTAATGTTTCTCTCCTTTTGTAGGTATGGCATTGAAGGTCCAGTGCAACTGAAAATGAGAGGTGAAAAAGGAGGGGGAGAATGGGTAGTGGATGAGCAACAACAGGTGATCAAAAAGGTTGATGGGTCGATTTCTTATGGTGTTCTTCAGTCTGTAAAGATTCATATGGAGGTTGTTGAACCCCAACCCAACCGCCCTAAACTTCAGCTCACTCTCATTTAAATGTAAGATCCTTAACTTGTATCATTTTAGATTAATTTAAGGACTATGAATTATTCTATTTATATTTTATATACGAGATGAACAGACCTTTTTCAAATTGTTTATGCTCTTGTGGTTTTCTAATTTATATAGTTTTTGTATGAAATAAACTGAATTGTTGACCTCATGAATCACCTAATCCCTCAAAATAGTCTTTTCATTTTTGGTTATTAGTCGTCTATGACACATTGTAGCACACATTTGCCTAACAATCACCAGACAACCTCGTAGTTTATTACGTGGCTGAAGCTCCTTTAAGGATAAATAAATTTAATACACAAATACAATTACGATACAATCGCTTGATTGGTGCTCATATTGCACATAATAATGAATAAATTATAATGATTAGACTTATATGATCTAATGTCATCAGTCTGCAAGATCTAGGATTATTAGACCGTATGTTCCATCTAAGCTTCATCTGTGGAGATTTAGTAGAACTGTGTGGAAAGAAATGATCATGTCAAAATCCACATGAACACTGTTGACCATCCTGTTAGTGCAAGTGCTGCAGCTAAGTAACTCCACATCGTAAGCACTGAACACTCCTCTTGTCCCACATTGAACAGCTGTGTCATCGTACCTGATCACCAATTTATATGATATTATCAATCATTTTGGTTCAAAGTATATCATCTTGCGTGTTTTTAAAATTGTACAATCAAATGATTGGTATATCAAAATCTTAACATCTATAGCAAACCAACTCAAGATCCATGTTTAGAAGATTATTAAGACGATAACTACTACTTACTGATATTCATGGCAGGAGGCACGGTATACTGAATCAATAGCACAAAACTGAATAGGGGATCCGATGGAAGTAATCCTAAATTAGTAGCTGCTTTAAACACCATGATTCCTATCATTGGAAGAATAACATATCGAACACAAATGATTGTGATTATGATAAGTGGTCTGATGCTTGCCTTCCTTAAACCTGTACAAAAATCAATTCTAGTACATAATTTCCAATAAAACATGCAAAAATATACGCAATTGCTACATTTGAACATCAATTACCTTGTATAAGGTTACCTCCTAGTATAAGAGTGATACATGGTAAGGTTCCATCCCTAGATAACAATGCAGATTTTAGTTAAGATGTATCACTACATTATACAATTTACATTTTTTAAAAAGGATATCTATCTATGAGAGCAGCAGGTCTCTTTACCCCTTAAAATAGAGGTAAAATGTTTGGGTTAGATTTTTTCTAGGCATGATATATCCATAAACAAAGATAAATATGCACCTAGGGGGGATATTGAATTTAAACAAACATACCCGAGTAATGTAACCGAATCTTGAATAACTCGTAATGGAGCATCATCTCCAATCACAAGGTTTTTTAGCCATGGTGTTGCCCCAAAAATAAGCCCTACAACCTGAAGACAGATATGGTTTAGTTATTATGTGTTGCAATCAGACAAGTGAATGATAGTAATAAGTTGATATCTTTATATCATATGATAGAACTGTTTTTTTTTTTTTTTTGACTTACAGATCCTAGGGTTGGTGGAGCCAACAGCTCCTTTAACACACTGTGAAGTATATCTGTTAGTTTACTTGACAAACATCCATCTTCTTTCTCATCCTTGCTCATCAGTCCTTGGTGTAAACTCTGCGCAAATCCAAGCATGATCGATAAAAAACCCAAGTGTATTACAAGGGTTTAATTTGTTGGATTAATCTTGATTGGGTCAAATAGGTATTTGTTTAGATGGGTCAAGTTATGAGTCTTAGTATTTTAACATGTGTTTTAATTAGATTATTCAACTTGTTTAGTTTGAAAGAGTCTTAGTAGTGGTGTCTAATTAGTGGGCTAAGTTGTAGGAAGTAGTCGGATTAACATGTGAACATGGTCTCACATGTTTGCATGTATTTAGTCATGTTTGAGTCTATTTAATGTAAGTATGAGTATGAATGAAAGTTAATGAGTTTTTTTCTACAAGAAACTTCTTGTTTGTGAGTGTGTGTTTGTGTGTGATTTGGGGCCTGAACCAACATAATTATCAGTCTATTGATAATTGAACAACTTTATGTAAAAGAACAGGGATGCTTACAGGTGGTTGGATTTGTGTGCCGTCACTAGTCGAGTATGATAAAGGGACAACAACATCGATGTATTCTTGGGTTTCTCCATCTAAAAGTTGAGTTTTTTCATCAGCATTCGTGTCTTTGTTCGGTTGTGGTGAATCGTTGGTTTCTTTCATTTTGGTGTACCTTAAACTCGAGCTTTTTAGCAACTGGAAAGTGTATGTCCAAATGTAGAGACTGCCCAGCTGTTCATAATCACGAATCAGCTTCAAATTTAAGTGAAAATTAAACAAAAATTATCGCAAGTCCGCTTACCGCCATGGAGAAGGATGCATAAGAGAGCCCCTTGGACTTGCAGACACTATGTTCTCCAAAAGGGCTGCCACCCTGGGTGCAGATTGCTGGGACTATTATCAAAAGAATATTTCCCAGGTTTCCTATCATATTTACTCAAATTAGAAGTATGAACATGCTTGATTAATCGAACCATGATCGGTTATAAAAATGCATATACAGATGAACCAAATTGTGAGTGAGAATTTACAACACGCACCTGTGGAACACATGGCTATTAGCAGACCCTCCATATGTGGCTTTGGTCTGATTAGTTTTGTTGCTATCCATCCCAACATTCCTCCACAAAGAAATGTTATCCCAATATTTATAGGCATAAACCACCTACAAGATAATGGAGCTAACAAGATCATGGGATTTTATTAGTGTATTTAGTTATTATTGATATAATATATATACGTCCCATTTACGGTGCATGCATATAATGTATATATGTGTGGACCCTTAAGGAGCAAAAGTAAAAATGCACTAATTTCAACGTTATTTTAATTACTTTGTGAAAATAGCGTTAAAGTCCTTAGGATGATCAACTTAAAACGATAACTTTGAGTCGGGGACTTTTTCGAAGCAGCCTCTCTATTCCAATTGGGATAGGGATAATGTTTGTATCTATCCTTCCCTTCAGATACTACCGAAAATTGGGAATATACTAGGTAAGGTTGTTGATATTATATATAGTATTAACAGACTTGAATACAAAACCAATTTTATGCAAAAAAAAAAAAGAAAAGAAAAGAAAACATTACAAGAATGCAAATTTGCAATATAAAATAAGCTCTTAATTACCATGAGATAATGTCTTCTAGGGTGACAGTCTTTGCAAGACTAGCAAAAATAAGAGAGGGAGTAAATGCCACAAACACAATCTGTAAAAGAAAACTGTCCTTTCATTAGATCTTTTGTGTTGAAACTTAAAAACGCTTTCAAGTTTCTATATTTTTATCGGCAGACATTAACAAACGTAACAAGTAAAATCATACTTCAAAAAATCATTGATTATCCGCTTGCCATACAATGATAACATTCAATCATATTTTTAGTTCATGGATACGAAAACACTATTACCTTATTAAGCGACTTGCGGGTGTCACTCGAGAGGATATTGAAGTATTCGGTAGCCATGACCGCTCCTATCCCGGTGAGTAACAACACCTCCAATATAGGCATCGATGCCACCTCAAACAACGACCAAAACGCCATTTTTGAAGCAGTTTATGTTTCTCCACTCTTACCTCGTCGTCTCTACTTTAATTTTGTTGAACCTTTATATATATTGATTATGGAAGAAAGGTCTTGGATCAAAAGCAAAATTGAATTCAAATTCGTAAAATAAGATGATAGATATATGAAAGAGTGAGATATTGAAATGAAGGGTGGTACAATAATGCCAAGAAACGACATAAATTAGAGAGAGAAGTCAAGTTTCGCATCCCTTTTTATGGTCTAAATGTTTACCTGCCTGTCATGTACTTCCCGATATTGCCATATTGGCTTTGGGATTAATAATTATTTTAATGATTTATTAGCATTCTGATCCTCCTTACTTTTTAATGGCTTAAATTAGGTATACGTTAAGTGGAACGATAAAATTTATTAAAAAATACGAATGATAAATTGTATAATCTACCTACCTATTCTAATAAATAAAAACTCATAGGGACACATGTCATGTTATTAGAATACCTTAAAAATATATAAATGTTAAAAAATATATTATATTAACAATGTATTTTTTTTAAAAAAAAAAGAAATTATCATCGAATATGAAATATACAAAAACAATTTTTTAAAACGAAATGTTTAAGAAAACTAACTTTAAAAAAATTAGAGTTTACAAAAATGATATTATTATTTTATTATTTAAATTATTAATTTATACGAAATTTTATTTATATTTTACATTAAAAATCGCCTTATATTTTTAAAATTTTTAATATTGACTATTTATTATTTTATATTTAATCCGTGTAATATACTAGTATTAACCTAGTTATTTTATAATATAAAGAAAATACAGTTTCATTTAAACCAAGTTGATCGTGGTGAGAACATATTTTATAAAGCATATTAGTTGTATAAAATCTTCTAATTATTTGAATGAGAATCATTTTTTTTAATAGTTATAATTATTTAATTGGCATTCCAACTGTACATCAAAGACTGAAATTAAATTGAATAATATATCTAAATATGAAAGGCAATTGCAAATATTGAAGCAATCTACTTATTAGCATGTCATAATATTCCACGGAATTAAACGGTTGGATGCCAAGTAACAAGATATATTTAATTATATTTAATGTAGTAAAGTAAGGTGTGATTGGAAAATAGAGTATGGTATAATTAGAAATACCCATTATATAAACAAAGAATATTAGAAAGTACAAGTGTACAACAACCAATGATGATATTTTATAAATATGGTCCTCTTAGTGATGACCATTAAGTTTGTCTAAATCTTTCACCCATAATAGTTATAAAAGATTAATTCTAACATCAATGAAAGATGAAACAAAAACGTAAAAAGTTTAATTATTTTGAAAAGATAAATTTAAACAGACTTTTTCTTTTAAGAATATGAGTGGACCTGTTCTTTTCATTTTTATAATTTCTTTTGTTTAGTTTTCTTATTAAAATGGGTAACAAATGGCTTAGTAGACGGTGAAAACAAAATAGGCCAACGACATAGCCAAAAACAGTTATTAGGTGTTGATTTGGCCTATAGATAAAAATAAATTGCAGTTGCAAGTTGCAAGTTGCAACTCCTCTGGGACTCTGGGCTATGGCTACACCGCACGCCTACTAAATAAGGTAATGTATTTTGATAATTTGGGCTTAATGATTCAGGGTTATTAGGTGTTAAATAATGGGCTTATAGGCCCATCTGAGTCTGGTTATTTGTTGAGTTTCTATTTCCGTAATTCCGTTGCCCGTTGGGATTGAGTCTTTGTTGTAGTAATATTTATAATCTATACTCTCTAATAAAAGAGTAAAAATTTTGCCACATGTCAATTTATTAGGCTATTATTGCCACATGTCATTTTTCTAAAAGAATTATCGCCACATGTCATTTTTTAATCTTTACTATCATTCTCTCTCATATTAAATGATAATTGTAATTATATTTTTTAATTTATTAAAGAATTTTAAATCTAATGACTAATGACTTTATATACCTTTTTTCATATTAAAAAAATGAAATATTTTGTTATTAAAAAGCACACTTAAACAAAGTTTACAAATTAAATATGAAAATTTTCTAAAAATGAATTTTCAAAAAACAAAAAAAATAAGAATCATTTTAAATTGTAGTTTCAGGAAAAATAAAAGTTCTTGAAAAATAAGTTTTCTTAAAAAAACAAGTATTTTAAAACAAGTTTTCTTACAAAGTACATAATATTCCAGTCTTCAACCCGTGTAATACACGAGATTTTACCTAGTAATCTTTATATAATAAAAGAATAACTAGCTTTGACACATATCATCTTCTCCTTAAGTCTTGAAATTTTTTTCTCATCTCTCTCTCCTATTAAATGCTAATTATCTTTTATATTAAATATAATAATAGATAATTTTAAATAATTAAATTATACAATTAAATATAAAATATATATTTTCTTATCATAAAAATAAATTAAAATTTAATAAAACATAAGGAAACATCAATTATATAAAATCTTAAAATATAATTTTAGAATTCTTAAATTTCTTTATTTGTAATTTGTTATTTTTAAGCATTCGTTAGTATTTTAATAACAATTAATAATATCAAACATACAAATTTTTATAAAAAAATTGTTGCTTACAACATGTTAGGTTTATTAAACCCATGTAATACATGGGTTTCTAACCTAATTATATTATATTAACTCAAAAGCTTTATATTCAAAAGTTTTTTGAGTGATTGGTTATTCGTCAGAAAGGTAGGTATGGTAAATTCCTCCCTGTCGATGTCTTTATATTCAAATACGAACGTTCTAGTTAAATCAGGACAAATGAGTTCATCAGCTAAATATCAAATTATACGTTTACAGAATCCATTTATTCATATATATTTTTAATATAAAAATACAAAAAAAAAAAATACTATTTATTATTTAGTATATCAGTATACCAATAACCTAACAATTTAAAAGTGTTTGTAAATGATGGTGAGTCTGCTTGTTATCAGACACGCTTGGCTGATTGTGCTGACATGGGTATACAATGTTTTATCCGATCAAGTGACATGTATCTGTTTTATATATATATAGGAATCCAATAAGGATAAGTATCATAGCCTTTGTTTGCGAAATGTACGAATGGAAGGCACATGCGTAGTGTTATCATCTATAAACATAGTAGTAATAAGTATCAATTTAATCATGGATTAAATTAGAGTAAATTATAGTTTTAGCCTTTAAGTGTTTTTAACTATTTTAATCAAATTTATAATCTTCTATCAATTCAGCTACTATGGTTTAAAAATCTAACGTTTTCGGCCCACAACCATAGTCAGGTTTGGAGGCCAAAATCGTTATAATAGTTAGGTTTGGGAGGCCAAAACCGTTAGTTGTTTAAATCACATGTGATACATTGATAAAAATTGTATATTTAGTTGAAATAGTTAAAATAATTAAAATAGTGGGCCAAAACCATGATTTACTCATTAAATCAATTGGTTAAACATTACAATAAGTATCAATTTAATCATGAATTAAGTTAATTGGTGTAATATATAATTATAAAACTAATTAAAACTTTAGAACGGTTTACAGACCGACTAATATATGAGTGCTTCAATAAATTGTGCAAACCTGAATAAAAGAAAGAGATAAAGAAAATAAGAGAGGTTGAAGGCAATGAAATTCAAGAAAATGAATATTAAGAGTTCTTGAGGTTATTCATAAATATTAAAAAGATAAATTATTTGAGGTGATTTTTGATAACCAGCTCAAAAATTAACATTTGAGGCGATCGACTCACATTTGAGGCAGTGTGTCATATTAAATCGAAATTCATGAATCATTCCTAAAAAAATTCAAAAAAATTTCCAACAAAAATAAAAACCGTCCCAAAAAAGTTTATAAAACCGCTCTAATTTTTTTTTAATAATTTGAGACGGTTTTAAAAGAAACTATCTAAAATATACTTGATTTAGTTTTAAATTTCTAATAAACCACCTCAAATTACAATTTTTTGAGACGATTTTCCATTGGAACGACTTACTATTCCTCTTAAACATATTTTATGCTACGCGTTAATAAAGAAAAATAAACTAACCTCCAAGATAATGAGATTTTTGAAGGGGACTCAAACCTAGCTATTGTTGAGAGTTAAAAATGATAGTTTTTTAAATCACATAGGTTAAATTGATAAAAGATCTTATTTTATGTTAAAATAGTTAAAACCTTTGAAATATAAATCATAATTTACCCAAATATAAATTAAAAGTAGAGTAAATTGCCACTTTAGTCTATGTGCTTTGTTCATTTTTCTATTTTAATCAAAAAGTTTAAATTTCACTATTTTTGTCATTATGATTTACATTTTATTGTCATTTTAGTCAAATGAAATTTTGAATTAAAATGACAAAAGTGACACAACCACATGGACAAAAATGACAATAGAATGAAAACTATAAGGACAAAAATAACAAAATTTAAAGTTTTAAACTAAAATGACAAAATTAAATAAGCAATAGAGACTAAAATGACAACTATTTTAAAAAATATGATTTGCAAATATTCGGAATATATGTAAACATATGATCTCAAATTTGTTAATAATAAAACTTAAAATATGAGACCAGTTTATTCCTATGTTATTCGGTTGTTAAGATAAGATTTGGTGGGCTGCCATAAACTGGTTGCCGCCGCCGGTAAGATAACATGAAAATCAGGTTTAAAAACATAAAATAAAAGTGGTACGTACACGTGGCTACTTCTGTAGCAAAGCAAGCACTAGATGAAATCCTTGCCGGTTTTATGCCACGTATGCACTGTGCAGCTGCAGTGTAGTATAGCAGCGCATGCGCAATATATAAATCACTTTACACTTCTCTACGATCGAGACCACCAAAAGCCATCCTGTACCCCTCTCTCTCTACACTATTCTTCACTCCCACATTTACACACAGTACACTCCACCAAAATCCAATGCCTCGTCCGTACAGAATCCTCTCGGCCGTCGATAACGCGGTGGCTGCACCGCCTGAGGCAACCGCCATCGAATCGGATTACGTGGTCATCCTGGCGGCTCTCCTCTGTGCTTTGATTTGTGTGGTAGGTCTAATCGCGGTGGCTCGCTGCGCATGGCTCCGTCGAGTATCCGTCGGGCAGACTCCAAATCAGCAGCCGAAGAACAGAGGCATGAAGAAGACGATGATTGAAGCGCTTCCTAAATTCATCTACGATAAGAACTGCAAAGACTTGTCTTCCGGTGAGTGTGCAATCTGTTTGGCTGAGTATGCCGATGGTGATGAGATCCGTGAGCTGCCCCAGTGCGGACACGGGTTTCACGTTGGGTGCATTGATACATGGCTCAGCTCGCACTCCTCGTGTCCGTCGTGTAGGCAGGTGTTGGTGGCCCGGAGGTGTAAAAAGTGCGGTCAATTTCCGACGAGTTCCGGCGGGAATGTTAGGTCGGAAGCGGGAGATAAATGCAGACAGCATATTAGTAGCTCTTAGTTGTTTAAGTGATTGTTTACCGTCACATGAATTAAGTTGATTTGGAAGACAACCCAAGAATTTGTAATCGTGATTGTTTTACATTTAATTTATATATTTTTGAATTTTGATTACTTTTTATATGTAGAATGATGCAATTTCTTGTTTTATCATTTCTCATACCGTGAGTTTTTTACCGGTCAAGTTGTTAGGTACTACTTGATGCAAGTGGTGCGCTTGTAAAATTTGTAAGTTAACTTAAAATGTTTGTTACGAACCAGGTTACGACGGTGAAATGAACACGTTTAAATGTCTAAAGTGAAACATAAGTTTTGTGCTTGTAGAAAATGACGGTTATAAAACACGAATTTGATTTTTAAATTTGGTTTTTACATGTAGGATGCCATTTCATGTTTTAAGTCGTTAAAATTTAATAGGATTTTAGTAGCACGATATTTTTTTTGGTTGAGGTCTCGTGGTGATACCGCCATACCGCGTTGATACAAAATTAACACGTTTGGTGTAGGCCTTACACTAGTGCGAAGAAAGATATTTTTTAGCATTTAGATATTTGCAGGTCGATCAGGGTTATCCTGATCTTTTGTTTTTGTTTTTTTTGTTTTTAAATTGCCTTTATCCTGATGGTGAGGGTATGTGTTAATATGGTCCATGAAGACAAAGCCTCTTAATTAAATGCTTTGATGGTCAACTAAAAGCATTTATCAAACAATAAACAAATCTTTCTATTATAATAAATAATTTTTATAAGGACACATGTCATGTTTTTAGAGCACATAATCTTTGGTTTCTCTTATCTTTTTTTTTGAACAGCCATATTATCCTACTCCTACACTACACTCAATATTCCACCATTACTTGAATTTGAACCCAAGACTTCATTTCTAAAAGACAATGCCTCTACCAAGTGGTTAGTCCCACATTGGCGGTTTCCCTCATCTCTCATATTAAATACATTTCATTATACATATATATACTTTTTTTACATTCTTAAATTAAAAAAATAATAATTCATTTAAGTATTTTTTTTAAAAAAAATAAAATTATCATAAAATATAAGAAAAAATTATTTTTTTTAATTGAAATGTTTGAAGAAACAAACTTTGAAAAACTTAGTGTTTAAAAAATAATATAATTATTACTTAAAGTATTAAATTATATCAAATTTTAATGATATTTCATATTGTAATTTAGATTTTCATTTATTATTGTTCATTATATTTTTTCTATTCA
The DNA here is from genome assembly GCA_009363875.1 of Mikania micrantha. Lineage (NCBI taxonomy): Eukaryota > Viridiplantae > Streptophyta > Magnoliopsida > Asterales > Asteraceae > Mikania > Mikania micrantha. The sequence continues at coordinate 97,202,720 of CM018680.1, forward strand.
ATCCGTGTAATACACGAGGTATTAATCTAATATATTATAAATATAAGAGGATACAATGAATATTAATACAAATTTACTTAAAAAAATAAAAACAATTATTATACTTACTAATATATATTGTATTGCACTAAATTTTTTTGTTAAGAATTTTTGTTTTTCAAAAGATTTATGTTTTTATGTTTTTTAACAAAATTAAATTTTTTAAAATATATCATGGTTGATTCGAATTGGATTCATATAAAAACGATAGTCAACCGTGGACAACGCCTAGATTCAAATTCTTATATATATAACTTAAAAAGCAAAGTCGGTGACCAATAGGATTTTAGGAAGTCACTCAAACTTTTATATTTAAAGAGATGTTTCTAGAGGAATTCAAATAGTTGGGTCTTGGTCCAACGGTTAAGTCACTCTCATTTTGAATGCCACTTCTTGGGTTCGAAACCTTTCGGGGTACCTTTTTTTTTCTTTTAATTTTTTTGTCATTTACTTTTATTAGGTTGTTAAGTATAATTATCTTTTTTTTACGTATAACACAATTTTATACGTTTCTTCATATATTTAATCATTTTGTTTTCCTCGAGTTTTTAAAGTTTCTACTTTATCATTTTCGTTTATTTAACATAAATGTTTATGTTTTTGCTCGGGTTACATATGCTATACTTTTTCTTTTTCTTCTTTAAAAAAAAAAGACTTTTGGGATTCATAAGTCTAATTTTTACAAAGATATGATATTCTAACTACATTTCAATTGTTTTCACTTTTTGTTAACATTCTTTTAAAATAACGTAACTTATCCATGATTTTCAAATATGTTAATGTGAGCGTGTTTCTCAAGATATGAAATTTATCTCCTATATTATGTACGATATGATTTCTCATGATAATTTTTCTTTGTTAATTTAAAATATATATAATTTGCATTTTACTGGTAAAATGAATGATCTCGAGTAGCCCTTTTAGTTGTTGTAAAGATACAATAATAATTGCCTCGACCATGAAACCAACAAGCGTAAGTTTTATTTTTTTTAAACTTCATATACCGCAACATATATGAAGTAATAATGTTGTCAATCTATGTTTTAATATTTGTAACTACAATCATTTGTAATTTCATACGTTTCTTTTTAGGGCTGACAATTTCAGACGCAGACATTTTAAACACGACACAAATTTAGTACGTTTCGTGTTTACGCTTAACATGGTTCATGTATAGAACATGTCGACACTTGAAGACCTATTTATTTTTGTCTAAATAAGTAAAAAAAACGTTAACATGTTAAGACATGTTAATATTTGTTTATACATGTTTAAATACCAATTAAAATCTGTTTAGAATAAATACATTTTAATACGTTTTTAATTCAAAATTTAAAATAAATACATGTTTTTAGTGTTAACAGGTTCCTTAACGTGTCATTTCGTGTTGACATGATTTAAACATGTCGTTTTCATGTTTGGAAAAATTGACATGGAATTTTTTTGTGCCATGCTTATGTCTGCCCCTTTTGGGTTTTCTGTCTTATCATATCTTGTATTATTGTGTCGTCTTAGACCCGTTATGTCAGTCTTTTTTCTATTAATAAAATCAGCATGTCGCAACATGCGGCTCTTAATCGTACCGCCCGCGGAGCGGGCGGTAACTTTTCTAGTTAAAATTATATGGAGACGTGGATAATAACTAGCGTTTATAGTAGTATAACCGGAGTTAGAATTTTAAATTGATATATCATTCCTATGTTATTTGGTAAAAAAACAATTATTATATGCTAAAAGCAATCCAAATAGATATGTTTATTATTGTGTTGTTTCGAATTTAATAACATGAAACCATTGATGACCCACAATGTCCTCTTATTTGGTTTCTATGATAGTGTATGATGAGGGCTGAAGGTTGAGGTTTAACTTGTGGCATACAAACCACCAGGCTACACCAAAATTTTGTTTATGTTCCCCTTCTTCATGCATGTGTAAAGAGAACAAATGTTACAAAAATATTTTAAAAAGTGAACACAATCTATATCTAATAAATAAAAATACTAAAAGACACATGTTAGCTTTGTAAGTTACTTGAAAACCGATTTTCCCGTATTTTTATTCTAATTAAAAGATTAAATGTCACGTGTTGTATTATGTGTAAATGAAAATTTAAATTTTTTTATCTTTTTTTTTTTAAATAATAATGATTTTCTTTAGTTTGGCAAATAGATGATTAAGCTTTAAGTTATAATCTTTAATATTTTATAAAACAAATTTAAAAAATACTTGATATTTTGTGCAGAATTTATTTAAAAACGTATTTATTTAACGTTTGTAATTTACATGACTTTTAAGTTAGTATAAAACAAACATATGAGATTGTTTGTATGCTATATCATCATCATCATTCTACATATTATATCATAATATTAACAAAGGTAAAATTTAAGGAGTGTAAGAAGTAGATAACATTATATCTACTCTATAAAAATAGAAAGGCGTACAGCTTTCAATAAAATTAACCCTCAACTCATAATACATTATTAACCGACAAACATAACGCTTATAACATTGTTTTTATTAAAATTAAGTAAAATAATATTAAATATATTATAATTTTACTTTTGCTATAGTTGAAGCGCAGTCAAAATATGGTTTTTGGGATGGAATTTGTGGCGTCAACCTATAGGGTTTCTAGTTTTTCTAATTTATTCCCTAGCAGAATGTGAACGATTACCTTTTGATTTACCAGAAGCAGAAGATGAATTAGTAGCGGGTTATCAAACCGAATATTCCGGTATCAAATTTGGTTTATTTTACGTTGCTTTATATTTAAATCTACCAGTTTATTCATTATTTGTAACAGCTCTTTACTTGGGGGTTGGAATCTTTCTATTCCGTTTCCGAACTTTTTAGTAATATGGGTGGTAAAACATAGAGTTTAAAGATTAAAAAGAAATTGTTTTGTACTGTGTCTCCTTGGTGGGGACTAGAACTAACCTGTTTCCTTGGGATCTGAAAAATATATGGAATTAGAATCCAGGACATCCAGCACATTGTTTTTTTTTTTCTTTTTCTTAACTTTTTTTTTCTTACTTTCTTTCATTTTCTTATCTTATCTTTTTTCCTTCCCTTTTCAAATACATAGAGGATCTCGTGACCCCCCTGTTCTTGAAGCTGCCATCTTTTTTATCTTCGATTAAGTTCTCTTTAACTCGTTTATGATGTATTGATGATACAACAAAGATGTGTCCTCTGCTATGTGACACCATCTTTATGATTTTCAAGTGTCATTTACAGCTACTTGAAAATATTTTACATAATTAAGCAAGTCATATATTCTCAAAGTTAATGGTGTTCATTGTAGGGAATATTGTAGAACACGAACACAATTGAATCACCGAATGAATTGAAAGTCGTGGATCACAGTTTCAGATCAAACTATTTGTGCTTCACTCAAATGTTTGATAGGATAAAATTCAATTCGAAGTCAAGAACAAGTATGAATTTTGTTGAATTTGTGAATTTCGTGAATGAACCAAAAAACTTCATGATCCATCAATTTCAAATTTTACATTCGCAGGTTTTTAGAAACTGCTTCCAAGCAGTTTTCAAGTTTTCTATTTTACAAAATTGCCACTAAACTATCATTTTACGAATTTTAAATCAAAATTCGTAAAATCCATTTTTCTATTGATTTTTCCAGCCAGAGGCTCTGTCCCTTAAACCCCGCCAGGGGCTGCCGCCCCTTGAACCACTGCCAAAGGGGGGGTTGCCCTCTTGGAACCCCCATTGAATCATAAAACATTAAACAAACGTGTACCCCACACCCAACTTGTTTAATGAATTTCATGATTTTTATTGATAGATAAAATTAATTCCAATTACACTAAAATATCTAACATTCATCGGAGTAGATTACGAATTATTCATATTTTAATTTTTTCGTCTTGACCTGAAAGTCTGAAACCAAACCCGACCTAAATTGGGTTGAGTATCATCCGACCCGAATAATCCGAATAAAGATTCGGATAACTCTGAACAACCTGAGTAAACCTAAATATAGGTTGAGCCATGAGACTAAGGACTAGGCCAGTTGGATTGGGCTGGTAGCTCAAATGTCTATATTTTATTAGTTTATTATTATTATTTAATAGAGTTAATTGGATATCCGAAGAGTCCAAATTTAAAATATCTTATATGCAAATCCGACTCGATTACCCGAAAATCTATTTTGGGCCTTATATCTCCGACCCGAGCAATCAAAATTATGATTCTAATATGTTTTTTTTATGTTCGGATGCAATTGGGGTTTCCTAATATTTTCTTTTTGAATTTTGGATTTTTTAAACACCCAACTCAAAGTCTTAATATATGAGCCAAATACATGATAAAAATATAATATTTTTTTGGTCAGAGCGTACTTTTTCCAAAATTCTCGATAAATCCACGGAGTTTTATATGTAGCTTTTTTAACGGATAAGCTTACTCAACTTCTAAACTATATCAAATTAATTACACATTTTCATATGATTAACTGATTAAGTAGTTTGTATTTATAACGTTTAATTTATTTGACTAATTGGGCCCATTCTAGAACATATAATTACTAATAGATTTATAATTTTTTTTATATATGTCAATCGACCTATGAGGCTATGATGTTTAAACGAGTTCAAAAAAGTTTGGGCCCTTCTAGGATATAGGTTCAGTACAATTGCACACTCTAAAAGACGATCCTAACACTATGAGACATTGAGACGTATGACGTACTTCAAATAATTTTACATTATTTGTTTGTTGAATGCAAATAGTATAATGATTATCCTTTAAGAAATATGATTAGGGTTTGAATCCCACAAGTGTATGTTGATCAAGTGATATATAAGAGTAAAATTAATGTTAAAAAAAATTATTTTGATGAATTGAATCCTTTTAGGCCACACGGAGTCGTCCCGTGCTTCCCCACTTTTCCCCGTTGCCACATCAGCGTCACATCAGTTTTTCTCACTTTTCCCCATTTTGCACGGTGTCGTCCCACTTTTCCCTATTTTCAAATCTTATTTTTAATTAATTATTTTAACAATAAATAATAATAATAATAATAATAATAATAATAAAATAAAAAAAGATTTATTAAATTTAAAATAAAAAAAAGAATACAACAAAAAAAAGGAGAATACAACCTAAAAAATTAAATTAAAAAAACCTAGAAAGGCATTTGTGGACGATACCCATAGTAGAAGTTTAGTTGATTTGGAGATGTCATTTGTGGACGATACCTGGGTGTGTTGAACGGGTTCATTTGAGCCGTTTGAACATTTTTTGGTCATGGTTTTCTAAATTTCTTGCTTGACGACCCACTAAGGGATGAACCTCCTTCCATTTTACTTGAAAAATTTTATAAATTTAGTGTATAGATTGTAGAAAATGAGAAAAAAGTGTAAGATTTGTGGTTGTTTAGAGTTGTTTAAATAGGAAAAAAAATGGTTTTTTTTTTTTGTTTAAACCCATGGATCAATTCCCCTCCCCACGCTCGGCTTGAAACGGTGCCATCTCCCCGATTCACCCCACCCCACTTCAGGGGGGGTGGTGTTCCCGGCCGGCCCCGCCTCTCCCCGCCTCTCTCCCGGCTCCCACTCCGACCCCCCTTACATTGTTTTGATGGTGTTATAGACGTGCCTAAGTCAAAAAAAAAGTGTGTGTATATATGTGTGTGTATAGAGGATGGTTATTTTGAAAACCACCCTTAGTTGAGAAAACTTTGAGAACCTTGAAAAAAATAATGTAAACAAAGACATTTTTTTTTTGCAGTTTTGTAAAATTATTAGTGTCATTTTTATAAAAACAAAAAAACAAAAAAAGCACCAAACAAAATTGTAAAAATATAAATTTTGTCCACGATGTAACACAGACGTAACACAGCTGTACATGTCATCATTGGTCTGTATAGCTGTGTTACGTCTGTGCTACATCGTGGACAAATTAATTTTTTTAAAAAAATTTTGTCGGCGCTTTTTTTGTTTTTTGTTTTTATAAAATTGACCCTAATAATGTTACAAAACTGTAAAAAAAATAGCTTTGTTTACATTGTTTTTTCAAGGTTTCCAAAGGTTCCTCAAATCAAAAGGGTTTCCAATTTATACTTCCCCTATATATACATATATATATCTATATAAATTAAATATTCCAATATGTAAATCAACAAGATAAAAAAAAACACGTGAATAACACCCAAGAAAAATGAAATACGCTCCTTTTCGTATTGACCAATTAAAACAACCAAAAATAAGTGGTCACGACCATAATGTTATGTCACCCGTGTCTCTTGTCATCCACTCTATAAGACACCTCTAGAGTCTAGAGTGCTCTTAAATTCCCTGCAGATAACACTTGAGAATATTGGTCATGTATAACTAAGTTTTGATAACAACAAAGTTTCTATCAACATTAGTAGCAACATTGTTAGTACTTAAAAGAATTCTTATACAACGAATGTAACCGTTGATAGTCATAAGTCAAATCAACTATCTTTCTTGAGTAATTGCAGCAATTTCTTATAATGGTTCAAACTCATATAAAGAATTTATTATATATGTTTTGAAGTGTACGTTATTATATGGACTTAAACAAAAATGAATAACTCGTTCTTGATTAGAAACTTTCGGTCCTATCCGATAAAAGATTTAGCACAAACGCAAAATACTTTAGTTTGAAAGAGTTTCAAAACTTGATTTCGGAAGATTTTCAGTGTGATACGAATTTTGGAAAACACAACAGGTTTAGCTAAACAAATATAAATTGTTTTTAGAACTTAAAGAGTTGTAGGGAACGAAAATATAAAAAATTTCATGGAGGGGTTAATGCGTTTGAATGTCATCATATGCTTATGAAAACTTCAACATGTTAAATTTTCACATTATAAAATTAGAGGTTGTTAGATTGTGGGGTAGAGTGAGGTGAAACTATATATGTCATCTTTGATACAAAAAGGAAAATAAACAACTTTGGTGAGAGCAATATCAGAAACAATTAAAAGCTAAAGAACGAGGCTATATAGCTTTAGGAGTGTATTTTTCATGCTTCAGGATCAATGTGTGGATGCCTCTCACATGATAAATTGCAATTTGCAATACAACGTGTTTCACGCGAGACAAAAATGAAAAAGAAAAATAATAAAACAAGACAAAAATACTTTGTATTTCTTTAAATGATCAACAAAGGGAACCTAAATATAATATATCAAGAAATAGATAGTAAATAAAATTTAATCACACATTGTGATTGAAATTTAACCACGAATAGTAATTTTGAATTAATAAGAGACTAAAATTTCAAATCATTGAATGTTAATGTATCTTTTTATCATCTTGCTTGTTTCTAATATTCATCAAAGCATGCAAAAAAAAAAAAAAAAAAAAAAAAAAGACTATGTTCCCTTTATAGTATTTTTTTTGTAGACAGTTGATATGTGATGTGTTTGGTGACCAAACATGCTTTATTTTCTTGCTGTCTCTTTTTGGGTGTTTAATGAAAGTTTCCGTTCAAAAAAATATGTGATGAAGTTGATGACGACTTCCGAGATTATATTTCTCAGATCGTAGTGCACAAGAGGCACCTAGTCTATACCTTATTTTTACCCACCCTGACCTATTGAATCCAATCTAATCACCATCTTTATCTGTTTTTTTTTTTTTTTTTTTTTTTTTTTTTATATATGCTCACTCAAATACAACCTAAAATAACCCATAGCTTTATACAAATAGGCTAAACAAACCCAATCTAGTCTTTGGATCAGGTTTGCCGCCCCTAGTTGCTGTTAAAGTTGATGTTCAAATCCTGCTTAAACTTATAGTTGAACTTTAAAATTTATTTATATCTCTATCTAAAATTTTAATATATTTAAATTCTTGGCCTTTTATTCGTCATCATTCTTCCAAATATAATATCAAGTCATTTGTCTTAATCGATACATATATTTTCTTTAATTTTAGTTATTTCAACTATACCTATAAAAATAATAGAAACAAAAAACATATTCGGAAAGTATATATTGGCTAGCCTAACTAAGCCCTTAAAAGTTTGTCTTTGTATGTCAACTTTATGTCAAAAACATATTGGTGACAAGTCCATAAATTAAATGTTTAGCGACAAATGTTTGTCATTAACAAAACCTGTGTGACGCTAATTTTGTCTTTTTTAATCCAAGAAAATGTTGGTTTGCGATGCTTATGCATTAAATTATATTTTCATTTAATTAAGGTGATAAATATTGTGTTTAGATTAAGATTATATATTAAAAACACAAAGAACATAGATTAATAATGACTTGTTCATATAAGTTTATTGTAAAACAATGTTCTAGTTAAGGTGGAGGGATGCAAGTATGGACACTCTTTAATTGTTAAAATATACACCCTAACCCTATATTGTTGCAAAATGTCATGTTATTTTTATTCTAAATTATCTTAAAAAAAACTCTGTTCGTAATAAATTTCTTCCATTTCTCGAACATATTTTAATCCTACGGTACGTAGCGCCATAGGGAGAACCTAGCGTAGCAGAGCCAGTCGCGACCAAGTAGATAGCTCTACGCCTCTGCCGAACGAACAAAGAGCTACCTAAGTACGATTAAAGAAAGTGAAAATGATAGGTAAACAAAAGATAGAACAAATGCAACAGTAACCGTCAGAGCTTCGAAAGCCTGAAATTGAGTGTCGTTGAATTGAGCCTGTCGTATGCTTCCCTATCCAAGACGACAAGGCGGTAAAGAATTTTTGACCCAATCACTTCTATTGAAGATTCAGTCTTACACCTACCAAATTTATAAGTTGCAGACGACATCCTTCCATGACTTGGCTCAACTATTTCAAGAACCCTTGGCAAAGTAGAAAAATGCAGGCTTTTAGTGTTTCATATTCTTAAAAGAGAAAGTTTGTTTAGAGTTTTATCTTTTTTAAATAACTACATTTTCTTCGTTATTGTTTCATCTTTGCTTGATGTTTGAATACATCTTTATTAATGATTCAAGTGAATGATTTATACAAACTTTCTAGTGATAAATAAGGTAATTAACCTGATTAAAAAGGATGGTGATGATATATAACTAGTGGTGAACATAATATAACCATAACCAAAATATAACCGATAACCGCCCTGAACCATAACCGATTAACCGAAACCGAATTTCACCGAAGGTTATGATTAAGCGAAGCCATTAACCGAACCATTCGGTTATGGTTATGGTTAAGGTAAGGCTAGTCATTAACTGACTTTAACCGAGCTGAACCGAAGATTTTTTAATATTTATATGTTTGTATGTTTTTTTAAAAAGTTATGAGCAAATCAAATATAGAAAGTGAATCTTCACTTTTTATTATATGAAAATATTATGTATCATATGTGATACTAAATATATTAGAAAATAAATCAGAGTTTACGTGGTTTTAATTTTCGTTCACACATTCTCAGTTACTACAAAGTTTTACAAGTTCACGTGGTTTTACTTTTTTTTCACACATTCTCAGTCACGTAACCGGTGGTTAACCGATCAATTGGTTATGGTTATGGTTAAGGATTTAAAATTAACCGAAGTAATTGTTTTGGTTATTGAAATGGTCATAGCCGCACCAAACCGAAGCGAACTGAACCATGCACACCCCTGTATATAACCACCAAATAAACATTGCACTTTATAGTATTATTTCTTTATATTTTCTGAATTTACGAACCATGTTTTTTACTATAAGCAAAAAGATTAATTACTAAAGATTCTTAAAGCTTGTATTTAACTTGAGCTTCCGAAAAACTTGAGCCGGCTTCGAGTAAGTAGCTCTGTATTTTTACATAGGTAATTAGGTATAGCTAAGTAGATGGTGTACCGACATTTTTTTTTGAACGGCTAAGTTTACTCCCACCTAAATTACACCTTACACTTTTAATTACACCCATGTATGGGATTGAACCCATGACCTCCCATTCTAAGAGGCAAGCCTCTACCAAGTAGGCTAGTCCTACATTGGCTGGTGTACCAACTTTTAACCGATAGATACTCATATTCCCCGGCCTAATTATCCTAATTGTATTTTGTAAATACCTTGCACCAAAAAACTAAATTGTTGAAATCAGACAAAAACTAATGCATGGGCCATCCTATATCAAAAAAGCACCGGATATAACCTTAAACTAGGTTTGATCCTACCCGCGCGTTGCGACGGGTTATCACAGTAAACTTCCGAAACGGGTGTTATATATCATTTACAAAAGTATAAGTTACATACCAAATCAAATATCTCATCACAAATTCTATCCAATTTTTCATAAAAACATAAAATTATACAAAATCCTAAAAAATATGTTACAAAAATATTAGACAAAATTACTTACAAAATCTTTCTCACTGACAACCAATCGTTTGAATTAAAACAAAAACCCAAATCTTTAAGCACATTTCTCAAATTTAATAAAAACCAAAATTTATAAGCGAATCTCTCAAATTTAGTACCCTCATCTCTGTTTACTGCTTTTGAAAGTCAAAAAAACTTCTGGTGGTCCAAATCTAATTTATTAAAACGTCACCACATGAAACGGACACCCACATTAAACCTGAATAAAAAAATTAGGTTTTGAATAAACAAAAAATTTTAATGTGGATTTGTATGGACCACATGTTTATATTCAATATTCCAAATAGACGACCCAGATTAGGGTTTAAGGGGTTTCTCTCTAAGATCGAGTTTTCACTGGATACAAACCCTACATACACACACACACATACACACACACACACACATATATATATATATGTAAGATCTTGGGACCCACTCATATATATATATATATATAATACTATTACTTTTCATACATTTTAATACTATACTAGGTTTATACCCGCCGCGCGTTGCGGCGGGTCATCACAGTACACTCCTGACAACGGGTATTATATGTCATTTCCAGAAACATAAGTTACATAGCAAAATCAAATCTATTATCATGAACTCTATACAAATTTCTTATAAAAACATAAAATCATACAAAATCCATACAAATATGTTACGAAAATAATTAAAAAAAACTGGCAATATCCTTCTCATCTGTTTATTATATTAAATGAGGTGGGGGGGAATAGTAATGTGGGCCCCACCTTTTTTTTTTCTCTTACACACACTCCCACATATTATATATACACCCCACTCCCATATATTATATTATATATACTGGTATATTATTAAAAGAGATAAGGGGAATAGTAAAATGGGTCACCTAGACTTTATATGTACAATTGATTTGGAATTTTGAAAATAAAAATGTGGTGCGCATTGAATATGCACTCCTGACAACGGGTATTATATGTCATTTGCAGAAACATAAGTTACATAGCAAAATCAAATCTATTATCATGAACTCTATACAAATTTCTTATAAAAACATAAAATCATACAAAATCCATACAAATATGTTACGAAAATAATTAAAAAAAACTGGCAATATCCTTCTCATCTGCAACCAATTGGTTGAATTAAAAAAACCCTAAATCCCTAAGCACACATCGATTTTCTATGAAAACAAACAAATAACAATTTCTTTTTTCGAACACCACCAAAACCGTAGGAATGACCACATTTTCTCACTAATCACAGAGAAAAAACCCCTAAACCCTATTTGGGTCGTGGATTTCGAATATTGAAAATAAATTCGTGGTTGACATTAACCCACATTAAAACTGATTTGTTTATTCAAAACCAAATTTTTTATTCATATTCAATGCGCACCACATATTTATTTTCAAAATTCCAAATCAATGGTACAGATAAAGTCTAGGTGACCCATTTTACTATTCCCCTTATCTCATTTAATAATATTACCACATATTTATTTTCAAAATTCCAAATCAATGGTACAGATAAAGTCTAGGTGACCCATTTTACTATTCTCCTTATCTCTTTTAATAATATACCAGTATATATATAATATGTGGGAGTGGCTGTGTATATATAATATGTGGGAGTGGGTGTAAGAGAAAAAAAAAGGTGGGGCCCACGTTACTATTCCCCCCACCTTCTTTAATATATAGAATAATATATAGTAAATAGTAATAATAATATTATTTAATTAATATTATTATTATATAAAAGTTTAGTGGCCAAAATCAAAAAAACAAAGCTTTATATTATACAAAAGTTTTAGTGGCCAAATTCGAAAAAAAAACTTTAAAAAGTTTTAGTGGTCAAAATCGAAAAAACAAAACTTTATATTATATAAAAGTTTTAGTGGCTAAGATCGAAAAAACAAAACTTTAAAAGTTTTAGTGGCCAAAATTAAAAAAACAAAACTTTATATTATATAAAAGTTTTAGTGACCAAAATCGAAAAAACAAAACTTTACTATTAAGTTTTAGTGGCCAAGATCAAAAAAACAAAACTTTATATTATATAAAAGTTTTAGTGGCAAAAATATAAAAACAAAACTTTAAAAAGTTTTAGTGGCCAAAACTGAAAAATCAAAACTTTATATTATATAAAAGTTTTAGTGGCAAAAATCGAAAAAAAAAAACTCTAAAAGTTTTAGTAAAAGTTTTAGTGGCCAAAATCGAAAAAACAAAAATTTATATTATAAAAAAGTTTTAGTGACCAAAATCGAAAAAACAAAACTGTACTAATATAAAAGTTTTAGTGACTAAAATCGAAAAAACAAAACTTTAAAAGTTTTAATGGCCAAAATCATAAAAACAAAACTTTATATTATATAAAAGTTTTAGTGACCAACATCGAAAAAATAAAATTTTATTATTAAGTTTTAGCAGCCAAAATCGGAAAAACAAAACTTTATATTACATAAAAGTTTTAGTAGCCAAAATAAAAAAAACAAAACTTTAAAAAGTTTTAGTGGCCAAAATAGAAAAAACAAAACTTTATATTATATAAAAGTTTTAGTGGCAAAAATCGAAAAAACAAAACTTTAAAAGTTTTTGTGACCAAAATTGAAAAACAAAACTTTATATTATATAAAAGTTTTAGTGACCAAAATTAAAAAAACAAAACTTTACTTTTAGTGGCTAAAATCGAAAAACAAAACTTTATATTATAAAAAAGTTTTAGTGAAAAAAATCGAAAAAACAAAACTTTAAAAAGTTTTAGTGGCCAAAATCGAAAAAAGAAAACTTTATATTATATAAAAGTTTTAGTGGAAAAATCGAAAAAACAAAACTTTAAAAGTTTTAGTGACAAAAATTAAAAAAACAAAACTTTATATTATATAAAAGTTTTAACAACCAAAATCGAAAAAACGAAACTTTAATATTACTTTCAAGTTGGTTTTTAATATATATATATATATAATAATAATAATGAGTTATTTATTTATCTATTTATGTATTTATCTATTTATTTATTTATTTATTTATTTTAACACCGCGTACACACATTGACACACATATATAACACTTGCAATACAGACATTCATATCACTCATCGCAAAATCTATCCACTCGCTTTCTAAAACCACACTCATTTCTAAGTAAATCTAAATCTATATCCACGTATAACCGAATGACTCGCCCGTACAGATTCCTCTCCTCCGTCAACGGCAACTCATCTTCATCACTTGACCAAACGACCGCCAAACCGCCGGAGGCCGTCGCCGCGGAGTCCGATTTCGTGGTCATCCTCGCCGCTCTCCTCTGCGCTTTGATTTGCGTGTTAGGCCTCATCGCAGTAGCTCGCTGCGCTTGGCTCCGCCGCGGATCCAACCGCAACGCCAGCCAAAATCCTAGTCAGCCGGCCGCGGCGAACAAAGGAATGAAGAAGAAAATGGTAGAGTCACTCCCAAAGTTCGTTTATAATTCGTCAAAGGAAGTCGGCAATGGCAGAAAGTTGTCATCCGGCGACTGTGCGATATGTCTGGCGGAATACGAAGACGGAGACGAGATCCGCGTTCTGCCGCAGTGTGGACATGGATTCCACGTCGGATGTATTGATATGTGGCTCGGTTCGCACTCTTCGTGTCCGTCTTGTAGACAGATCCTGGTCGTCACGAGGTGCCGGAAGTGCGGTGAGTCCGTCGGACAAGCTTCGACGGTGACGGAACATAAAAGCAGTCGACAACATGATAGTGGCTCTTGTTCAAGTGATTATTTACCGTGACAAGTGCAAAAAGTTTAAATTGATTGCACCTTAATTCCGATCCGTGTTACTCCGAATTGAATAAAATCACCATAAATATATATAGAATTTTTAGATAGTTTTTTTTTTTTAGATAAATTATCTGTTGCATCATCAATCTGGGCATAGAATATGTGGTCTGGATTTAGACTGGGATAAAAAGGTTTCAAGAACATCTGTAAATTATGCCACTCTTCGTTAATTAAGTGTTAGATGTCAATCACATAAGTATTTAATAATTTGAAATGGACTGGTTGATGGTTGAAGTCGACTTCTGTTAATGTGCTTTAACTTTTTTGTAATAAATATTTATTTTATTAAGTGATTAATTTATCAGTTTTATTTTAATACATCCTCATCATATATAATATATACGTCAACTCAAACATGATATATCATTTGAATTTAGAGAGCTAAAATCATCATTTGTTGTATTAGTTTGATGTTGGCTTAATGTGATGCTAGAAATCGCCACTTTTCACAAAAATACAAATTACTAAATTGAGATATCATATGACATCATTTCATGCTAAAAAAATTTCAGATATTTCATAATTTTTAAATTAATTTTGTTAATTATAATTTAATTTGCATTGTGTTTTATAAAAAATACTAAAAGTTGTAAGAAAGATCCTCTGTAACATGAATCTTGTGACTCGTCATTTATAACAATTCAGATAAAGCAGTTGAAGTAGTTAATCGAATTTTATAGCCCTTTAATTGCTATTTAAAGATAGCATGCGTATATTGTTCTTATCTATTTAAACCTTCTGACTATGTAGACGAGTTATCGTGAAAACTATTCATATAACTGATAAGAGGGTTAAAACCTTTGATCACAAATGCTATCTTTATATTTTGACAAATTAACTCGATCAATAGGATTTCATTATCCAATAAACACGAAAAGATTCTTCTAAAAAGTCTATTTTATATAATAAAGTTCAATTTCTTTTAAAAATTTTAAAACCGATCCAAACAAAATCTGAACGAATTTATTTCGTATCATTGAAAAAGTCTTGTCGAACCCTAAATCTCAAATGCTAAACCTCAAACCATAATACTAAAACTTAAACTTTAAAACCAAACCTTGAACCCTAAAGATATAACTTAAAAGTTAAAACTAAACACTAAAACCTAAACTTTATAACTAAATGAGTACGATCGAAGTTTGTTGAGCCGGTTTTAGGAGTTTTAGAAATAATTTTTGATCTTTTTAGGCAAAATATATTTTTTATTTAATCATTACCATACATACATACATGCATGCATGGATTTTATACTATGAAAACCTGATCTTAAATATAAACACTTATACTCTATTTGGGCCATGAATTTGAAATCTTGAAAATAAATATTTGTTTCACATTAAAGTTTAATAAAAAATCAGAGTTTTAATAAAAATTAATTTTAATATATTTTAATGTGTATGTTTCAAAATTTTAAATAGACAATAAAATAGATTTTAAAAGTTTTCTTTTGAAGATTAAGTTTTCTCAAGATATAACCCTTCACTCGCTCCACCATCAAATTGACGACCGAGGGTTCTGGTCATAGGGTTCAAAGGGGCTGCGACCTTGGGCAACCGATGACGAACAGGATCGGTGGTGGTCCGATCAGTGGTGGTGGTCCGATCAGTGGTGGTGGTGAAAGGATTCTATGGGGGCGCTGCAAACGGTGGTGGGTGGTTTGATTAGGGCTCAAATGTGGGTATTTGTTATTTTCATTCAGACGTGGAACCAAATAGTATTAACGGATTCAACACTTAATGGTTTAGACCATCGTAACTATTCAGACATTTTAACCATTCAGCACTTAATGATTCAGATCCAATCAATGAACCAAACGGTCTTAAGTGTGCCTTCTCCTTTTATAACAAATTTCCTTATTGATCAAACCAATTATGATGAAAACATTTAGATTTACACACACTAGTATGAAAAGCATGGCTACAAACTACTTTGACTATTGCATCAAGAGGCGGCTATTTTAACGTAAAACTACTCTGACGTTAAAGAAATTCTTGACACTTGTCTTCTTTGCGTGGAGTTTCCGTGGTCCACACTGTTAGCCTTATATTCTATCTCTTTTAAACATAACTTATTATCACGGACGGCTCTAAGAATTGAGGTGCTCGAAACAGGCCGGAAAAAAAGGCTTTAGCGAACACATATACTCAAGAAAAGGTGTTCAAAAAAATCGAAAATCGACCTAATTCAGATTTAAAATTATTATTTTATAAACAATATATAAGATAAAATTCGATTTATTCAGTTTTTAACAGGTTTATTTGATTGAATTCGGTTTGTAACCAATTTATTTGGTTTTTAATCAGTTTATTCGGTTTGTTTGGTATTAACCAAAACTGAATCGAACCACTTCCCGACTTTGGTTCGGTTTTCGAATAGAATGAAAATCAGTTAAATCAAACCAACGAACACCACTAATTTAAATGACACAAAAGTACATTCCTATGCTTTATAAGGAATTACCTTTTGTAACTATTAAACCGTGTTTTTATAAATAGTTCATTTTCGTTATTTATAACTTATTGGTTCTTGTTTAAATGAATCTTTGTATGTACGTATACTTCAGAAAAATTGTGCCCCCTAAAAAAATGGGCCCGGGACGGGGGTCAGGTTTGCCCCTCCCCAGGCCGCCCTTGCTTATTATATTATATTATATTGTATTGTGACAAAAGGATATATAAAGCTTCAAATTTTATATTGTGAGTTTGTGACTAGCGTGTTAATTTGACAATCTATAACGATTCTAAAAACTACAAACCATGATAAGAACCGATAAGCAACCCAAACGCAGGTAATAGTGGAACAAACTTATGACGAAAAAAATCCAACTGTCGTTTTTTTAATATTTGAGTAATAATTAGGTTATTTAAAAAAAAATTAACGCTGTCACTTTATATTACCCGTATACGTTGCATGCAAACGAAAAAAAAAAAGCCCTAAAATATATATTACATAGAAATTTTCTTTCACAAAAATATATAGAAGTTTTTTTTTTTTATAAATATATCCTCTATAAATCTCTCATATTAGTCTTAATATGAGAGATTTTTTGGTGGCTCAAGGCAAACACAAAAATGTGGTTCTTTTCGTAAATAATTTTCTGATTAAGGTTCAAAAGTTGTTATACAATAATTTCTAAAACATATAAAAATATAGTAATTTGACTCTACTTCACATAAGTTTACCAATGATCATCAAAATTTTCACTTTTATTATCAAATATAGTCCTATTAGCATAATTATCAAATATTTGCACTAGATTGTGAATTTTAAATGATTAGGCTAGTGTAGTTGCTCAAGAAACGAAAGTAAAATTTGGGATGATCGTTGGTCGATCTATTATTATAGATTATTATTGCCCAATAAGTCATTGCTTGGATTATAAAAACCATTTATTCAAAGAAATAATATAATAGATGATATAAACAACGAATACTAGAAATATAATACTTAGTTAGTGGTGATATTTTATAAAATGTGTCTCTTTATAATTAGCTTTAATACCCTTGCTATTTTACCACTAGAAGACTTGTCTAAATCCAAACTACGACTATGTTTAATTACAAAATTATCCCAAAATCCAACCCGCCCGTAGGCCTGTACACAATCCAAAAATTTTAACATTAAATGATGCTCAAAAAAAAAAAATGAGCCCCCCACTTAAAAAATTATCTATTACGAAACAAACTCTCAATAACATATATAGTGTGATATGATGATACGCATATGTGTGCATACATTGGAACATCGGTGGGATATTTAATGGATTGGAACTCAAGCTAAAAGTTTCAAAAAGGCCACGATCTATCTTTAACTGAATGTGCAGAATCTCAATATTCATTTTCATAAGATTTTATTTCCAAATACACGACAAGGCTATGGACCCGCTGATCAATGCGTTATCAAATATAGTGCTTACTATTTAACCTTTTTAAAACTAAGGCCTCTCTCGTATTTTGTTCATATTTTAGCACAATATAATTTTTATTATGAATTTATAAACAAGAATATTGGTTTTATTAAAAAAAAATAGCCTTAGATTTTTCTTTCTTAATTAGATTTTAGTCACTAAATACTTTTTGTAATTAATGGTTTTTGCCTCCTTTTATTTTAGCATAGATCGATATATATGGTAAAATAAAAGGGGACAAAAACCATTGGTAGTCAAATTACTAACTAATCGATGGCTACTAAATAAAAGATGGGTAGCCCGAGTTCACCCAGAATGAGCCTTACACTTGGTAACCTCTCTGACTCGAACCCAAAACAATCTTATAGAAAAGTTAAAGGAGCAACCAACTAACCACTAGGCTAGAAGCTCATTTGTTAGAAATGTAATTTAATTGTTAAATCATAATGGTAATTATTTTCTATTGATAAAAATGAATGTTTACATATATGACCTTATAAAGTTCATAAAATTACATATATATCCGATTGTAAAATTTAAAATTATATATATTTTTAACTTATCATTTAAATTACATATATCACTTACTAAAGAAATATAATTATAAACGAACGAGATACATATGTAATTTAAATTTTAACTTATCTTTATATGAAATTAGAGTTGTAAATATAATAATATATTGAATTAAATTCAATAAGAAAATGGTTAGTTGGTTATGTACAACAAAAAAATATTTTTAGTTTTAAGGATTTCATAGTAACTTGACAAGATATTTACCAAATTAGTAGGCAATGTTTCAGCGTTTTAATCTAGAATTTCATATTTTTGAAATGAGATCAAACAATTTTGTTTACCTAACACTCAAAAGTGAGATAAATAATAACTTTTAGGTACAGCGAATTGAATGTTAGTGACTAATTAACATCAATTATTGTTAAAAAAGGAAAACTGCATACGATGAATGTTGTTATGGAACTGGTTGTGATTAACACTCATTATTCGGTTGCATAATGAATGAAATAGCATTGTGATGTCCTTTATAAAGATTATGATATGCGAGACTAATAATATTGTATTATTAGTCTCTCATGGCACGTCATAATCTTAAACAAGGGAATACTTCGTACCTCCGAACTATTTATTGACGATATTTTTTTAAATGATTGGCTTAATATATCACATTGTTATTACATGGTGAACATTACAAAACCCGAACCGTCAGCCTAACTCGGAAATTTTTATGTCTGATTCCATCATATTGAAGCGTATGAAAATAGAGAAATTAATTCATTCGCTCCCAAAATTCATGGTATTTTTTCTACAAATTGATCTTCAAATCCTCGCATTTGCTATAGAAATTTTCAACGAACCTTATGATGTTTTATCATTTGTTACTTTTATCTTTTCATTTACGATTATGTGACCTGACATGATCTGCCAGTTCAGTCGGTTGGACCAGAACCCGCCAAATTTTATTGTTTAAATTGACAAGTTTAATTAACCACTCCAATATAACCAACCAATTTTTAGTTGAACTACTTAACTTGTGAACTGTTTTAAATATAAGATGGAAGATTTTTACATGTCAATTTTTTTGATTTTTACTCTGCTTTATTCTTATTATAAACAGGTAAGGAATTCTCTTAACTGTTTATAAAAACTAGGGATGACTTCTTTATTTTATTCGAAGGAAAGTCAAAAGTGGTTTTCATTCTTTTGAGAAGTGAGATTAAACTTTCTAGTTTCATAGATCTACATATACATATAGTGTAATAATTGAATTATAAAAAACAGCAATAATTATTTAAACTAATGAAAAGACGTAATTAAACAAAAAAAAAAGCTATATTTTCAAATATTTAACTGATTATAATATTATCTGGTTCTTTAATTCGGTTTGACGTTCAGTTCATTTCCAAAAAGATTGTTTTACAAGATTCTTTGGATTTTATTTTTTCTCGCCTCTTTCGTGTCGTAACTACATATATGTTAAGCTTCCCCGCTATATGTAAGCTTCCCCGCACATAATTAACCAGTAAACCAAGAAATTTAATTAGCTCATTCAACATAAAATTGAATATTTGTTATGATTCCTTGCATTTATTTGATCGCAACACTCATACGTAAGTGGGATGATAGTGACGACTTCCATTATAATGGTTTTTAAGGAGCTTTTGGATGATCATATATCTTTGAATATTTGATAAGGTCACAAACACCAGGAACATATATGCTTTACTTTATATTGTTAACAAAATCTCTTAGCGTGCAACATGCCCACAAAAAAAGGAATTATTTTTTATTTATTTATCATACTTTTAACCAACTTGCTAGGCAAAAAGCCAAGAAAAATATCATTACCTGAATCCAAGGATTAGGCTGGCTTTTTTTCCTTTTTAAAGTATCATTATGCACTTTATTTCGAAATTGATAACGATATATGGGTTTGGTTATTGGTATAGACAGATATGATCAAATTGAATATAATAATAGCATAAATAAATGTCCTTAAAGAAATAGCATTTAAATAGGTGTTTGATTGTTTCATGATAACGAGTGTGAATCCTGATATGAAAATTACCAACTAATGTGACGTTTATATAAGGGTATGGATATTGATACACCGATGTATGGATAACAATATTTTTTGTAATTTTTTATATTAAAAAAATATTTATAAGTAAAAATTATGTAAGTGTGATTTGATTGATTTGAGCATGATGTATAAAATAGGGGGCGTGGTGTATGAATATTAGGACCTTTATATAATTTTTCTTCTTTCTCTATATGTGTTTTATTTTAACTCATATTGTTTTAAATTTTTTATAAAACCAACGAAAAAAAATTTAAGGACTGGACCCTCCTAGGAACCAGATTTGCCAATGGTTTTATTGTTTTTACAGTAAGATTTAAACTTAATTCATGGACTTTTCTAGATAAATAAAGTTTTTATTGCTCGAGATATATATATAAGGTAGCTAAATACAACTAGTTTTATGCACGTTTAATGACTTAGTAATTGAATGTTATAACAAGTTTCATTGCAATATAAATCAAAACAGTATTTGTTTAAGATCAAAGTACAATTAGCAGGTTATGAATAAAAAATTAAACTTCATTAATATATATTGCATAACAAACAAATAATTTAGTTTACATGTAAATAAAAGTCACATAGCAGACAAACAAATTGCCTAGTCAGAAGGTCAAACCTAAATGTAGAAAATTAGTTGGCGCCTTTCGGGCGTTGACGTGCAAATTTAACACCTTTGTTTTGACTAGGGAACGAACTAAAAAGAACAAAAAACATTAACGTATAAAGAGTCATGACTATAAAACAAACCTATTATGAGTCAAGATGTAACACAAAGGAATCATTTACAATTATAAAACAAATTTATTACAGGTTAAGAAAAAAACAAAATGAAACTAAAATTAAAATTAAACTGCCCTCATGTGAGAGTCGTGAGACAATATAAAAGAATTTCTCACGAAAAAAGCTATAAAAAAAAAAATTATCGCGATAGCATTAATTTATCACGATAAATCGCGATAAAATGAATCTATCATGGTAAATGGAAATCTCAAAATCAATAAAAATGAATTTTTCGTGATAGAATGAATTTATCACGATAAATCACGATAAAATGAATTTTTCGTGATAAACACTATTCATAAATGTGTTTTGTTAGATATATTAATAACAAAGACAATAGAAACACATATCAAGACTGTTAAAAGTTTATTTCCTAGTTGATCCACTTCTGTGAGCATTTCTGTATAAACCAAATTTACTGGTTAGACAGGTAGAATGGATGCAGGTATAAAATAAATTATATAAAATATCTGATAATCTGATCTTTTAAATAATTGGAAGCAAAACATATTCAATCAACCATTAAAAAACTTATTATTGCCCCATATTTTGAGTTTCAAAACGAAATCTTAGGCTGGGTGTAGCGGATAAGCCGCTGGGCTAGCGGCCTCCCTCCCCACAGCGGGGTGTAGCGGGAACACCGCCCCCTTGCCTCACGGTGCCTGGCGGGGTGAGCTCCACGGCCCCCGCTCCCCGTTGGTTTCCTTCCATCTTTTTTTTGAACGGGTGATTTCCTTCAATCTCATTGGTTGTTTCAAATTGAAGTGGGCCCCCCAAAACTTTTTATTTAGTGTAATGGTGATGATGTGGAATAGCGGGGAAGAGTTTTTAGTGGGGTGACCACTGTGGGGTTTTGTGGTTTTCAGTGGGGTGATGACGTGGCAGGAAATTTCAGTGGGGAGAGATTTTCAGTGGGGTGACCGCTGCGGATGGTCTTATGACCTTCTAAATATGATTACAAAAATCATACTAAAAAGTAAAAAGTTTATAATAATTTAATTATCTTGATCAAAGCGTTGTATGAGATTATAAGCATGCAAATACACCATGACAATTTCAACGTGTTTGATTTTTGATTTTATATATAAACATATATCCATTTTCCTAAAATTTCTTATGATATCAATAATACATATATATCTATTTTCCTAAAATTCCTAAAATTTTGAATAAAGGCCATCTAGGATGTCGTAAGCTTAAAGAATCTTGTGTGTTTATGACCCATTTGACTGTGCATCTAGCTCCCTTGATTTGACTCATGTGACATGAAAGAAAAAAAAACCAAAACAACTGCCTTGTTAGAAAATGGATCCTTTGTCACTTGTAAGCGAATATGTTGAGTTACACGTCTTACTAGTTCACTATTCATGCCAGTGTGAAGAACTATATGACATTACACATACTTAAAAATGTCAAAAGGGTTATATAACTATAAAAACATTTTAACAAGCATAATTAATGTTTAAATAAACATAATCATGCTTAAAATTATAGAGTTTGCCTTTAATGTTTTATTTTAAAAGAACACAAAATAACCGGTTCGACTTGTGTCCGATTCACCGGTTCAACCGACCCGAATGTAACCTGCCGGTATAACTGAGAGCGGCCCTAAGACATCAAAACGAAACACTTCTATCACCGGTTCTTAGCCTGAGAGTAAGTGTTTTCATAATCTTCTTCTGTCCGAAGGATAAGAAGAGATAACGTTCGTTTTCTTAATTGAATTTCAATGAAACTCGACCCGGTCCGGTTGCAAAAACAATGCCTTTAAGTTTTTACTTAAAATCAAATAACAAATGAGATTGCACTAATTAAATTGAGAAGAAATAACCTTGGAAACAATGTTCAATAATGAGATCTCTTTTGCACCAAATTCTTCAATAAGATATAACAACAGTAAAAAACGTGTCATAACTATTAAGTTAACAAGTCAAAAGAATCAATAGTAAAAGCATGAATTTGAAAAGAGCTCACTCTCTCTTTTAGCAAAAGCAAACATGCTTCATCAATTTCATATCAATAATTTTTAAACATAAAAAAGTTTAAAACATAATTTACTAATACCCACTTGCATACACATGTCGAGCATGTGATTAAAATAATGCATGTATATTTTATACTACTTTTTATGAGTTTTAATATAAATACATGAGTTAGCATTACATTAGTAAGGCATTTTGAAATTAAAAAAAAAAAGATGAATATGATTATGTCTCATAATGTTTCCCAATATTTATGGATAGGATGACATGTGTTTTTATATGTAATGCACAAATTATATTCAAGAAATGCTTATATATATACGAAGTTTTTTTGGGTCAACCCATTTTAACCAATATCAAAACAAACTTGTTATCCAACCCGTCAAGTTTTTTTGGTCAACTCTTTATAACCAATATCAAAACAAACTTGTTATCCAACCCATCAACCCACCCATTTTCCACCTCTGCAATTAGAAGTGGGCAAATAGGGTTTTTATGGAACCACATCCGGTTCCAAACCTTTTCGGTACCGGTCATCAAAGTCAATAACCAGTTCTGATTTAGGTTCTGGTTTTTGACCGATTACAACCGGTTTCGGTTCGGGTTCAAAAGCTTTTCCTACACTTTTTGAATTTCTTTAAAATTGCTGAAATTAAATTTCAGCTGTATAAAATCAATTTTCCCAACAGTTATAAGATGTTTAGATTAAACTCTCTGAAAATTAACTTACCACATGGTGTCCTCATTTGTGAGGAGTTATTATCGGTTACCACATAAAACTAATCATCACGCATGATCAAACTCCAGTTGTCCCATTATTATGACACCAGTCACATTATATATCAAAGCATACGACAAGCAGGACACATGTCCCACTAAATTTCCACTTGCTAATGACAATCGCACGAATAGATAGGCACGTATCTTAAACAACTTAATACACATGAAAATAAATTTCAAACAAACACAAAATTCAGACAAGCATTGGGTTAGCCTGTAAACGAACCGAACGAATACAAACACATGCATGTTCGTGTTTGTTCATTTAAATTTAACCGAACAATTTGGAAAACTAAGGATTTACACATTTGATTGACAGCATTTATGGCATGAATTCATGACACTTTTTTATAATACAATAATGGAAACAGAACGGTTAAAAGTGAGTAAAGGAAAAAGCATGAGATGTGGCAGTAACGGGCAGAGCCATTGGCCGAGGATACTTAGGGCAAGGGGCACTGCCCTCCGGTTTTTTTTGACTCCGTAGCGTAATTTTATTCGTTTTTCGCCCGAAAATTTAATACGTGTTAGAGTTTGCCCATAGATTTTTTAGTTCGCTCCGGATCTCCTGTATATGAAGCCAAGCTTAGCAATTAGGCAGAGCATCTTACGTTTGAACTTATATTCTTCTTTCTGCATACTTACACAAGTACCTTCGTAATTATTTTAGACCAAATTTCAAATTGAACTTTATTCAAAGTTAAAAAAAAAAAAAAAAAGGAAAAAACGAAACTCAAATCTTACCATTGGCTTATTTTTAAAATTAATGCATTTAGTTTCTCCTCGAACAAATTGAAGTCTATAATGTAATATATGAGGTTTTTAAACGCTTGGGATGCAGAGAAGTAATTTTTATACCTTTAAAGGGCTAAAATAACCCAAAAAATTAGTTATCAAGTAAGAATATACAATCATGTAATCTCTTAATTCGCTGTTCAAAAAAATGTAATCTCTTAATTTTATTTGAAAAAAAAATAATATATATTGATTTTATTTTATCAATATAACTAGCATAATATATATCTATATTAAACATTAATTAAATATAGAATTTACTGTAATGTGGTTTATCCACAATCGAATGGTTAAGATTGTTCTTCATGGATGATTTTGATTTTGAATGTTGTGGATGATAAGTAATTGTTGAAGACATATAAGAAAAACATAAACATACACACTTGATTCGAAGCATATATACTAGTTTGTACTTTGTACCAATGAGGCATTACCTTAATATACCTCAAGATTCTTTCAAATGGGAGGTATGATTCAAATCCCTTCCGCAACGAAAAAGGGGTTTGATGGGGGTTAAGGGGTTTTCCTAGTGGGGTTTGCTCATAGGGTGGTTGTGGTGGTTCATGGGAGGTCTATGTAACTAGACCTTGGTGACATGGCCTGGAAACAGTGGGTTCACAAGATTGAGACATTCGCCGTTCAAAAAAAAACTAGTTTCTACTTTGTAGTGTGAATCATTTCCCTTGACGGTTTTTTTTTTCGACCGTTCGTTCCTTCCATACACCGATGATGGCAGATTGGCAGCGACTCAACATATAACATAAACCTAGGGCTGAATTTTGGGCCAGCATGTTTATACAATTATACTAGTATGGCCCATGTTTATACTAATTTAGCCCAAAATACATATATTTAGGGGTTGGATCCACTAAGAAGAGATTTTTGCTAAAAAGAGTAAGAACCAATAGAAATTTGACACGTGTCATCATAAAACAGTAATACAATACAAAAAACGAAATACGGTACAAAAAGAAACAAAATCCAGTACAAAAAATCAAAAATCTACTACAAAAAAAATAAAATACAGTAAAAAAAACAAAAATCTAATACAAAAACCACAAAAATACCGTATAAAAAATATAGAACAAATCTAGTAAAAAAAAATAAAAATCTAGTATGAAAAATAAGATTTTATACCTAAATTATGTGACACGTGTCAAATTCTTATTCGTTCTCACTCATCTTAGGCAAAATGTTATTCTTATTTGATCTTTCCCCCATATATATAATATACACTTGACCTTGACGGCTTGACCATAATACAAAAATTTTAGACTTTTAGATATTAAAGTTTTAATAACTAGCCCAAACTTAAAATGGATTAATAATGCTAACATTTACATTGGGTGTATTATTGTATTTATGTATACTAAATTAGTTATTACTTTTTATGTTTGGTTTACTTCTTATGTTTGGTTTGACTAGTTAGGCTACTGGACCAGTAAGACCGTTGATCTAGTTATGAGAATATTGTCACTTTAGCACCGTGATTTTAGCAACGTAACAATATCTTGGTGACAATAACAACAAACAACATTAACGAAGTTTTTTAATTGTCAATTTTTTTTTTTATTTTGTTTCTGCCAATGGTTTATTCACGGATAGAACCACAGTCAAATAACATGAGTACCATCAACTTTAAACAGTCTTTAAAATGTTAAAAATATATTTTTGTTCATAAATAAATACTATATATACTCAAATACATTAAATCATAATGGAACTCAATTTATGCAATACGGGTAATACGATATACTTTTTATACTAAATTTATTAAATTTCGAATTATGTACTCCACGATGCCCCACACACGTACACTCGTATGGCTTATTAAAATATATAATCTACTTATATTGAAATACTAGGTTAAAAGCCCGCGTGTTACACGGAATTCGGTAAAAAAAATCATGCAAATAAAATATTTTTACAATCACAAATACAAATTATAAATCTCCAAAATCTTCTTTGTATACTACATTGGTCGTCATGTTAGTAACATTACCGTCTTTATCAAAAATTAGAATTTTCATACCATCCCTGCTCTTAACTCTCGATAAAGCATCCCTACTCTTAATAATGTGAAAAAGGATTTGTAAAAGAAGATATGTAAAGAATTATATGAACAAATATTATTTAATAAAAAAAAATAGTTAATACCTAGTTAAAATGATAAGAGCTTAAAAGAGCAAATTATGAGAGGAGAGATTGATGATTGAGATTATATAAGATTAATAGATTATATAGATATAGTGTTTATGAGTAAAATTAGGGAATTCAAAAAAAATATTAATAAGATAAATATTGAGTAAAAATAGGTAACAAATAAGTCATATGGTTGAAAAAAACTTGAATTTAAAAGTTTTTGACTATTAATTTGTGTTTGATGACATATTGAGGTTTAAAATTTCGAATAATATGAATTTTAAACTTACCGAGCTAAATATTTGCCTATTATTAAGTAAAATTTTTAATTATTAAGTAAAATTAATAATTTAATAATTAATATTAACAATCTATGCTTTATAATAAATGAAGATTTTTAATATAGTTTATATTTTAGTATCATTCCCAGACGGTCAACATGTTGAATTTCCATAATTATAAAAAAAATTGCAACTATGTGTTAAGTACCAATCACAGAACACAGACAGATAAAGATTGCCTGTTAGTTCCCGTAATGCAGACGCTGCAAATAGGAGTTTTGATGATCAAGCTGTAGAAATGCACAAATATGGTAATTAGATATTATAGTGCATTTAGAATACATAGACTTAATTTTAATTTTCTAGCAAATTGCAAGTTCAACACATTTATGGGAAAAAAGGGTCAGTTTACATTATAATTTACTAATAACAGGTCCAATGAAAGAAAAAATAAGCAAAATAAAAAGAAAATAGATTTAACGAAAAAGACCGGTTGAGGCATCATCATTAGTTGGTATGTTAACTGGTCTAGCCGAGGATCTCTACGTAAAGGGAAGTTCTCTTCTTTCAAAGCTGAATATAAAATAACCTGCCCATTTAATACATGTAAATTTAATACCCTTGATAATTATCATATTCACGAAAAAACACAAATCCATAATAACATAATTCAATTTGACATGTTATCTAACCATCCGGTGAGCCCATTTGCCTAATCCATAACAATGTGTACACTAACATATGTTAAGTGTTTTAATCTAAATTAGAACGTTAAGCGCATGTCAAATGTCATTGACAAATTTACTAATCAAATGTTAATTGTCAATGACATATCTTAAAAAAGTCATGATGTTTTACAATTAGCAGAACCTAATTGTATGCATGCTACAAACAGAGACATAACCTATTTACTATTATCAAACCATGACAACTTCACAATCAATACAGGCACAAAGAAGAATGAGAACTTATTCTCAAACCATGAGAACTTCAGGTTAAAAACAAAGCATAAATAAGATTGAGAACTTCATGCAGCCACTCATTCATATTATAAAACTATGAAGTGTGCAACAGAGCCATTAAGTGAAAAAAGATCATATCAATTATGAATCAAAGCCTCGAATTAAATAAATCGTTATCCAAACTTACAATCTTTTGCTTCACCAATAATACGAAGTTTTTTAATTGACAATTTTTTATTTTTTATTTATGTTTCTGCTCATGGTTTATTCACGGATAGAACCACAATCAAATAACATGAGTACCATCAACTTTAAACAGTCTTTAAAATGTTAAAAATATATTTTCGTTCATAAATAAATACTATATATATATATATACTCAAATACATTAAATCATAATGGAACTCAATTTATGCAATACGGGTAATACGATATACTTTTTATATTAAATTTATTAAATTTCGAATTATGTACTCCACGATGCCCCACACACGTACACTCGTATGGCTTATTAAAATATATAATCTACTTATATTGAAATATTAACGTAAACAGTAGAGCCCCTTTTAAAATACGCAAGGGCACGTGTGATTTTATCTTTAGCTGTAAATGATATTTAAAACTAATTAACATGACAGAATCTTGAAAGTATAAGCACTCACGAAAGCCAAACCTTCATAATGGAAAGATGTAGATCTGATCTAAGCTCTTGCATGCAACTTTAATGCTTTATTTCTTCTTCATCGTCATGACGCCATCATCATCGATCGATCATGAACATTGGTGTCTCCAAACATTGAACCCATTTTCATGGCCAGATTTGCAGCCACCCTCATCATGTGCTTTAGTTGTTCTTTCTTTTTTAATTTCAATCTTTTCTTGTGATTTTGATAATATATATTGATGGCTGCATATCCTCCACCAGCTAGTCTTAATTTGGTTCTTGATGTCTAGATCGAGTTCTGTATTATAATTAACTGGTTGCAGAAACCCGTGATACATTTGTATCATCCCGCAGATAAAATTTCATAATTCACTTCTTATTTATCAGATGATTTGGAATTAGCTTCAGGCTATGTTTAATTACATAGTGGTGCCACTTTTGACCCGTTCACTCATGAATGTATGGATTCTAGTTGTGTCAAACGACTAAAATGAAAAATAGCTGAAAAACAAAACAGGTCTAGTATAACACAAGTCATATGTTTCCTAAGTTTATTTTTATTGCATAAATTATCAACTAGTAAATTTAAATAATAAGATTATTTATAAAAATAATAATAATAATAACAATAATAATAACAACAACTATAATAATAAAAAATAGATAGTGTTCCGGGTCAATCCAACTCAAGTAAACCGTTCTACACCTTGTGAATCCCCCACAATCAACAAACCTACAATGAAATTTATCAAATTTCTTAAACCTAAATATTTAGACTATGAAACATCTATAAATGTTATTGATGTCATTTTATTGTATAGTTGGAGTGTAAAAAAGATGTATGTTAATTTAAATAGTTTCAATAAACTAAAGGCTAGTAGTCTAATGGTTACGTTAACTTTCCTACAAGAAATCTTGGATTCGAATCTGAGCTGAGTCATATTTGCTGAAGCAAGATCAGGGGGTTTAACTAGTTAGACCATTCTCATTCACAATCCAATCTAACCCAATCTTTTAATAAAAAATTAATGTCTCTCTCTTCAATCTACACAACCCAATCAAACCAAACTTTTTACTGCCATTAACAACCCAACTTTTACTACTTTTTATTAAATAAATATAATTTATGATTTTTAGTTTTTGTTAAAAGTTATTAGATTTTTTAGTTTTTATTAAATAAATATAATTTAAGATTTTTCAGATAATAAGTTTGATCAAAAAAATCTTCTGAACTAATAAAATTATTTCAAGTTTTAGATAAGATAAATCAATGATTGTTTATATTTATTTAATATTATAAATATTTTTTTAAATAAACTCCGTTTTCAACAAAATTTATACCGACGTGTTCATAAAAAAGCCTGATCAAAACTATATTTTTAATTTTTTTTAAAATGTTAATTATTTGTATTTATTAAATAAAATAAGATTAACTAAAACTAATTATATTAAAGTAAAAAGGAAAAGGAAAAGGAAAACAAATATATATTTGGGTTGCAATCTTGATTGATTGCAGCAGCAGCAGCACCAACCGGATCGAAGCATTTTGCTTTTTTTTTTTTTTTCTTTTTTTTGGTTTTTGAATAGTGCCACAACCCAATCCAAATTGCCAATGGGGATGGTCTTATGGGTTCCTCCTGGGGTGTGCTCAAACATACGTCGCAAAGCATCAAATCCGATCGGACAGTTATCATCATGTATTAAGTGTCGTTATACCAAGCCGTTCAAAAAAATATATTTTTTTTTAATAAATGAGAAGGAAATCGATTTAGCCAATTCTATTATGAGTGTATAACATATTATATATTGTGACCCATTTGCGGTGCACACATATAATATATATATGTGTTGGCCCTCAAAGGGCCAAAGTGAAAGTGCACTAATTTTAACGTTATTTTACTTATTTTGTGAAAATAATGTTAAAAGTGTTGGGATGATTTACTTCAAACGATAACTTTGAACCGAATACTCATTCGGAGTAGCCTCTCTATCCCAACTAGAATAGGGCCATAAGGGGTAAGGTTTGTGTTTATCCTTTTCCCAGATCCTACTGAAAAGTGTGAATATATTTGGTAAGTTTGTTTGTTTGTTTATTTATTTTGAACAGCTAAACGAGTCCTTGGACCCAACAACCCACGCGTTGTGACCACAGACCGCTACCAACCCCCGGAAACATTTAAAGACAGGCGTGGGCGAGTGCCGAATCGAGGAACCACCACACCATCTAAGAGGAAACTCACACTGAGAAAAAACCTCCTAGCTCACCTAGAACATTTTTTGCTCCAGACGAGACTCGAACCCAAGGCCTCTCATTGCTGGTGGTCAAGGAGTACCACCAGGCTATAAGCCCAATGATAATTAGTTTGTTTGTTTATTATGAGTGTATATTAATTAGTATCATTTATCGTGTTAGTGAGGTTGTTGATGAATGATGACTATGTTCACAACTCTAAGCAAATCAAAAGCCAAAAGGTACCATTGCTCCACACATCCACTTCTTCCAACTATCATCCAATTTGTCAGAGTTGCACTCGAAAGAAATCTTATCGATATCCTAACCTGATTCCTAACCAACCAAAATTAACATTAAAATCCTCCAATGTAGGGGCTCCCCCGTTGAGGCGGACACGTATATTTTTTTTGTAGTGGGTTACTTTTTTTTTTAATACTTTTATTTGTACTAACTTGATGTTACAATTTTTAGATTGTGTCTAGGTCACGGGTCTGGTCGAGCTGAATAAAATATAATACTAACGCACATACGTACATCATACTAGCCTTTTGCTTCAAGATTATCATCGTCTGTTGTTCACTGACAGGGTTGCTGCTGAGTTGTATAGTCGGATACTCGAATAGTGTTATAGGGTATAATATTGGGGTTTGTAATTTATGGTAAAACAAGATTATCACCTTCTAATTGATATTAGAGTTAGGTGATAATTTTGTAATTAAACATAGTCATAGTTTATAATTAAAAAAAGGGTAAATTTCACTTTATTCCATTATGTTTACATAAAATTTCATATTTGATCCTTTATGTTTAGAAATTTCAAAAACAGTCCTTTAAATTTTCAAATGTTGCAAACTCGGTTCTTTTTTTATTAACATTATTAAGTATAAACATAACAGATGACATAAATGTCTAAAAAATTATACAAGTAATTGAAAATTTTTTAATTTTAGTCTTTTATGTTTATATTTAAAGGAACCTCTCATTTTGTTCATAAATGAGACAAGTTCGAGTTAGGGTCACATAATTTGCTTGTTACTCTTTTAACTTTACCTAGTGTTTAATATGTTTTAGGTTAAACAAAAAAAATTCGATCTTTTTATGCCCAAATGTCATTTACTACCCTCCTTACTTTGCACCAAGGCATTTTTCTAAGTTGCAATAATTAACTCTTAAATTTACCAAGTTATCTTTTATGAACCGATTCAATTTCATCTCAAATTTTTGGGCATGGTTTAAATTACAAGCCAAGTTTGAACTCGCCACGACTTCCCTCCCTTAGCTTGTTACTAGTCTTAATTTATGCAAGTGAATTCATTTGTAACATGTGTTTATTTTTTTTGAGAATTTGATTAGGTTTTAATTAACCGGATGAAATACGTTTTATTAATTTATGTGTACGAAATATGTTTTTCTAATTACAAACTGCAGTCATCTTTTTTATGTATAAATACATATAAGAGGTAGACTAGCAAGTGGTTTGGTGGTTTGCGGGTTTCACCCCTTTTATTTGTTCGTTTTTTAATGCATATAAATTTATAAATATACATCTAAAAACAAAAGTAATTTATATACTTAATAATGATATTCATAAAAAAATTTTTGATTGATCTTATTTGGTTTCACAGGTTTAAATTATAAAAAATTATACAATGCCTATATCAAATTTGAAAAATTTATGTGTGGTTGTACAGTTGCAGATCATAACACAGCAAGAAGATAAATCAAAATTTAAAGTGATCTCACTATTATAAACTATACAAGTAGCTATTGTCTCATTTGTCGCAATAAATTATATAAACACAAAATTCTTAATTCTTTTTTCGATATCTAAACTTTATATTATATTTCTCACCAATAAAATATTTAATATTTTATTTATTTAAATCTTTATAATTATTATTTTTTCTAATTTTACTATTTAATATTTATTTTATTTAACACATGAAATATTAACGTAGTGAAATGAGAAACTTCATTACGTGATTGTACATCAAAACTCATCAAAAGGAATCAGATAATTAAGGATTTACCAACGAGGTAGTGCCTCAGCTGTACCCCGAGATTGGAGGTATCGGGTTCGAAACCCTCCCGCAACGAAAAAGAGGTCTAAGGTGGGTCAGGAGGTTTTCCCAATGAGGTTTCCTTCTGGAATGGCTGTGGAGGCTCATGGAAGGTCCAGGTAACTAGACTTTGGTGACATAGCCTGTAAACAGTGGGCTCACACGATTGAGACATTCACCGTTAAAAAAAAAAAGATAATTAAGGATTTGATGTGCTAACTCTAGCTGCTAATACACGCACCAATAAACAGTGTCTGACGTTTTAGACATCGATTTTGATAATAAAGCAAAAGTTTAAAAAGTTAAAAGCCTACTTCAACCTTAATTATTTGTTATTTAGCTTGAAAAATAACATATGTTTTATTTTTTATTACTTTTTTTTTTTTTTTATAAAAATGTAGGTTAGCTTACTAACTTTCTATAATGAAGTTTCGTAAATAGTCATCTATCAATACATAATAGCAAAACACATGTAACACTTGACTTAAGACAATTGCTAAACTAGGTTATCTAATTTTTCTTTATCTTTATTACATTTACACCTAAAACACACCAGCCTAACTTTAATCAGCTGGTGTTAAGCATGCATCCAAACACCATCTAACTTTAAACCATTGATGCTCTTACCGTTTATACAACTTATGACCCGTCTAAGTGTCTAATTAACCTTTTGCAGTTTTTAAGAAAGGGTTCATTATTCCAATTTGGGGTCATAACTTGTTGTATAATCAGATAATTATATTATCATAGTGACTATTTATCTTCTGCAGCTAATCAAGTCTTGAATCTTGTTTTTCATTTCTTTGGACATTATCATGAAACATGCTGTTGTTTTGATGCATACAGCAACCCAATAATTTGGTGACATGGCAACAGCTATAACTTCCGGGTATATAATTATCACGAGAACACATGTTTAAAGACATGGGCCAACCCATTGTGATCAACACATGGGTATGCAACTCAGAAGCCAACACAAGTTGAAAAAAATTAAATTTCTTATGTCCCCTTACAGATTTCCATTTAAACGTGTAAATCAGATATTATTTTCATTTTATTGATTGTAACTGTCATCTATTTCTGGTATTTACCAAACATAAGTTCTTGTCACGAAAACTTAACCAAAAATAAAACCACACGGATGATTATTAAATGAAAAATAAATGCTTAAGCAAGTACATTGTTATAGATTTACAACATAATAAAAAAATGAAATAAACAAAGTAAATGATCAGCAAGTCACTCGTGTGTTCTCTTTCGTGTAGTGTTTTGTTGAGGTAGTAAACAGTAACTCATTGATCACTTGATGTCGGTTTACGCAATAAATAAATAAACAAATATATAAAAATATAAATAATAATAACAATTATACAGTATTACCGTATGTTATGAAGGGAATGAGAAGAACTAAGAAGCATACTTGAAAAATGAGTTGGTGTTAAAGAACTTAGGTTTGTTCCAGCACAAGAAAGCTCAGCATCTCCTGAATTTAGGTAAAAGCAACAGCATGTGATGAGAGTATCCCTCTGTAGTAGCTCCAAAGTAGTTATTTAAGGTACCAGCCTAATATTGTTCAGAATCCCACATGTTCATCACCTTCCTTCCCTTTTCCTGCCTATATCTTTTACCTAAATCAAAAACATATATAATCAACTATCTTTGAAAACTGTAACAAAATAAAAACAACTTTTTTTAAAAAGGGTTAGATTCAAGATTCAAGTTTTTAGACAAAATAGATAAAAAGTAAAAACTCACTCCATCTCAGGTGTTTTGCAAAGAACAAGTTGCGAGTTAATAATGTGTAAAGATGAATGATAAGTATGGGACTCACATGAAAACTTGCAAATTGCAAATTCAATTAGTCATTGTGATCCGCTTGCGTTTATTAGACATGGAAAAGAAAATCTGAGTCCATGATTTCTTCTTTTTGACCGGTTGAACCTTCTCATCCTTCTTCTGATGAAGTTCATTCATGTACAAGACAACAGCCTGAAAACCACGAATCAGTTAAGTTAGTTCAGAGTTGAATATCAGGAAAGCTATACAAATCAAACAAAATAATGAAAACAAGAATTCACCCGAGCGCCTTTTTCAAGAACATCTCGTGGTGGAGACTCCAAAGGGTTCCCTTCAGTTTTCAAGACTTGCAACTTTGATAGCATCCTAAATGAATCTGGAAGAAATCTTATTTGATTGTTGCTCATATCCAATTCTTCCAAATTCTCAAGGTTTCCAATAGACTTTGGCAGGGATCTTAGGTCAGCAAAATTGTTACTTATATTGATTTTGACAAGAGTGGTAGCAAAACATAAGCTCTCAGGCACTGATTCAAGTTCATTGAAACTAAAATCAATCTCCTTCAAATTTGTCAGTGATGACATGGTGGTTGGCAGCCTGCTGATGTTATTGTACCGAACTGATAGTGTCTCTAACAACTCAAGTTTTCCTACTGCCTCAGGTAAGGCTTTAAGTTTGTTGTAGTCTGCAAGAAGCTCCTTGAGTGACACACATTGACCAATAATATGTGGAATTTCTTCAATATTATTGGTTTCAATGTTCAGTTTTTGTAGATTAACAAGCGAACCAATTGATTCTGGAAGAAAAGAAAGATTGTTTGAGCTCAAATCAAGCTCTTGAAGATGAATCAATCTACTTAAGCTAGCAGGGAGAGATGCTAACTGGTTTGCTCGTAGATCGAGATAAACCAAATTGAGAAGGTCACCTAAAGATTCTGGGAGTTCAATGATTTTATTTGAATGCAAATCCAGTTTTGTCAATGATGAAAGGCTCGAGATGGAAGACGGTAATGTAACAAGACGATTTTCTGATAGATCCAGTGTGATTAAACTTGATAACTTCCCTATTGAATCAGGAAGCCATTCAATCTGGTCCATCAATTTACTCCTAAGATTTAGATCTTTAGTTCCTTTCTTCGAAGATACTTCAATCAGACTAGCAAGCTTCATAAGATTCAATTTTGATTCCTCTTGGCCTACAGAATGAATTAATCATTTCAGTCAAACTTCAACGACTACTTGACAAAAAGTCATCACAACTTAACAAACTAGAAAGCTATTAACCACTAATAAAGGAAACCATGTCAAAACTCACCTGAAGTCACAACAGGTATTAAGGTGGAATCCACAATCTGGGGCTTCAAAACATCGCCATGGAACATTGATTTTGACTTGCTTACATAGCTATCATCTCTAGTAACCAATTCAGATGCTTTAACAGGCTCTTTGTCATAGTACAAACTTGAAATCGGCTTTGTAGTCACACTCACGGAGCTCGGTGAAGCATAACTAGAATAACCGCTTGAAGTCGATGCACCTGATTGGTTGCCACGCGTACCACAGCAAGTGGAAGCTCTGAGAATCATTTCATCAAACAGTTGGTGGTAGTTTTCAAGATCCAGCAATCTAACAGCTTCCCTCTTCTGTTCTTCACTCTGGAAACGAACAAAATGCTTCTGCATCTCTGCCAACACACCGAAGAGTTCTTCAGGGACATCTTTCTGCTTCTTTTGCCGAGCAATCGCTTCAATTTTCGCTTGTTCTTCGGTCTCCAGGTTTTGAATTAGTATTTTCGCACCTTCAACATCTTCAATTGCAGGTCGTGCAGGAAGTGACCTGTGAATTCTCATTATCTCTTCCAACACTCCATCTACTGATTTAGCACCCAAATCCATTCTTCCACAAAACCTAATATCAAAATTTTATCAAAAACAGAAGTCAGCATATACTACCAAACGATATCTAATATCAATTTCCTTAATTAAGACGAAATGAAGAAGCATTTACACAGAATCAGCAAACGTAGCAAATTTGTTTGTGAAACTTGACAGAAACGAAAGGAATCACGTAAACTAGCTGAATTCGCCGGCGGCGAGCTTCTAGAACCATCGGCGTTGACAATTTCCCATTTTGTTTCTAAAAATCAAACGCATTATAACTGGAATCTGATTAATTCAACAAATAGTTGCAGGCAACAAAATCATGTATGAAAGATTGAAAATCAAGCAGCGGCGCCCACAGATTTACTGAGAAATTGAAATTAAGAAAAGGGAATTTTGATTATCTAAAAGGGGATTCAAATCTTGAAAGAAAAGGAAATGGAATCATGAAGGGTGGATTTGAATTGACTATGAAAGAATTGAGCAGATAAAGAATAATGAAAATGAAAATGAATTTATTGAACGGGTGGCGGCTGGTGTGTGTGAAGGTGTTTGTGTGTGAGTGAGAAGCCAGCATCCATCCAGGTTGTTTCGGATACTTCTTTGTTTATTAAGTGAATGTTTGAGATTCCATTTAAAATTAACTTTTTAACTTATTGACTTAATGAAAAAGTTATTAAGTTAAAAACTTGTTTGGTAATTTAAAAAGCACTTTTAGTTTTAACTTTTTGAGCAGTGTTAAAAAGTCATTTTTAATAAGCTACTTTTTCTGGCTTTTTAACTTTTTATGACTAAAAAGTCATTTTTTGAACTTTTCATACACAAAAGCTAATCCAAACATATTTTTAAAAACTTCATTTCAAAAAGTTATAAGTTTATAAGCACTTTTAACAAAAAGTACTTTTAAACTTAATAAGGAATCCCAAACATGCCCTAAACAGCCTATTGGATTTATTTGTTGGGGTCAACTAAAAAAATGTTGGAGACTTCACTCACCGAACGGTTTTACGATCAACTTGAAAGAGCTAAATCGCGTGACACAAAGAAAATTAGGTGATATCAGGCTTTGAACCCATACAAATAAATATGTCAACTAGGTGTATCTTAAACATGTCATCTTTGGCTCTTAGCTAAAGTTTTAATTATATTTAACATATAAACTAATGAAAAGAAATTATAAAAGAAATAAATATATGTAATTTAACTTTTCATTTTATTGTATATGTAATTAGAGTCTGAACAATTTTATGTTTCATTATTGTTGATTAGAAGAGTAATCTATGTCCATTTCTTTTAAGTTTTGTATCTCTAATTGTAATAGATAATAATATGGGGTAACTTTGTAAAAGTGTAACCAAATTTTCATTTTATTTGTCCTGATTAAGTCATTCAAGTTATTTCTATGTTTAAATTCTATGTTTTTAACTTGAATAGTAAGTAATACATTTTGGTATAAGTTTTAATGAATAACTTTTTTTTTAGAAATGACTGATTTGAATCACTAATTATTAATTTTAAGTAATATCTCTAATTGTAATAGATAATAATAAATGGGGTAACTTTGTAAAAGTGTAACCAAATTTTCATTTTATTCCAATCAAGTCACTCAAACTTTTTTTTTCCTGGGTAAGTCATTCATGTTATTTCTGTGTTTGAATTCTATGTTTTCAACTTGAATAGTAAGTAATACATTTTGGTATTAGTTTTAATGAATAACTTTTTTTTAAAAATGAATTATTTGAATCACTAATTATTAATTTTAAGTAATATCTGACAAAACACAAAAAATTAATGATTAATAATTACTTATTCAAGTCAGTCATTTTTTTAAAAAAAAAATTATTCACTCAAACTTATATCAACATGTATTATCTACAATTCAGGTTAAAAACACAAAATTCAAACACAAAAATAACTTAAATGACTTAATTTGGACAAAAAAATCTTGAGTAACTTGATTGGAAAAAAAATTAAAAGTTGGTTACATTTGTATGAAGGTTTTTCCTGAGAATATTATGGGTTAAATTCAACTAAATATGTTTCTTATCCTAAAAAGTGTAACAAGGATTATTGATCATTATATTAATGAATGAAATTTGAGAGAGAATATTCAAAATTTTAAGAAAAAAATTGTTGAAAAGATAATAATATAATATTAGCAATCACGGGATTAAATTAAGAAAAAAAAAAAGTAATGCTAAAATAGATTTGTTGTTTTTAAATGGTAAAAGGACAGCATCAAGCTACACAGTATGACCGATCTCCGAGAGAAAGGTTTCGAGATTCTCTTTCCATGATAATTATAGCACTGGCAATAATAATAATATCCATTAACTATGAACAAATTTTATGATTTCCTTAGCAAAGTAAAATTAAATATTAAGTTTATTTTAACACAATTTATCAGAACTGTACTTTCGCAGTTTAATACGGTTCTTATTTTTTTCACATAAATATTTTTGTAATTTATCTACAAACAAAATATTTGAATAGTTGTTTGTCTAAAAATTAAAATGTGGGCCAAATGAGGCCATCCCCGCATTATCCGTCATATTTGATTTTATTATAAACTCGTTCACTGTTCATTCGTCAAGGCTGTAAACGAACCGAACGAACAAGAACGAGCCCTTGTTCGTGTTCGTTTAACTTTTAACTTGTTCGCGAACGGTTCACGAACGCTTACCGAACGAAAATTCTTGTTCGTGTTCGTTTATTTAAGGATTTAGCTTGTTAACAAACAGTTCACAAACGCTAACGAACACATATTATTTAAACAATAAAAATTAACATTTTTAATTTCAAGCAATAGAGATAATCATTTATAATTATATAAATTAAGATATTATAGTATTAAACTAAAAATAACTTGAGTATTTTGGTATTAAACTAAAAATTAAAATAAACAACATATTTAATGAATAAATATAATAAATGAACTTAACAAAACATAAACGAACGTAAACGAACATGTTACCGAACGTTCACGAACACGACCTCCGTTCATGTTCGTTCATTTAACTAAACGAACGGAATTTCTTGTTCATGTTCGTTCGTTTATTAAACGAACGAACATAAACGAACCTCCCGCCGAACGGTTCACGAACTGTTCGCTGAACATTCGGTTTGTTTACAGCCCTAATTCATCCGTATATTACATATCCTATACGTAAGATATTAAATAATTAATAAAATGTATTTAAAAAAATATTAAACAAATTTTTGAGATTATATATATGTATAGTACTAATGAAAATTAAAAAATTAAAAACGATTTTTTAAGATAAAAATGATAAAATTACGTATACGTTACTGTTTTAAGTAACACAATAGTTATATTATTTTTAAATTTTGTGTAATAAAAGTATATTTTAAAATTTTGTTTTAAAAATCAATTTTTAAAAAATGTCATTATTATTACAAAAATATAAGTATTAATTGTGTATTACACGAGCAAACAAAAAAAAATATTAAATATTTATTAATAAGATTTAAAAATTATAATAGAATACTTTGAAATAAAAATTATTAAAATACGTATAATTAGCAAGTATACTTGTTAGAAGACGAGAATGGGTAATTATTAAAAAGATAGGGTG
Source organism: Mikania micrantha (assembly GCA_009363875.1). Lineage (NCBI taxonomy): Eukaryota > Viridiplantae > Streptophyta > Magnoliopsida > Asterales > Asteraceae > Mikania > Mikania micrantha. The sequence goes on from CM018680.1 coordinate 97,243,347, forward strand.
AGGTTAGAGTAAAAAAGATTAAATTGGTGAGAAGTGTGAGAAGGATTGTGAGCCATTAGATATATAATTTAATGGTTGAGATCAAAGTTGTATTAAAAAGTTAGTGGAAGTGTTCTTTAGTCATTGACACTTTTGTTGACTTTTTATCAAATTCCCCCCATTTTTTTAAACGGTCATAACTTTTATATACGATATTATTTTTTTTAAAAAAAATACACCAAAAAAAACGAGCATTTTTTTATCTTTAAAACGAGTATACTATTGTTATATAAAAAATTAAAAAAACGTTTTCCTCCACCTTTTATATTTATAATGTGTCATTGTGTCTTTTTGTTTGTTATTGTGTCTTTTTATTTGTGATTGTTTTTTGTTTGTGATTGTTTTTTGTTCATCATTGTGTCAAGTCTGAACGTAAAACACAACTATGGATATATTATAAAATGACCTGAACGTAAGACACAATGATTGTATATTACACAATGTTTTGAAGATAAAATACAACAATGAATATATTACACAATGGTTGTTGTCTAAACAGAGTGTCGTCGTGTCATATACGTTGTCATCAGTGATGCACATATTACACAATTGTTAGGTTAGGTCAAAATTTTTAAAAACAATGGTTATAGACATCACTGTGTTCTGAGTTACGATGTCTAAACATAATATCTATTGTGTCATATATGTCGTCATTTGTAACGCACGTATTGCACAATGGTTGGATTATGTAAAAACTTTTAGAAATAATGGTTATAGACATCACTGTGTTTTGGGTCATTGTGTCTAAACATAATGTCCATTGTGTCATATATGTTGTCATCTGTGATGCACGTATTGCACAATGGTTATCAGTAAAACTAATAAAAACACAATATACAATAATACACAGTGTTGAATATAACACAATAGACACAATAATGATACGTAATACACAACAATCATGTTTTGTGGACATACGATCTGTACAACAAAAAAACCCATACATGTAGTATTGTCTTTTACGTCATGTATATTTTGTATATACTTCTTTATTTTTTTTTTATTTCAAACTTATTCATCTAGTTTAATAATTAGGTGTATTTGTTAAGGAAAATATGCAAAACTTTTTTATTTGTATAAACGCATGCATGATCGAAATTGTAACAAACTAAACGCCTTGTCACATAATTTATAGACACCAGAACTTGGACTACGTATTGTTTGCCAGGATAAAATGTCTTAATACCCTCTCTTGAAAATTTCTTCCTAAAACACCCTCTCTTGAAAATTAATCATATGCTTAATCTAAGGGTCAATATTGCTTCACCCTTCTCACTAATCTCACCATCAGTGGCGGACCCAGAAATTTTTTTTATGGGAGGCGGAAATTTTTTAAGGTTATTTGAGAATCGCTATATAATATTTTTTTCCCCTTATGTTCATATCGGGTTAGGTCGAATTGAGTCCGATCATGTTAAGAAAACAATCGAACTAAATTTCATATAGAAAAACATACTAATAATATAATACATCTAAAGTTGTTCATAAATGGACGGGTTGGGTTGTATAGCGGGTCAGAACGAGTGCAGGTAATTAGGATGAGTTTTAAGCAAATAAGTTTTGGTTTAAACGAGTCACCTTAAAAAACATGAATTTCGTTCAAGTTAAAATTAATTCTAATTAAACAGATAGTTAATTTGAATAATTTCTAGTTATTTCTCATCAAATATGTGATTTATTATTCTTATCCGTTTGAATCCATTTATATTCACATAAATTTTTAAGTTACATGCTCATTTTGAACCACATTTGGTTAATGTGTTACACATTTCAACTCATTGTATGTCATAATGTTACTCATTTCAATCCAAAATACAATAATTGTTTCCTAATCTACACATTTATCATGTTATGAGTTAAGATTGTTAGACCTATTTGTTTTCTACGGGGTTTTATTTTTTAAAATCTATTCAAAACAACATCTATGGTGACCTTTTTAAGTAATTATGTCTCCAAAAAACAAGTATAGCTATAGCTTATTTTCTCATCACAAGTCTAATTATGCAAATTTAAGGGGGGCGATTGCAAAATATTAAGAGGGTCGGTCAAGATTTTAACATACATATACCACTGAAAAAAAAAATTTAAGGAGGGCGGCTGCCCTCCCACCCTATAAGGTGGGTATGCCACTGCTCACATTTTTACTTGAACGTAATCCTATAAAGATATTCCATAAAATTAAAACCTCTTTATTATTATTATTATTTTTTATTTATTAGTACAAAGATTATTCTATCTTTAACACTAACTTATCTTAAACCATTTTCCATCCCTAATCACCTAACGTTTGCCATTTCTGCATAAGACACCTACACTTTTGCAGCCTTTTGTCATTGTCCATCATCACCATTGTCGTCTTGACAACAATCGTCTTGATATCATGGGTTTAAACCAAGAGAAAAAACATCTTTTATAAATACGTAGAGTAAAACTGTGTACCTCATGTTATATAGATTGAATTCAATACAAAAATCAGTTCATTTAACATGTAGTAAACCAAAGGAATTGTACATGCAATAATCGATCAAAGTAATTACATTGAAATTAAGCAATTTTAACAATTTGTTTAATCAAATAAAAACAAGAATTTATTCAGAACCTAAATTATTATACGATGAAATCAACGTGTCTTGTGTTCTTGGTTGCTTGTGATGATCCACTGTATCCTTTTGCATGTTTATGTAGGAGATGGGTTCACGTTTTTATTATAACTCAAAAATAAAATATACATAATAACGATACACTCGTTATTCGTAAGAAATAATCTAGTACAATACCGGTTACAAGACTAAGATAAAAGAACATAAATTACTAATTTATATAACAAACTTGTTTTGGGTACTCCAAATAGCGAGTCTTCAATCAAGCATCTTGACGAGCCGGTCACAAATACTTCAATACGCTTATGTATTCCACCTATTCTTCATTGACATAGAATAAACATGTTGATGATTGTGGTTGAGGCACGTATTCAATACGCTTCCCTTAAAACAGATTTCGCGCCTCTTCTCAAGACGAACGCGTCTGTCTCCCAGGGTACAACAACCGAAACAGTGTGTGTACTGCCGGGATTAACCTAGCACCTGAAAAATATGTCTTAAACAAGAGCTTGAAGATTTGAGAAGGCTGGAAATTCTTCAAAGTTTGTGTGTGATTTTATGTAGTATTCTTTTCAACACCTTAACAAGACAACATATGTCTTCTATTTATACAACAAGTTGGTGATTCAAGAGTCTTGTCATAATACATATAATCAATATATGTAATTTGAAGAGTCTTGACATAATACACATAATCAATACATGTAATTTGAAAAGTCTTGATTTAATTTAGTAAAATGAAGAGTTTTGATTTTAATTCAAATTAAATTTGATAATTAATCAAATTTATCAAATTTCCAACAATCCCCCACATGAATAAAAATCAACTCATACACTCAAGTGTTAAGACACAATTTCAGCGGTTGAGTATTGTAGGAGAAGTAGGTGTTTCCTTTGAACTTTCCTTTGTGAAGTATACTTGGTCTCCTAGCGGTTAGTAGACGCGATGTCTTTGAACTAAACCCCTTTTTACGTAGACGTTATTACACTTCACACAATACTCTCCCTGGTCTGGTTAAACCCTCATTGTCGTGTCCGTTATGGTCATGGAACACTATCCTGGTTCTGCGAGAGCTCTAGGAATTATGCCCGACAATTCCATTCGAAGCGACCCCACTTCTCTCTAACATAGGTGATTTGTCCACAAATCATTAAAAGCATTTTGGTTATCATGATTTACACTGATCATGAACCATATATTATGCTTAGCCTCACACAACAATGCCACTGATTATTATAGGAATGGACTAGGACGTATTTAAACACCCTTTTACAGTTTAGGAGGATATATATTAACATATATATTAGCTTATACATCTATTGTACAACTATGCCCCCACAGTGACCACCCTAGATATATGAATTAGTTGTCCTATTGAACCTAGATCATGGGATTTCCAATCAACAAGGTTAGGTTTCCTTCAAATATCTCTTTACAAGGGCTTTAGTCACATTCCTCAACTTAATCTCTCATGTTATTTGATCCAAAATATTATCTTTGACTTCATCAAGTCAACAACGATAATTTGCAACTGAGATAAGTTGTTCTAACGTGTTATTGACTCACAAGTCATACTAGCCCTTTTTTCAATTTATAAGACTATAACCAGTGATCTCAACTTGGATCTAGTTATATAACCATGTCTTTAGAATGATTTGAAACTCATTTCAAGGCTAAACACGTTTCCATTTTTACCGATTGACATTTGAGTCCAATCAACTTGATTAACTCAATCGTGTACCCCACTTGGTCACGAATTTGTAATATTTATTTGGATTACTAAAATCCTTTTTACATAATTTTATTAAGTGCAAGCAACCCCCACATTTGAGTCTTATTAGATAATCATTTTCTAATTATCAAGATAGTGTATGAAAAGTTCTCCTTTTTTCACGAGAGACTACTATCTCTTACAAAATTTAGAGGGTTATCTCTTACAAACTTTAGAGGGTTGTTTCGTAAATGACACATTCCCCCACATTGCTTGCACTTTGATTAAGTTCATCCATACATATTCCTCAATGAGTTCTCCTCATATGAACCGAAACTCATTCTCATGTCATCACATATATTGAATGTTTAAAGTTAATTTAATCCCCGCAGAGCATCTAAATTAACATGTATTAGTCTAGCATGCTTTAGACTAAAATAATAGCACGTGAACAGAAGATGCATCATTCTGATCAATCACAGCTCCTAGAGATAACACATTATTTCTACAAACATTCATATCTTAGTTTAGACAAGAATGATGAGATTTTTCTTTTAAATCCTTAGTTTAAGAAAAACTCATAACCATATCTAACTTCATCCATTATGTAGGATCATAACTCATTTGCCTTTAATCTCTAAGGCTTCACCATTTAATTATAAGAACTTAAACATATGTCTTAACTCAAGTCACTTTGGTGAACACACTCATCAACATATGATGAATGCTATTTGTATAAAATCACTAGACTCTTTAGATATAGTCAACAACATTGATACTCCATAATATGATATCTCATGTATCTAAAGTGATTTATACATTTATATTGTTGTGTTAATGAAACCATGTATTAGGATACTCTCCCAAATTGAAGGATAAATCATCCATATAGTTTCAATAAAGTTAATGGCTATAGCATAATCTACAAGACAATCTCTATTGTAAGTATCTTTAATAAATATGCAAAATTTATTAAAATTATTTACAATAATAACATATATTTATTTCATATGTTATAGAAATCAAAATACACTAATGAATTTCCATGTTGATGCTCTCAACATATATTAGACGACATCCTTCGTTCTTGTGTATTTTGTTTTAATGCACTCACCATATTATATTGATATTTGATATGAGACTTACAACATATATAAGTCAATATCATAACCCTCTCATTGTGTTCGTGCAAGTCACCACTTGTAATTTTCGTTTAAATATGTATCTTTATTAGACTAGAAAAAATTTAAATTCTCCAAAATTTAAATATTATTTACCATATATCATTTTATTATTTGTAGATCAACTTGTTTATTTAAAAATAAATAAATAAACTTAAGCCATAGTTGAACATTTATAATAAAATATAACACACAACATATTTTAAACGGGTACAAGAATGATAGCTAAACATCAAATCTTAAAGTGTTATTTCTTCAACACTTTCAACGTCTACCAAAATCATCTCAAATGGCATCGTCATTTGACATGTTTTGAAGTCCTCCTTCAATAGAAAGTCATGTTTCATTATGACATACAACAAATTAATTTCAAATTTTCATTTGTTGTATCTCATACTATGTATTTAGGATGCTCTTCTAAGTTAGTAGACACATAATCCACATAATTTCAAACACAATGAAAGCACTAGAAGCATCTATATGTCATCATCACTTTATAATAAATTCCACAGAATTTATTAATATAGTTAACTATAACATATATCTCTTTCATATGTTATAGTGATTATTGTGCATAAACGCATGTGTTATCTTAAGATATTGAACACAACCAACGCACCAAAATAAATGTTTATTTATAATAGTTTAAAAAGGCATATAGATGAATTCTAAACATCAAGTCATATAGTGTTACTATCTTGAACACTTTCGGTATCTGACATTTCAATATCATCTAGATCAGAAGATGCATGAATGGTTGCACCTATCATGAGGAATCATCCTCGATATGCAATGACACGTGTCCTTTGGGATAAATCAAAAATTCCCCTAATAAAATCTTCATTCTTTAGTTGTTTCATTTTGAAACTTTAAATCAAACAGTCATTAATCTGTTTAAAATAAAACGATTACACAAATCGTATCTACCTTTCATGTAAGATAATTAAATTGTTTACATAAAACAATTTATTGTTTATAACATAAACTTTTTCTAATAATCATATTAGAATTTAGTCGATTATAAAAATCGTATCTAACGTTTACATTAGAGAATTGAAAATTGCTTACATAAAGCAATCTTATTACATAATGCGTGACTAACATGCATATGAATAAAATGTTTACTTAAACATTTTTATCTAAACATACTTTTATCTCGTCATGAAAACTAACCGGTTAAAATTAACATTTTTATAACAAACCAGTTTCTACTATGCTCGTTTGAAAATAACCAAAAAAAAATTTCAAAGTTTTTATTATTATATAACAAACCGGTTCTAACATTCTTGTTAGAAATAAACGATTACAAATATCATTTCTAAAGCTTTTCGTTTATAAAACAAATCGATTCTAACACTCTTGTTAGAAATATATGGTTACTCAAACCGTCATAAAGCCTTTTTGTTTATAAAATAAACTGGTTTTAGCACACTTTGTTAAAAAAAATAAACGATTACCAAAATCGTTATAAATCTTATGGTGTTTATACACAATAAACTGATTCTAACATACTTGTTAGAAATATAAACGATTACCAAAATCGTTATAAGGCTCATTACGTTTATCCAAAATAAACTTATTCTAACACTCTTGTTAGAAAATAAACGATTACCAAAATCGTTATAAACCTTATTATGTTTATATAAAATAAACTAACTCTAACACACTTGTTAGAAAATAAACGATTACCAAAATCGTGATAAAACATATTACTTTGCAAAGTCATCTTTTATAACGCGCTCGTTATAAAACAAACAAAGTTTTGTACCAATATTCTCGTTTCTAACATGCTTGTTTGAAAATATAAAAACATGATAACTTTTCCAAACAAATGCTTTGTAATGCGTTCATAAGAATTTTTTATTATTTTAACCAATATTATAATTTCTAACGCGCTCATTAGAAATATAAGTTAAATGTTCATAACCGATAAACGGTTTCAAAATCATCTTGTTTCTAACACGTCGGTTAGAAAACTTTAAATGTTCAAACCAATGTTTACCAAAACCAATAATTACATCTAACATGCTTGTTAGAAAATGTAAATGTTTTCGTAAACGATAATAATTTGCTAAAAAGTAATAAACTTCTAACAAGCATTTTAGAAGAAAATCAAGTGTTCACAAACATTTTGTATGTGTTTACGAAGCCACATTTTTCTAATACAATTATTAGAAAATCGGTGTTCAAAAGTTATTTTGAAACAAATCACAATTTGTTCCATGATTCAATTCACAATCAAAACCCATGAATTCAAAACAATGAATCAAATCATATGTCTTGTAACACGGTATTCGTATTAAATATTGTACTCCAATTACAAAATCCGACCAACTTGTACTAAATATTTCTCAAAAATATTTACTAGATTTTATCAAAAATCTTAGTTTATATTTAACTTTCATGAACCCAAAATCCTTATTTATAAGGTTTTTCACGAAAGTCTGTTTTAAGATTGTAGGAGATGGGTTCACGTTTTTATTATAACTCAAAAATAAAATATACATAATAACGATACACTCGTTATTCGTAAGAAATAATCTAGTACAATACCGGTTACAAGACTAAGATAAAAGAACATAAATTACTAATTTATATAACAAACTTGTTTTGGGTACTCCAAATAGCGAGTCTTCAATCAAGCATCTTGACGTGCCGGTCACAAATACTTCAATACGCTTATGTATTCCACCTATTCTTCATTGACATAGAATAAACATGTTGATGATTGTGGTTGAGGCACGTATTCAATACGCTTCCCTTAAAACAGATTTCGCGCCTCTTCTCAAGACGAACGCGTCTGTCTCCCAGGGTACAACAACCGAAACAGTGTGTGTACTGCCGGGATTAACCTAGCACCTGAAAAATATGTCTTAAACAAGAGCTTGAAGATTTGAGAAGGCTGGAAATTCTTCAAAGTTTGTGTGTGATTTTATGTAGTATTCTTTTCAACACCTTAACAAGACAACATATGTCTTCTATTTATACAACAAGTTGGTGATTCAAGAGTCTTGTCATAATACATATAATCAATATATGTAATTTGAAGAGTCTTGACATAATACACATAATCAATACATGTAATTTGAAAAGTCTTGATTTAATTTAGTAAAATGAAGAGTTTTGATTTTAATTCAAATTAAATTTGATAATTAATCAAATTTATCAAATTTCCAACAGTTTATGATTTCATGGAACAAAAATAAAATTGATCTCCCAAAAAAAACATAGATCATGGTTTCTTTTTTTAAAAATGCAACATTTTATTCCCTTATAAAATAAAAGCATTAACACAACTTATCCAAAACTTCATTAATTAATAAATTTTTTTTATTAAATAAAGTATGAATATAAAAAATATGTAAAATTTATATTTTGCTAAAATTCAAACACATCATGTCGCAAAACGACTAGCCTGTTACTGCATAAAACAGAATGTAAATCAAACATTAAGGACGTGAGTCACCCCACAAATATAACAATAAGGAAACAAGAGCAGATGGAAAATCTGATCCATATTCATAACGTAAGAAACACATGTCCCATGTTGGACTGGATAACACGTGCTCACCATTATAACTGTCGAATTCATCCTCCAGCCTAGGGTTGGCAAAACATGTCAAATAACACGACATGTTAAAGACATGAAAACACGAAATAGGTAGACACGAACACAACACGAAATCATCATGTCTGTTTTTCTAAACACGTATATGACCTGTTTAAAACGCATAAATACCAAATGACTCATTAAGAAACATGTTAACAGTTAACACTGTAAATAACATGTTAAAAAACTTGTTAAAAATCTGTTAAAGAATCTATTAAAAAACCTATTAAGGAACAATGGTTAGAGAATTGAAAATTTTAGAAGGTAATTGGTTATCCTCCTATTTTATTATATTGTTTATTTAAAATTTAAATTAGAAACACGTCCTAACGGGTCTTAAATTTAAAAATATGTGTCTGAAATTGTCAGTGCTACACGGCCTACACCAACCCAACCTGAGACTTTATTTTTTGTTGTGCTCTTTTGAAGAGTACGTGTTGCACTTTAATAGCTCCTCCGCATACCAAAGCGCGCTACCCTCCGAGCTAGGCGCGTAACACTAAGTAACGCAAGCCAACCCACATTACTGACTAACGGTGGATAATCCAATTTCTTGGACGACACCTTATTTGACATCCTACCCTTCAAACATCAAATACTCGTTTAACCATTCATTTATCTTTACATATACATTTAAAATCTTTAATCATTCGTTATTTTATCTAACTAGTAATTATTAACTAAAACATTTATTATTTTTATTTCATTGTTTTTGGTAAGTATGATTTTTCATTTAGAAAAATTATTCAAATAATTAATTTTAAGGTTCGAATATCACATTAATTTGTACTACTATTTAATTTGTTATTTATTAGTTTTATTACTATATACTATTATGCAATTATTTAGCATATATGTGTGTATGTGTATATATGTGTATATGTATATACGTATTTATATATGTGTGTGTCTATATATATAAAGAGAGAGGGAAATGTTCATAAGAAACTTCTCATTTTAGACAAAATTATAGAAAACTCATACTTATCAATAAAATTTTTAAACTTTTTTTCAATAATTTTTTACTATAAAGTTAAAAATGTTATATTGAAAAATAAAATTTTAATAAATATATGTATATCATAAAGTCACGTATATGTAAATAAAAATAAATAATCACATTTTTATTGATAAGTATGAAACCACGTTTATTAGTTGAAACAAAGGGTTGAAACCACATTTCTATATTGTAAATAGAAAACAAAGGGTTGGTTAAAAATAAACAAAAACGAAAATAAATTTAATTAGTTGAAACCACGTTTATTTGGTAAAAATAAATAAAAATAAATAATCACATTTTTTTGTGAACTACATATAATCACACTCATTTTGTACAGTTTTTGTAATATAACACACGTTTGATAAAGATGTTTTTCTGTCACACTTAAATTTGTTTATTGGTTTAGTTGTTGGTTTGTTCAGTTTAACCAGTTTTACAACTTTTTTGAGCCTAACTGAAAACGAACCAAATCAATTCAGAAGATGGTTAACGGATTCAATCAAACAACATTTTTCCAAGTTTTCGTATCATATTTACATTCCAAACGACACCATAGAGTTCAAACAACACAAAACCAATCATATCTTAAAACCAAGAGTTAAGAATCATAATTCGATGCCTAAACATAAACCAAACATAATACATATTATTAATTAAATTGATAAATTTATATACAAATTCGGTTTAATTGATTTAATTGAATAACCAAACAAACCGATTTTGGAAAAAGAGTGGATCCGATAACTGAATCGAAGCCCCATCTAGTAATTTGTATACGTTAAGAACCAAATCGAAAACCCAATTCACAATTCGATTTGTTTTCACTGATGAATATGGTTTGGTTTCGGGTTTAAACGATTCTTGGTTTCTATTAACACCTCCAATCCACACATTTTGAGGTTTGAAAGAAATGGGTTTTGAATCTGGTTGTCATGTATCCTAATTGATGCCTCTAGTTTTGGTTTAAAGAAAAGTTTTCATCAAGGTGTTAATCAAGAGGGTTTTCAAAGAATCGGGTTATAAATCCATTAAAATTTGATTTTATCTTATTAATTTACTCATTCGTTGGCATTTCTTTATACTCTTTTCAAACAACTCGAGTCTTATCCACTACCCAATACTATGCAAGTGTTAATTGGTTTCTTTTTCTTTATATATTTGATTTTAGTTTCTTTCTTGTAATGGTTTTATACATCTAATTACGTTAATTAGATTATTGAACTTGCGCATTGTTACAAGTTCGTAGTCGTGCAACGACTCATGTTAGAGGCGAACCATTTTTTGAAAGGACTAAAATGTAGACATAAACAAGGTGAGATGTCTCTAGTATCACCAAGCGACACTCATCCGCATGACTCCATCCTCTCTTAAAATTATTTTACTCTATATATCGTGTTTTAAATTTACTTGTTAGTACATAGTTATAGGTTTTGAAGATACTTTTTTAAAATAAAATAATTAAAATATTATCCATAAAATCAAATTTATAAAAAAAAATATTATCGATAGATCACTTGGAAAAAAAATATATATCTTTATATCAGAAAAAAAGTTAATCTTTTACACGTTCTAATTTCACTAACAATTTTACAAACTAAACCAAGTAATCCATTTATTTTTCTTATTTTAGACGAACTAATTTTACTAATAAGTTTTTTTTTTAAAAAAAAATTCTATAAGGCTTTGACACTATATATTCGAGTTAATATAGTTTAAGAAATATATAAATGATTAAAAATAAGTGATAAACTAGTAATTTTACCCGGCGCGTTGCGGCCAGAAAAAACACTATTATAACAAATAACCAACTTATATTTGCTTAGTGAATTAGATTTGGTATATTATTTACTATGCCAAAGAACCAATTTTAAAAAGCAGTCGAGGACATAAATATATCACACTTTTACTTTACTTTGTTTTGTTTTGATATATCAGGCTTTGAAAAAAAAATCAAAGAATCACACATTGATGTAGCTAAAATTTGACAATCTAATATTTAAACTAAACTAAGATCATTTTAACACGTCAAACAATGTGTTGCAAAATAGCAATTCAATAGGACGTAAAAGAAATTACACACAAATTAAGGCAAACACCCCAATTAAGATCACTCATAATATAACAACAAAGTTTATATCAAACATGCTCAAATGAAATTAATTAGAGTTGAACAGCTATTGGTTATGAAAATCAAATCTCATACGTGAATTTGAGGTTTTTGATGTGCGTTTTTCAAAGATCTTGATGCCAAACGGGTGTTTAGTGTGAACATTCTTAGAGTTTATAACTTTCTAAGAAGTGCCTTAATCGAGAGTTCATTCGATCTCGTACTTCCCCATTCGCAATTGCATACCAATTGCAATTGCATTCCCTCTTCTCTGTCACAATCGGAATTACTTGACTGATTTATTTATAGGAGTGTCATAAAATAGTGTTCTTAACATAGGCCTTGCTTATTTTCCTTAGTTTTATATCCTTTGACATCAGTTTTAGACTTCTAGTGTGAAAGTCATACTTCAATTTCATTCACATCTCTTTGATTACAATATTTCTTCCATCATCTTAGACTATGGTCTCCACAGTAGCGTGACAAAGTGTATAAAAGGTAAATTTACTTCAACACCTTTTCTTTTACTTATATATTTGAAGAACTACATGTTAATTTGTCACAATAATAACAATAATTTTTCTTGTCTGCAAATTTGGTACTCATTGAGTTTCTTAACTAAATCCATCTAAGTAAATAAATTCTGTATTTCTCATAAATCTAAGGTTTCTTGATTGATTCGATTTATGTATGGAGATTTTTTTGTTTTGATGACCGTTGGAACCCACTTACGTGGTAAACCCTCGGGTCCCTCCAATACCCGACTAACCGAAAGAAACATTTAAAACACGGTCGCAAGTAACCGGGTCGGTGGTTTCCAAAGAAAATTGCTCAAAGTGAGGATTTAACTATGTATGGAGAATTTTAATACATTTGAACAGATAATTTGTTTAAATATTGAGAGATTCAAATGCAAGTAAAAGATCAAATCTAGCAAACAATAAAATATCAAGTTGTCGCTTGAATTAACTCTATGTTATCTAACTGCAATATAAAAGTAAATCTAAAGCTTCATATACTATTTACTTTAAATCAAATTGGTAGACATAAGCATTGCGTTTTAACCTTAACATTAAAATGTTCTTCATCAATTGAAACATCTTTACGGTATCTAATTAGTGAATCCTGCAAATATGAGTTATCATAAATCTCAAACTAAATATCAATTATATACATATAACTAAAAACAAAGTGAAGTACAAGTAAAGTGTTACACACATCTAGATTAAGTTACCTACCTCAAATTATATCAATGTTTAATTAACTACATCGTTGGCACGCCTCTTATTTGGAAGAAAAATGAGCACATAACTCACAAACTCATTGACAGTAACATCAAACATCATCTTTAACTATGCAAAGAAATTTTTTTAGTTCATACAAACTTATGATTATTACCAGACAGATAAGAAAACAGGAAAAACTAGAAAAACTAATCTAATAGAAATGCACACGCCAATATCATTTTCTTGCTATAGGATCTATAAAATAGAGTAATATGGCTATTAATGATGCTAATTGTAACCTTCTGGTATGCAAGCTAGTACAATTTTGAAACTGAAAGGTGTGAATAATAGATCTAAATGAATATTTTATCTCTATCAAAAGCATGATTTTACTTATAAAAAGAACCATAAAATATTAAAATTGCACTTTAATACCAAGCACATACTTACAATCATCGAAGATACAACATGAAAAAAAAAACTGACACAACAAAATTGTTCATGAATATCTTCAGATTAATTCATAAGAGTAAGAATCAAGTGGCAGTGTATTCGAAATCATGTGAATATCAAATTGCATAGCCATTGAAATTTATTATTTAACTGATTAAACGTCATCAGAACTTAAATAAATTCCAATTCATAATTTGGATTTATTGTATTACATTCAAAAGATGAAATGAAAATTCAATCTATGTAAGAATTAAATTCAACCGTTAATAAAAAGTTGTCGTTTTCAGCTCTGTCTGTCATTATCATGATAACATTAATCAAAAACAAAACCACAATCAGTCATGAATCAGAGTTCCATATATAATCTATATGAACAAATATATAGATCAAGCAAGTGCATGAATGCCATTATCTTAGAGAAAGACTACCTAATCAGAATAGATTTATTTGAAAAGCAAATCAACGTTGATGAATTAGGATAGAAATTGAAGAGGAAATCAAACAAAAATTGGGGAAATGAAAACCATGTGGGAAGGATGAAGAACGGTACTTCTTGTTGAACAAATAGAGAGACACAAAGAAACCCTAAATCTACCTAAGAAACATGAATTATATATAAATCGAAGCACTTACGTTTAGGAGATCATGAACAAAAAATCTAAAGAGCAATGGAGGGTGAGGGAGTCAATAGAGAATTTGCCCTCTTCGATCATCTTTTCCTTGCAGCGCAGATGAATTGATGTCGTTTAGGAGGAATTGAATTGTTTGGTGGTATGATGACGGTTTTGTGGAAGAAGTTGGAGGAGACTTATCACGTGAAAAGAAAAGAATTAGAACGGTAACGGAAAAGGTATGACGGTTAAGAAAGATGACATAAAAGGCAGTTGTGGAGTGGTGGACGGAAACGGAGGTTTTAACGGAAAATCAACGCTAATTAAGATATATATATATATATATATATATATATATAATATAATAACGTTTTGAAAGTTAAACACAATTTAATAAAGTTTACAGAGCAACTAAGTATAAATAATTAATACTGATGAGTGATGAGTAAGGAGTTATTCTTTTTAAAAATGTTGTGTAGAAGGGCAGAAGAGATGTGGATAACTTGCAGAGATGAGAGAAGGGGCAACACAAGCCTGAATGCCTGATATGTTCATACATCAGTTAAAAGCCCAGCCCATCCCCGCCCAGCCCAGCCCAGCCCAGCTGCATTACTGCCTAACACACGAGCATACTAATTTATTTATGATGATGCGTAGAACCTAATTTATAGGAAAGAAGTTTTAATATCTTATTAGGCATACGTAGCCCAAGGGGAGTGTTGGCAAAAACTTAATTTCAACCATTTATCATAATTCATCAAAATTTAAATTTATTTATTTAAAAAAAATTTTGACTTCTAATTATTGCATGTAGAACCTTAACAGATATTATTGTTGACTTATAATATATGGAGTTTCCTTTCCTTTTCTAGACCTTGATAACTTTTTTATATGTGTTTTTTATACGGGTTATAAAAGATTTGATGAAGAACTGAGTGGTTGAGTGATGTTTTTAATAGCTTTCATGTAGGTTTGAGTCCTAATTTTTTTTTCTTTTGATTTTTTTAAAGTTTTTAGTTTTAGCTTAATTTTCTACTGATGTGTCAGTTTTTATTTACGTCGTGTCTTCTTTAATACTATGTCATTTTAATCTATTTTGCCAAAAACCCTTTGGGCGTGCGTCTAAGCTCTCAGGCAAGGCGAGACATAAGAAAAGCACCTTGTGGTCATCCAAACACTTAGGCAAGGTTTCTACTAAGATTGCGGCAAGATTTTCACTACATTCCAACCAAATCATTTAAATTTCAACAAACTTTTGCAAATTTTGAGCAAACTTGCTTGGAAATTTAAATAATGACATTGCCTGTATTATTTTAAAATGTCCCTAAATAGGACATATCTAAACCTCTAAAAATGATAAATTTATGTTATGCACCTCTCTTATATGGATCTCTCACTTTTTAATCATTTTGTGCCTAGGTTCAAGGCTTACCCATTGTTCTTTAAGCTCGCCTTGAAATTTTGAAAAGTATGATTTCAATTTATATTTACTATTTATCGTTGTGTTTACATTTCCTATTAGAGACGATTGTTTTTTAGCAGGATGCGCTTTAGATGTTTACAAGATTGTATATGCGTTTTATGTTTGGGATTGTATCCCATTAATCCGTTGATTATAATTAGATTAAGTTGAACATCGTGTATGATCCATCCAAGTGAGGTGAACATGACTTGGAATAAGTATCATACATAATTCTATAATATTACATAAGATGTAACACGTACATGAAACAATTTTTAAACCATAAATAGTATATCGAAGTTTTACACCATGATCCCATGTAAATGTTTGTCTATGCTATTATTCAATTTATTTCACTTTTGTTTGATTATTGTTTCAAAATCCCTACATGTATATCTCTTTTCTTAGACTAGTTAATTATTTAAAATTTATAATGACCAAAATGACGAAATTTAAACTATTGGAATAAAATGGTAAAAATTGTCAAGCCATTGAGACTAAAACGACATTTTACTCTAGAATATATATAGTTATTGTTTTCAAAACCATAATTTATCAGCGGGTCAAACCGGTCCAATTAGCCTAGTTTATCCATTTTTTTAATTAAACAGGCTGGTTAGATCAGTAAACCGGGTGGTTTGACCGGTACCAGATTTTAATCTTTCTAATGTTAAATAACATATAAATTTTATAATATTTATAATGTGATTCGGATATCAAATGATGTGTGTGTTTTAAAAAAGTGTGTATGCTTACACTCTCTAAAGGCACTCTTTCTCTCTCTAAGTTGGCCCCCAACCTTAGGAATTTGGATTACCAAATCCAGTTAGGAATTTGGTAGTAGTGGTGTAGTAAAATCTAACTAACTAGAAGTTCATGATCTTAATATTATTAAATAAGTACACTGACCATTTTGTCCACCATAAAAACTTTTCAGTGCCTTTGATATGACATAACATAACCCAAAAATAATTCTCCATATTTACAATATCGCTCCCTTAACTATGGTTAAATTACAAGACTACTCTACTAACTTTTAGCATCTTAAGTTGATAATCCTATCAATTTTTTTTCTTGCGTTTTCATTTAACTCAAGCTTTGTGCCTCTATTTCTCTTAATTACATTTACTTACCAGATTCAATTTCGATCTGGATAATAAACGAAATCAATCTAACATAACATAATTAAAATAGATTAAATGTCAAATAAGAAAATTAAGAGAAATTCAAGGATCTCACGAGAATAACATATAACAACAATCCTAAATAATAACACACAAACACCATATAGCGTGAATATAGAAAAGCAAAACACGAAACCAAGGGCTTCTAGCCTAATGGTTACCCTCTTGACTTCCCTATGGGAGGTCTTGGGTTCGAATCCGAGCTGAGGCAAATTTGCTGAAGCAAGGTCAGGGGGTTTACCCAGTTGTGGGGTTCCTCCTGGGGTGGGCTCGGGCATATGCCCCAGAGCGTCAAATCCGAAGGGATGGTTGAAATCTCGTCTTGGGTGTCGTTGTACCAAGCCGTTCAAAAAAAAAAAAGAAAAGCAAAACACGAACACCAAATACGAAATATTAGAATCATTTCAATCGAACTAAGCATAAAACTATAGAAATATAAAATCGAATATGAAATAGACATACAAAATGAGTAAATTATAAGGAGTGTCGGCAACTCGGCATCAATGATGTCCATGAGTATTTTGGTAGCTCTTTTGAAGCTTCATTTGGTGAACTTTATTTGGCTGATTTCTTTAATTTGGCATGGTAACTTTCATTTTATCGGATTTTATGTTAAATTTTCTTTGTATACCCTAATACTTCAAAGAATAAATATGAATGTAATATTTATCCAATTGTGAATTCTCTATTGGTATTTTGAGTTTATTTTTGAGGCAATAACTATCAAGAAATTTTCGAGGAAGATACGATTATTTGAAAGGTCTTATGTAATTTAATTTTTTTCAAGATACAACTTGGGTAAAATAAAACACGTTTTCGTGCTTATTTTATGTAACTTTCAGTTTGTCTAAGTTTTGAAGTAAATTTGGTAGGATACAAGTTCAGTCAAATATGATACATTTCAATTCGATATTATAAATTTCAGACACCGCCGCAATGTGCGGTGGGAAAAAGTTATACGTAAATTTATTTGGTAATTTTTTCTTAAAAAACTATATTTTAAAATTATGACATAATACTATTTTATATCTGCATTCCAATCTCCAGAACTTATTCGCTACAACTTCGAATGTTTATTTTAATCGTATTGTCACCGCTTATTAAATATAATAGTAACATTATTAATACTTATATTTATTTTACACATATTTTGTTTTTCTCTTATTTTATTTATTTAAATAACAATATTATTTTGTTAATATAACACACCTGACTTCCTTAAAACACCTTACTTTAACTTTAAATAACTTTACCATTAAACTAACCATTTTATTTTATTTTTTTAATTTTTATTATATAGCATTATTACACTTTGAATATAACTCATAGTTATGTAAAATTCAATGTAACTTTCATTTAAAACGAAGCTAGTCTATGTTTCGACATGATTCTTTTTTTTTTTTAATTTGCTTTTAACATTATTTTTTCTTCAATTACAATACTCCGTTACGTTTGTATTTTCATTGTCTAGCTACTCGCTGCAAAACACTGGTAAACCAACTAATTTGAGACGACACTGAGAGTATAGGGACAACAATAGAAAATAAACATAGTTTAGGGTTATTTTCATAATATTTAAAGTCCATTGACTTTAGAAAGTAAGAGAAGGGATTCTGTTAAACTTACTTCTCCAACTGAAGTGACATGATCAAAATTGGTGGTTTGGTTGGCGATGTATGTTTATTTTTTTATTTTATAAATTTGATTAAAAATTTAAAAAATAATAATATATGTTTTGTGGTATCAAGAAAATTGGTCAAGCGTATGGATGAGAGTGGTAGGTTTAGTTCACCCACTTCTACTAGATAGAATTAGTTATTACCATGTTTCCATGCATATGACTTTCTATCATTAACATCCATATGATATTGCGATTTACACACACTAATAGATAATACTAAAAATAACACCATGTCACTTTTACAATTAAAACAATTTTAACTAGAACACTATTATATGTATTTGGAAGGATGTTTTTTTAGAAGTCTATCTTGATTAAAAACACTAATTTCAAATTAGGGTTTAGATTAAAGTGTTGAAAAAAATATGAAAAATATTGTGGTAAAAACATTTTTTTACGTTTATTAAATTCTTTTATTTTTTTATTCAATTATAACTATTTAATATGACAACATTTAAAAAAAAAACACACACACACATTATCTATCGTTTGTTTCCTCTTTAGATTGAGAATTTTGTTAATATACTCTCTTTAAAAAATATTCAATGTATTGTACTGCATTTTTATGTATTGTATTTTTTTAATGTGACGATTTTTGTACCATATTTTTATGTTGTATTTTTTAATTTTATATGTTGATGCAAAATCCAGTAAAGCTTTTTCAAAAATCAACTACAATTTTTACAAAATTAGTCCATATTTTAAAAATACATTACGTGTGCCAAATGTCACACCCCGGGCTCTCGGCGGCCCGGGCGCTGCGACCCGATTGGTTTCATAGATAATATAGTCTCGGTCAGAGTTTATTATTCATTTTCATATGTTTCAGCGGAAGCGTTTTTTTATGTATTTTATATTTTTACAATGATTCACATGCATAGATGTGAAAACCGCTTTTCATGATTTATAAACAGTTCATACGCATAGGTATGAAAATCACGTTTCGTTATTTGTAAATAACTTTTCACATATAACTTTTCAGGATTTCATAAAATTTCATACTCATAGGTATGAATACCATCATTTCATATTATTGTAAACCGGATTTCACAAACACATAATTTTAAATCATTTTATAATATCCGGTTTATACATGACTTGGAGGCATAGCTCCAATAGCTCCATGGTCTCACCACAAGATCATATTCAAGGCATCATAGGCCAAGAATCTCTAATCCCGCTTCTCTTTTATATTTCATTATTACCTGAAAAGTTTTTGAAAATAAAACGTCAACATAACGTTGGTGAATACAAATAACAGACTCGATATGTAAGCATAGCATATTCGGTACTTTAACCATAATTAATAGTGGAAATACTACACATTTAGCAGGTTATTTCACTGATCGATACAACTACTGCATACACTGGTTTATAACTGTCACTGGTTAGGAACTACAGCGCAGCGCGTCTTACGTTTTGTTCCCTCCAGCCCACAGCTGGTCACTGGTTAGGTTGCCTGCGCAGTGCGTCTTCCGTTTAACCTTCCAGCCCACCTGTACCAGCCACGTATGGGAATTTCACCCATATGCGGATACGATTTGCAAATCATACGTATACTAATAGCTTAAATGCTGGTCTAATAGTATCCCTTTATGCGTCAAAGTTTAAACATACCATGCTCATAAAAATTCATTTATAAATTTAAAAAAACAAGTTAGATGTATTCACCTGATTTTTGGTTGGCTGGGTAACAACTTAGAACTTCTTAGTGTAAATTAGGTAGCGTTTCTGCTTAATATATCTTTATATCTATCTCAAAGGAATGATTCCCGATGTTTATTTTCTTGCTCCTAAAATAAATCATAAACTTCAATATATTATTTGTATACATAGGGTCGAATTTTAACCTTAATCCAATGCAAAACCTTAAAGTTATGAGTTAAATCGATAGATTGAAATACATACCTAAACAAAAAAAATGGCTTCTGAATCTTGAAAAATTCATAACATTTTTCTTTTCTACGAAGGAATATGTATTTGGTTTCCTTTCTTCTCAAAGAAGATATATGTTTATAACATTTGTTGGTATAAGACCTTATCTCAACGTATATATGACCGACTTAATTTTGATGAGTGATTCTCATCTTTCACAATTAGTACACACGTATACATATACATGCAAAATTTTACTTTTCTTTGTTTTTTTTTTCTTCGACTGTACACAACACACGTGCACATGTTTATATTTTTTTTTTATAATAATTATTATTATATTATTATAATTAATTTAGTTCAAATTTTGTTTTTCTCTTATAACTTTTAAAATATTATCTTTTATAAAATTATAAATATACGGGTAGGACCTGCTCATTTTTATCTACGTTTCGACCTAAGTTTCGTTAAAAACGGAGAAAGATCCAATATAATATATTTTAATACTATTATTATTATTCAACCGACTTTTAACTAAATTTAACGATTGGTTAGACATCAAATATTTCTAATATTCTTTTTTTTTTATCCAACTTATTCTGTTAAACGAACGTCAAAAAGTTTGAACGCTCATTTCTACTCTTATATTTTCGAATAAGTCATATTTTATAAACTAAACTATTTTATTCATTAGACGAGATCTTTTAATTCAAATGATCGTTTCTATTGTTATATTTTTGAGTGATAATATTTTAATTATAAACTGAAGTATTTTATTTATATTTTTAAAACGGAATGTTACATCCTCCCCACCTTTGTTTTAATCTCGTCCTCGAGATTATTGAAATAGGGGTAAGTGTATATATATTTCCTCGTTTTTGACTCTAATTTTCGTGTGTATTCATGACCACATTTGAGGTTCAATTTAATCCAAACTAACCCCAAATTTATTTATTTTTTATTTATTTATTTTTTACGTTTAAGTCTCTTTTCTTGTCGTTTTTCGATTTGAATTGGTTGCTTAGTGAATTTTTATTTTTCGTTTACCTCAACATCTTGTAGAGACATTAATACTGACTCATTATCTAGGCATTTTTTTTCAAAGGTTAGAAACGTGAAACACGTCGCCCAGATATGTGATCTTATTGACGTATAGTTGAGCTAATTTATCTCTATAGAATAAGTTTATTTCTTTTGTAGGAAATAAGCAGACGTAATCAGTCTACCAACAATAACCCATATCTTATCATTCGCACGACTGGTTCGAGGAAGTTTGCTTATAAAATCCAGATTTATCATTTCCTATTTTTAGAATGGTAATTCAAGTTTTTTTTTTTTCTTCTTCAACATATTAGAAGGGTTTCTGAGGTTCTGTTTTAACTTGAGAACAAGTTAAACATTTACAACTTATGCAGCTATATTTCTTTTCATGTTGATCTGCCAATAATTTCCTTTAAGTTTTTATACATTTTTGTTTATTTCCTGGGTGCATCATATATTTGGATCTATGAGCTTCTTCTAATATCGTTTCTAACAATATACAAGTGGGCGGCACCCAGATTCTTGCATTCATTCGATGAATTACATCGTCTTTGCGCCTCTTTAATCTGATTTATTAAATCAACTTGTAATTAAATCCTTAGAGCACGTACTCGTTTTGAGTTCTATGCATCCTTTCGGCTTAAGGCATCTACATACTACCATATTCGTATTTCTTTAGGGATAGAGAATTTTACATTCATAGTCATTTCATGTCTCCATCCTACTTTGTTGTCGCATATTAAATTCTTTTATGATTTGAATTCAAAATTTGTTATAATTGTGTACACTGTCCCTTAAAGCAGGATTCACATGTACTGCAAATTATCGTTCTGTGTGCACCCGCAACGGTAATTTGCCTTGCATGATTACCCTACCTCATGAGCATGACACACAAATGAGTTAATTTAGAATTTTATATAATAAATACTCGTCGTATCAAAATTGTTTTGGTTTGTAAGATTTTTTGTTTAACTAATTTCAATCAAGTAGATTGAAAAGGTTCATCTTGTAAAAACCATAAATTTTGACTCGTTTGGCATTTTCGGGAAAATGGGTTAGTTTTCCTATTCGAATGACGTTCGAAGTGACAAACTTTAACCCACCGAGTTATTACAAGTCCGTCACATACTTCTAACCAAAGATAAATTTTTGAACTCTTATGGCCAGTCTAAACTATGAAATGAACTTAGTAAAGATAATGTCTCCATAAATTCAATACAGAGATAACGACGCTTAATTCCAAATTATGACTTGCATAATTCTTTTCATGAGTTTTTAGTTGACGTGAAACACAAGCAATCACTTTGCTTTGTTGCATCAATACGCATCCTGATCCTAATTGAGAAATATCACAATAAATAGCAAACTCTTCAACACTTTTATGTAATGTTAGGATCAGAGCTGAGTCAACTCATCTTTAAGAATTTTAAAAGATTCATATTTCTTAGGAACCCATTCAAATTTTTCTGATTTTCTAGTTAATAAAGTGATTGGAACGACTATTCGGAAGAAATTTTAATGAAATCGATGATAATAATCGAACAAGCCTAAATAACTTCGTACTTTCGTAAATGACAAGGGTTTCTCCCATTTGGGTATAACCTCTATCTTATATGGATCAACTTGAATTCATTGAGCATTAATAACATATCCCATAAATTGTACTTCAGTGAGCTAAAACTCATATTTAGAGAATTATCATATAATTTCTCCTGTCTTAGTAATTCAAGTAGGGTTCTAAGATGTTTAGCATGATCCTTGGATGTTTTTGTATAGATAAGAATATTATCAATGAATAAAATGATGAATTTATCCAGTTAAGGTTTGCATATCATGTTCATCATTTTCATACAGGCAACTGGAGCATTAGTAAGTCTAGAAGACATAACATTGACCTCATAATGCCTATACCTTGTACGAAAATCAGTTTTAGGAATTTCTTCTTCCTTGACTTTCAGTTGATGATATCTCGATCGAAGATAAATTTTACAAAAATGACAAGCTCCTTGAAGTTGATCGAATAAATCGTCAATTCGTGGAGTGGACACTTGTTTTTGATAGTCACCTTATTTAGTTCCCTATAGTCAATGGACATCCGCATCGACCCATTTTTCTTCTTAACGAATAATATTGAAGCTCCTTAAGGTGATGAACTAGGTTTAATAAAACTTTTTTTTTCCATAGCTTGTCTAATTGTTTCTTAAGCTCTTTCATCTCCATTGGTGCCAACCTAAGTAGATTTAGAAATTGGAGTCATACCTGGTACCAGATTGATATTGAATTCTATTTATCAATCTGATGGTAAACCAGACAATTCATCTGAAAACACGTCAGTATAATAAACTACAATCAATACTTCTTCTAATTTCTTCTTTTCTTAATCATCAGTAGTAACTGAGATTATGTAAGTTAAACAACATTTGTTCAGGCATTTAGTAGCTTTAATCATAGAAATGATTCCAGTATGATTTGTTGGCTTATCACCTTTGATGATTAATTGTCCAACCGTTGGAATGCAAACTTCAATGGATTTGATATCACATAAGATACATGCCTGCTTTGTAGCAAACCAATCCATTTTGATTATCGCATCAAAACCAGATAGTACTATAGGCAATAGTTTTACTAGAATATCGTGTCTTAAAGAGAGTTATCTTACAGTTTACTAGAACCTCTTTTATCTTAACAAGATCATTATTAGCGGTTTCTCACCACATATGGTTTATCTAGTTTCACTGGTGTTTCGTTTAGAAGCTTACATAATTCATAATCAATAAAACTTTTATTTGCTCATGAATCAAACAATACCTTAGCATAAACATTGTTGATAAGAAACGTACAAGTAATGACATTTGGCATGTCTGTAGCTTCTTTAGTATTAAGAATCAAAAACTCAAGTTATCTTCTTCACATTTGGATAAGCTCTTGCTAATGAACCACCAGTCCTGTTAATTTCACTTGTTTTGTTCAATTTAGGACCCTGCTAGCTCAACGGCCGAGTCAATGGTCTGAGGCATAACAACCTTAACCATGTCATTAATTTCACATACCAATCCCCAGATATAATAACTAATAAGGTTTGATTCTGGTGTCACAAGATGTGGCATCAATTGAGTGTATTCAAAGTTTTTAGAAGTGTATTCCTAATGCCTAGCACCGATCATGCGATGGCTTAGGAATTTCTAATCGATCTCTTTTTTTTTTCATAAGGCAAAATTTTCGGGTCACTAACTCCCAAAAACTTTCCCTAGTCATAGCAAATGCTTGGTTTCTACCTTTGGTATAAATAATGGAATTCCATACTAAAGCTTCGTATTTAAACGAATTCGAAGCGTACAAAATCATATCTTCTACGACACATTTGATAATAGCAAGCACTGCCTCAATCTTTTCAATCCATCTTAGTGCTACGACAACTCCTTTCGTTCAAGTGAACTTAGGAGGTTTACAAGATTAGAATGTTTTATACTAACATTCATTAGTTTCGAATTGCTTCAAACTAGAAGCTTTTTAATTTTCATTGTTCATTTAAGATGCATCGTTTTCTTTTGTTATTGTTTTCATGAGATTCGAATTTTCATTTGTTTGTTTTTTTTTAGCGATTATTGACAGAATCGCATCTTTTATTCCTTTTACAACCATTTATTGTCTCTCAACTTTCTGTGTCACGGTTTAATCAATAACCATGTGCATTCTCTTGCACCTACATGTTGTTTTTTTATAGAAGATTCGCTATTATTTAAATTTCTAGACATTGTCTACCAAATATGATATTTGACAAAGCCTTAAAAATAATTTATCATAATTAGCTCATAGGCTATCATCAATATTCACACTGTTATTGTAACACCCCGACCAATGGCGGAATCATCGGAGCGTACACGAAGTGTAGATTGTTCAATAGCACAAGGTTTCTAATTTGTATAATACTTACATCCAACATCAATACCAAAGTTTCAAATCAACAAGTCTAATTAAATAACTATGTCCAAGCTCTAATATGATAATCAGTCAAGTATAGTTTGCAGTTCCACCTGAAACATGTTTAAATAAAAAGGGTCAACTATAAAGTTGGTGAGCTTCACAGGTTTAAGCACACACACCAAATAGTTAAATAAAATGTTGATAAATGTTATAAATAATATGTGTAACCAAGCAATATGAACATACAATATTGAATTAGTAAATGAAGCAGATCAACTAATGTTAACAGAATAATGTTTGACCATGGTAAGCATCGCAATGCTTGAACTAGTAACTATCACTGCGGGCTTCCCCCGAAGGGTAAATCAAACACAGTGGAATGGCCGGTCAATAGATCTATCATAGTCACTAGGGGTGATCAATGCTAAATGTTAACTAAAGTTCAACATGTATAATGTCATAAACTTGTTTCACACAAATAGTTTAAAAGATTTGATAACATGTTTCACCCCAAATAATAAAAGCAAAAAAAAGGGCTATGAAGACTCACCTTGTGTGATGAGCTAGTCGTTGCAAATAAATGGTAAATATGTAATCCAAATAGTATTCCAACACGATCTAGCTTAACCTATAATTTAATCGTACATTACTAAGATAACTTTGACTTTGCATGGAATCCTCATAATGTATTTGTGTTCCATATGTTTATAACCAATTCCATAAGTATGATTTTATAAAAATTGTTTACAATTCGTGTCATTGTTTATAGTTTAAAACATTTATAAATGTAAAAAAAAAATTAATACTATTATTAATACTATCAATATTATCAATAATAATAATTATATTAATGATAATAATAATAATAATACTAATGATAATAATGATAATAATAATAGTATAGTAGTACTAGTAGTAATAATAATATTTTTTTTTTTACAAATATCAATAATAATTGTAATAGTAATAATAACAATAATGATACTATTAATAATACTAGTAATAGTAATATAAATACATTTGATAATGATAATGATAATAATAATTAATAATAATAATATTAACTTTAATAATCATAATAAGTTAGTAATAATATTAACTAAAATAATTACACTAATAATAGTAATAACTATATTAGTCTTAGTAATAATAATAATAATAATAATAATAATAATAATAATAATAATAATAATAATAATAATAAATATTATTTATTTATTTATATTATAAAATTTTTTTTTTTTTTTTTTAGAAATAAGAACTAAATATAAATTTTTATGTATCTAATTAAAGAAATAAATTAATAATTAAATAAATTAAATAAAGTGAATAATATATTTTTTTTTATCAAATTAATAGTTTTTAAGGTTACAAAAATTTAGGTGAAATCAGATTTGAAAAATGATAAGTAATTAAAAAGATATAAAAAAAAAAAAAAAATTTGTTGACAACCCAAAAACCCGGAAACCCGCTCTGGACCCGGATCGAACCCGCGACCACACGCCCGGAGACCCGCATGTTTACCGGTCGATCTAGAGCCTCTTTTGTTGACTTCATACAGTTTAATTCCTTTTTAACATAAACATGAGTTTCTTTCCCAAATCTGATTATGAACCGAACGAGCCCTAGTTTCTTTAACCCTTAAATCCGTTCGAATCATAATGTAATCGAACCAGAAACGTTAGGGCTTTTGTTAAGCATCAAAAACCGAACATATTAATGTATAGAACACTAACCTTTGTTTAGAATTTGATGGTGTTAGATCGCAGGCTCAGAAATACGAAAACCGGAACTTTTTGACTTGATTTCGCGATCTAAACCTTCTGTGAAGGTGTTCTAAGTTTACAGAAAGCTTCGTGAATGTAGGGTGTATGATTTGGGTGATTTAATTTGATTATTATGTGTGTTTATATAGACTTTCGAGTTATGGATCGGTTACGAACGTTTAGGAATGAATTTCGGATTATTTTGAATTTTAAACTACAAATTGAAGATGTATTTCGGTTCCTTGTTGCTCGGTTATGGTTAAAGTTTTGAAATTTGTTTGTTTTATCCACGAAATCAAGCTGTGGATTGAGTTGGGTCGCTTGGGTGTTAACGGGTATCCATGGAGGATATGGGTGAGGAAGATGGGTAGGAGTTTGAGGATATGGCAGAACCAGTCCCTCCTTGTTTTTCTTTTTATTATTAATTTCATTAGTTGGCAGTTTTGGTCCTTGACAGTTTTATTAAAAGATTTTATAAAATCATTTTTTTTTTTTTTTTTTTAAATAAATTTCAAATATTATTTTAAAATTATTATTTAAAATTTTTATTTTGATTAAAGGTTTATATATATAAAAAAAATGTTTAAGCTTACCCTTTTAGAATATAATTAATATAATTTTATCAAAGAATTTCTCAATATTTATATAATTAAAATATTTATACATTCTAATAATAATATTAATGTTTATTGTTTTTAAAAAAAAAAATTATCCTATAACCTAATATATATAAAAAAAAATGTATGTATATTTATATATATATATATAATGTTTATTATAAGTATTAAAATGATAACAGCAATTTTATCGTTTATAAACGATGATAAAATTTCAAATTACTATAAAATTTACGTGATGTTACAGTCTCCCCTACTTTTAGAAATTTCGTCCCGAAATTTAGAAGAGTCTATAGGGAGTAAGTGATGTTTAAATTTCAGTGTATTGTAATAAATGTTGTGAATATTAATGTTCATTATTGATTATGTTCGTTGAATCTGGTAGCTTTAAAAGATACGTTCTTCTACTTTAGCTAATTTCATTATTAATTCCTACCGAATTCTGGCTAAAGTAATATACCATTTATTAACAATGTTTATGTATAGGGTATATGTAGGGTGAACCCAGTCAGAAACTGTAGTGATTTCTAAAAACATTATTTTTAATTAATTAAGATTTGTATTCATTTAGTTATATTGAATTATTGTTGTTCGAATAATAGTGAGCTAAACATAGGTTGTGAATTTTAGTGTGAGCGTTTTGTCATTTCTGATTATTTGAAAGAATAATGTAATCTTCCACCACATATAAATGGATTCCGAAATTCGGATTTTCAGAAACCAAATATGAAATTACATCTTGTAATTTGAGAATTTATGATTTATGTAATACAACAACGTTAGATTCTCATTCGTGAAGTACTATCGAAGGGTTAGCATCATAGGTTTAAAGTTTGATGTTTGACATAATTCTGACTTACTACAATTAGGTTACATATTTGTCTTTCACTTGATATAAGAATAATAACTAAAACTTTTGTGGAATACACCTAGTCTTAGTATGCTACAACTTTTACTATAATTACCCTATCAACACATTTGAATTTATGAAACTAAATCATTGATCAAGCTTTCGGTGCTACTCCCAAAATATTGTCGGTGCTTATATATAGGGTATACCGCAGCCAACCCACCACACCAACGATACTTTGAAAGCATTCCAATCACCTACCAACACTACACAACACAAAATGTTTCACATGATAAAAGTCTAAAACAGGTCTACCTGTTGTTGGCACTATAAGTATGATTATTAGTTTTTTTTTTTTTTTTTTTTTTTTTTTTTTTTTTTTTTTTCAACCAATTGAACTTAAGTTAATCGTTCCAAAGTTTTCAACAGTTGTGCCTTATATCTCGCATTTGTAGAAATTACATGTACTGCAAATTCTCGTTCCGTGTGCACCCGCAACGAAAATTTGCCTTGCATGTTTACCCTACTTGCTGATTTTTGGCACAACTGGATGGATACAAGATCAGTAACGTTTCATAATGCAAACAAATATGATATAATAAATGTTGACAGAATTCTCATCAAAGCTTAAATATTAAATGATAATTAAATTCTAACTTTGTTCAACCAAATAAAACCTCAAACTACGAAGAAATATAAATCTTAAGTCTTAAAATCATAACATCACTAGAGCCTATCAATCCTTAATCAACAATGTATCGTTCTCCATGTCTTGGTTAACTTGAGGGTCTTGAACCTTAAATTGAAGAGTTTGTGCCCTTGTACCCCTTTGATCGTTGCCCACAAACTTTGGACAGTTGTTTCTAAAATGATTAGGATCACCACACTCGTAGCAAGCTCTTCCATGCGTTAAGGCAGGAGTAAGTGCAGCTGGTGTTTGGTTCAATTGCGGAGCATTTTGACCTTGTTGCACCATCTGTTTATTCCTACAATAATTTGCCAAATGACCATACCTTTTGCAGTTCGTGCAAACTCGGCAAGGTCGGTTCGTTGCATGGTGGTATCTACAAGTAGTGCAAAGTGGATGCTCCCCTACATACGAGTTGTTGGTTTGTTTGGTTGGAGGTTGTTGATTTAAAGGTACAGCAGGGGTAGCGGAAGTTGTCAAAGCAAAGTTATTAGCCTTTCGCTTGCGATTGTTGAACTTTGGACCATTGAGAAATTCAGCTTTGACCTCTTTAGAAGGTTCATCATTGGTGGACTTAGCTTCCACCTTTTTAACTCCCTTTCTTGTTAAAGTACCAGCTCTTACATGGTTGTCAGTTAAAGTGGCAGCTAAACGGACGGCATCTTCCAATGTAGTCGGTTTACTCCCGTAACAGGTATCTTGGATCTGCATGGGTAGGCCACTAATGTACTTCTCAATAGCACGAGAAAGTGGAGTGACCATATGTGGTACTAGCAGACTAAGTTCATGGTTACGATTTGTGTAAGCCAGGTTTTCCCCACTATCCTGTTTGAGATTCCAGAATTCTGACTCCAGTTTCATCATCTCGTTGCGAGGGCAAAATTCTTCCGTCATCAGTCGTTTGAACTCATCCCAAGTTAAGGCCATTGCAGTTTCAGCACCCCTATTTCGTTTCTCGGTATTCCACCAAGTAAGTGCCCTTTTCTGAAAGACATTAGTGGCATAACGAACCTTGAGATTTTCAGGGCAGTCTGAATGAAGGAATGTACTTTCCATGCTTTCGAACCACTGAAGCAGTCCAGTGGCCCCTTCAGAACCAAGGAACTTGGCAGGGTGACAAGAGTTGAAATGCTTAAAGGTGCAAATTTGATTTGCAACCTCACCATTTCTGTTGTTTTGAACCCTATTGGCTTGAGTGAGCTGGTTCACAAGTCCAGATAGGACTGTGGCCATTTGCTGAGCAATGACAGCAGCCAATTCTTGTATGTTGAGGTTCGTGTTGTTGGCGTTGTTAGCATCATTGCGACGAGGAGGCATGATTATACAAGAGTTCAAAATGAAAAGGATCATAAATAACCCAAGGAGTTCAAAAAATAGGAAATTGATAATTCGAAGGAGGGTTCAAGCACAAATTAATACACATATTGCATTTAGGAAGACTTTTGACATAACAAAGTGTTTATGTCCGAATCAACTTTCAGAAAGGCATACTTTAGTCTATAGGTTCATACTCACTCTAAGGGTTCCCAGGAAAGCATAACAGGTCCATCGGTAGATTTGGATTTATACGAAATGCTTTCCTAGACAGAACTCCCCAAAGTACAGATATTCCCCCTTTCAGATTGTATGAGTTTCTATTCATTAGTGTGAATCTAAAGACTATTGACGAGGTTCAAAGATTTAATTAGACGTAACAGTGTAAGAGTAGTCTTTGTAGTAGCGATCCTTTTGTAAAATGTAAGAGAAAAATCAAGAGGTTTAACTCTTAGTTCAACTAAGTGTTGTACGATAAAGGTAGCAAGTTCACTCAATCATATGTCACTAAGACGATGCATTTTATAACATATTTAGTTGTTACGTATATTAGTTGATAGTTATTGTAATCAATAAATAACGTCTTCATTATTGTTATTCAAATTTTGGAAACGAACATTTAATCGAAAGTGTAGACATAAGCATACATATACTTGATGTCTAGTACAATAATAGTGAAAGAAAAAAAATAAAAAGAACAAAAACGTCTGCTAATCATCAGATTCCTCGTGGGTTCCCCAAGAACACGATCCAATCGTGTGAGCAAGCTTCCTAGCAAAAACACGTCCTTCACGTAGTGGAGGTAGTCGTGCGCCTTGACTTATGCGACGTATCTTGGGTGGTGGCTCCACAATAGTAGATTCTGGTCCAATCCGACTTTCACAGCTACTGGTGGGGCTTGTAGGACGTCTGGGAGCTTTTGGTTTGGAAATTTTAGGTTTTGTAGAGGCGTTAGAGGATTTTGGTTGAAGTTCTGGAGGACTGATGGAAGGCAGTGAGGCTTCAGGAGGATGATATGGGCTTTCAGCATCTGATTTTAATTCTTCTTTCTCTAACTCTATCTCATACTCCCAGGTGGACAAAGGTCTGTACTCCCGAGATTTTTGTTCTCCTCCGACTATGAATTCAAAAGAAGATGGGAAATGGTAGTTACGTAAAACCGACCAATGTATTGAACCACCCCAGTAGGATGTGTTATGTCTGGAGAAGTCTGATGAGCGAAGTTGAGAAAATGGAATGTCAGGCTGAGGAGGTATTGCTTCAGCTTCTGCCCAATAAGCTTTTTCTGACTCTGTCTCTATCCTTGGTGGTCTGTCACTCTCCTCTTCTGGTACTGCTATGAATTCCTCAGATTTATTTCGAGGGACACTTGCTGATTTGTCGGCAGAGTGAGAAGACATAGCTAAGAAAGTAAGGGAAAAGTTAGAAATCTCTTTAAATTTCTAATGTTATTATTACTAAGCATGAAGGGGAAATCTTAAGTTATAGTCTAGGTCTTTAACTATGTTCGACCTAATTCTCTATAACCAAGGCTCTGATACCAATCTGTAACACCCCGACCAATGGCGGAATCATCGGAGCGTACACGAAGTGTAGATTGTTCAATAGCACAAGGTTTCTAATTTGTATAATACTTACATCCAACATCAATACCAAAGTTTCAAATCAACAAGTCTAATTAAATAACTATGTCCAAGCTCTAATATGATAATCAGTCAAGTATAGTTTGCAGTTCCACCTGAAACATGTTTAAATAAAAAGGGTCAACTATAAAGTTGGTGAGCTTCACAGGTTTAAGCACACACACCAAATAGTTAAATAAAATGTTGATAAATGTTATAAATAATATGTGTAACCAAGCAATATGAACATACAATATTGAATTAGTAAATGAAGCAGATCAACTAATGTTAACAGAATAATGTTTGACCATGGTAAGCATCGCAATGCTTGAACTAGTAACTATCACTGCGGGCTTCCCCCGAAGGGTAAATCAAACACAGTGGAATGGCCGGTCAATAGATCTATCATAGTCACTAGGGGTGATCAATGCTAAATGTTAACTAAAGTTCAACATGTATAATGTCATAAACTTGTTTCACACAAATAGTTTAAAAGATTTGATAACATGTTTCACCCCAAATAATAAAAGCAAAAAAAAGGCTATGAAGACTCACCTTGTGTGATGAGCTAGTCGTTGCAAATAAATGGTAAATATGTAATCCAAATAGTATTCCAACACGATCTAGCTTAACCTATAATTTAATCGTACATTACTAAGATAACTTTGACTTTGCATGGAATCCTCATAATGTATTTGTGTTCCATATGTTTATAACCAATTCCATAAGTATGATTTTATAAAAATTGTTTACAATTCGTGTCATTGTTTATAGTTTAAAACATTTATAAATGTAAAAAAAAAATTAATACTATTATTAATACTATCAATATTATCAATAATAATAATTATATTAATGATAATAATAATAATAATACTAATGATAATAATGATAATAATAATAGTATAGTAGTACTAGTAGTAATAATAATATTTTTTTTTTACAAATATCAATAATAATTGTAATAGTAATAATAACAATAATGATACTATTAATAATACTAGTAATAGTAATATAAATACATTTGATAATGATAATGATAATAATAATTAATAATAATAATATTAACTTTAATAATCATAATAAGTTAGTAATAATATTAACTAAAATAATTACACTAATAATAGTAATAACTATATTAGTCTTAGTAATAATAATAATAATAATAATAATAATAATATAATATAATAATAATAATAATAATAATAATAAATATTATTTATTTATTTATATTATAAAATTTTTTTTTTTTTTTTTTAGAAATAAGAACTAAATATAAATTTTATGTATCTAATTAAAGAAATAAATTAATAATTAAATAAATTAAATAAAGTGAATAATATATTTTTTTTATCAATTAATAGTTTTTTAAGGTTACAAAAATTTAGGTGAAATCAGATTTGAAAAATGATAAGTAATTAAAAAGATATAAAAAAAAAAAAAATTTGTTGACAACCCAAAACCCGGAAACCCGCTCTGGACCCGGATCGAACCCGCGACCACACGCCCGAGACCCGCATGTTTACCGGTCGATCTAGAGCCTCTTTTGTTGACTTCATACAGTTTAATTCCTTTTTAACATAAACATGAGTTTCTTTCCCAAATCTGATTATGAACCGAACGAGCCCTAGTTTCTTTAACCCTTAAATCCGTTCGAATCATAATGTAATCGAACCAGAAACGTTAGGGCTTTTGTTAAGCATCAAAAACCGAACATATTAATGTATAGAACACTAACCTTTGTTTAGAATTTGATGGTGTTAGATCGCAGGCTCAGAAATACGAAAACCGGAACTTTTTGACTTGATTTCGCGATCTAAACCTTCTGTGAAGGTGTTCTAAGTTTACAGAAAGCTTCGTGAATGTAGGGTGTATGATTTGGGTGATTTAATTTGATTATTATGTGTGTTTATATAGACTTTCGAGTTATGGATCGGTTACGAACGTTTAGGAATGAATTTCGGATTATTTTGAATTTTAAACTACAAATTGAAGATGTATTTCGGTTCCTTGTTGCTCGGTTATGGTTAAAGTTTTGAAATTTGTTTGTTTTATCCACGAAATCAAGCTGTGGATTGAGTTGGGTCGCTTGGGTGTTAACGGGTATCCATGGAGGATATGGGTGAGGAAGATGGGTAGGAGTTTGAGGATATGGCAGAACCAGTCCCTCCTTGTTTTTCTTTTTATTATTAATTTCATTAGTTGGCAGTTTTGGTCCTTGACAGTTTTATTAAAAGATTTTATAAAATCATTTTTTTTTTTTTTTTTTTAAATAAATTTCAAATATTATTTTAAAATTATTATTTAAAATTTTTATTTTGATTAAAGGTTTATATATATAAAAAAAATGTTTAAGCTTACCCTTTTAGAATATAATTAATATAATTTTATCAAAGAATTTCTCAATATTTATATAATTAAAATATTTATACATTCTAATAATAATATTAATGTTTATTGTTTTTAAAAAAAAAAATTATCCTATAACCTAATATATATAAAAAAAAATGTATGTATATTTATATATATATATATAATGTTTATTATAAGTATTAAAATGATAACAGCAATTTTATCGTTTATAAACGATGATAAAATTTCAAATTACTATAAAATTTACGTGATGTTACAGTTATTTCCAACATTCTTAGTATTACAAGAATACTATTCTACCTATTCCTTTGATAGGCACTTATCTCAATTCGATTAAAGCTTATATACTATCATTAGTACCTATTTCGCTAAAACCATGAGCTCTGATACCAACCTGTCACACCCCGGGCTCTCGGCGGCCCGGGCGCTGCGACCCGATTGGTTTCATAGATAATATAGTCTCGGTCAGAGTTTATTATTCATTTTCATATGTTTCAGCGGAAGCGTTTTTTTATGTATTTTATATTTTTACAATGATTCACATGCATAGATGTGAAAACCGCTTTTCATGATTTATAAACAGTTCATACGCATAGGTATGAAAATCACGTTTCGTTATTTGTAAATAACTTTTCACATATAACTTTTCAGGATTTCATAAAATTTCATACTCATAGGTATGAATACCATCATTTCATATTATTGTAAACCGGATTTCACAAACACATAATTTTAAATCATTTTATAATATCCGGTTTATACATGACTTGGAGGCATAGCTCCAATAGCTCCATGGTCTCACCACAAGATCATATTCAAGGCATCATAGGCCAAGAATCTCTAATCCCGCTTCTCTTTTATATTTCATTATTACCTGAAAATTTTTGAAAATAAAACGTCAACATAACGTTGGTGAATACAAATAACAGACTCGATATGTAAGCATAGCATATTCGGTACTTTAACCATAATTAATAGTGGAAATACTACACATTTAGCAGGTTATTTCACTGATCGATACAACTACTGCATACACTGGTTTATAACTGTCACTGGTTAGGAACACAACGCAGCGCGCGCGTCTTACGTTTTGTTCCCTCCAGCCCACAGCTGGTCACTGGTTAGGTTGCCTGCGCAGTGCGTCTTCCGTTTAACCTTCCAGCCCACCTGTACCAGCCACGTATGGGAATTTCACCCATATGCGGATACGATTTGCAAATCATACGTATACTAATAGCCTAAATGCTGGTCTAATAGTATCCCTTTATGCGTCAAAGTTTAAACATACCATGCTCATAAAAATTCATTTATAAATTTAAAAAAACAAGTTAGATGTATTCACCTGATTTTTGGTTGGCTGGGTAACAACTTAGAACTTCTTAGTGTAAATTAGGTAGCGTTTCTGCTTAATATATCTTTATATCTATCTCAAAGGAATGATTCCCGATGTTTATTTTCTTGCTCCTAAAATAAATCATAAACTTCAATATATTATTTGTATACATAGGGTCGAATTTTAACCTTAATCCAATGCAAAACCTTAAAGTTATGAGTTAAATCGATAGATTGAAATACATACCTAAACAAAAAAAATGGCTTCTGAATCTTGAAATTCATAACATTTTTTCTTTCTACGAAGGAATATGTATTTGGTTTCCTTTCTTCTCAAAGAAGATATATGTTTATAACATTTGTTGGTATAAGACCTTATCTCAACGTATATATGACCGACTTAATTTTGATGAGTGATTCTCATCTTTCACAATTAGTACACACGTATACATATACATGCAAAATTTTACTTTTCTTTGTTTTTTTTTTTCTTCGACTGTACACAACACACGTGCACATGTTTATATTTTTTTTTTATAATAATTATTATTATATTATTATAATTAATTTAGTTCAAATTTTGTTTTTCTCTTATAACTTTTAAATATATCTTTTATAAAATTATAAATATACGGGTAGGACCTGCTCATTTTTATCTACGTTT